>OY992876.1:248148209-248220948 GCA_963921405.1 Cepaea hortensis | reverse complement strand
TATTGTTTTTTTTTTTAATTTTAAATATTCTGATAAAGTAAAGCACATATATATAATTTGTCGATGTGGTCACCACAGCATTCAACGAAAGTTCCCCCAGCACCGGTACAGTGTTTTGAAACTACCTCATCCGCTCATACACTTGCTGGACTGACAGGCTTCCATCATCATCATGGACCTTTATGAATTTCTATAGGTTTCACCCCCTCACCAATTTTTAAAAAAAAACGGATAATAACATACTGCTTCTCTTTGGTGAAAGTGGGGCAGCCATCTTTAAACTGTCCTTATAACGACATCGTGTTCGTCTGAATCGTGATGGCACATGCTTAAAACTCCTGACATCCTTAACAACAATACTGACAGGTTACAAGACGATGGCATGGCTATTGTAGTTTCTATCACACTTTGAAAGTTTTCATTTCAAGCCCCCTCGTATATTCTGTGCTTTTTGTTTGCTTGTGACATTAGGTAACACACGTATCAGAAGACTGCAGTTGTTTTTCAGTAGCCGACGATTAGAAACACACATTTCAAACATCAAAGAATAATCACCCTACACATCTGGTCCATAGCTCTGTACGGCTGTGAAACATTTACGTGAATCACAAAGGATGAAAGGACGATAGAACCTTTTGAGATATGGGTTATCATAGAATGATATTAATGAAGTGGACACAAATATGACCAGAAGATTTTAGCAGCAAATAGATAACTATTGACAGTCGTAGAAAAAATAAGCCGGCTGGATTTACTTGTGATACGAAATATTATTAAGAATAATGCAAGTCCAAATGCAGAGGAAATGATGGGAGGCAATGAAAAGAGTGTCTATATCATGTAGCATCGCGTATCCATTCAAGCACATTTGATATCAGATGCGTGTAGAATAGCATTTAATTATTAATAAACGGTGGCAGTGGAGTGATATAATCAGTGATTTTTAACAGCTGTCGTCAAAATAGTAACGATGGTGATGATTACGATTGTCTGAAATAATGATTGCTGGAGTTTGTGTGTGTTTCTCTTTATTGCAGTAGGGAGGTGGGGTAGAACTAAGACAAATCGAAGTGGCCAAGTGCCCTTTGCAAAATCCGAAAAACGTTGCCGGATTTCTTCAGCAAGATGTGACCAAATATACGATTTAGAATCACACACGAGACGTTGTTTGGGACACACGACCGACAACCAACCACACGCAGTGTATCTCGTGGGACAAAACCGGATAAGACGATGACAACTCTCATGACTGTCGGCCCTGTGGGCATGTATTCTAATTGTCATCCATTTGGATTTTTAAAAAATGGAGATAGCTTCTAGGTCGTCCCAGCCTAAAATGGCTACCAGAAGTGTTGTGAGAATTAAAGACCACCGCTGTAATATTGGCCACTTGACTCATCGCTGTAGATGGATTCAAACTTGAGCACCAAAACGTGAGCACCATAAATCCAATACTCATTAAGACCCGAAAACGGGCGGTGTTATTTATATAAACATATTATGCACTGGCCGATCTCCTTGTCCAACGTGTTAACGTCTTTCTCCGTAATCCAGTATATTCTTGTGAGTAACGTAACATGTGCGAGAATCGGTAGTGGTTCTCGAAGCGTTGAAACTTACGGGTTATGTGAGCCGGTCGCTCAGAAAGCAATGGAGAACGACTGAGCCTAATCTTGCCTAGTACATCGACAGCAGCTGAAAAAATACTGATGTTGACTGCAACGTCCTCTAGGGGATATGCGAAAAAATAAATAAAAATTATGCACTGTTCTCAGGTTATTCGACCTGCAGACCTGTTATGCAGCTGCTAGGAGATATCACTCAATGATACACCATCTTAGCAGCTGTCCAACGTCAGTTTTTCATATACTTAATGAAGTGATTACAACTGATTTTTCCCAGTCATGTAAAATACCCTTCATGCTGTTAATATTTACTTACCTGTTGATTAGAAAATGTGGGGTATTTTTTTTGTCAAAGCTGCTATCTGATGTGACTATATCTTTAGCGATGTGTAACTTCCGTAGGAAGTTTGTCATGCGCAGTATCTAAAAACAACGTTACCTGTTATGTTTTTTTATTCAAGAAATGCCGCGCTCCTGTACCGCCCAAACTCACCTGTACCGTAATTCCTAGCTTGGGCCCGGAAGTCTCCGTTGAGAAATGGTTAACACACCTGTCTCACGCTTCGAAGGTTGTGGGTTCGATTCCGGGTTACGTCGTTCGGTTCACAAGTGCAATTTTCTCGGAGACTCCTCGGGGTTCGTGGCTGGAGCTACGGAGTTCGTGCTTTGTGCTACGCTCTCGGCAGATCGCATTGCTGACAGAAACCAATCCATATGGGATTGAACCTGGTGCAGTGTAGTCAAAACCGCTTGCCTTTCACACTACTTTTTTTTTAAACCGAGGGTCGTAAGTGTGTTATTATTTAAGTCGTAGCAATTAGCGTTACGGAAGTCGTGGGGGAGTAGTGGCAAGGCTCCTGGCTATCGACCCGCGGTGATTCGTTCGAATCCGCATGGGGCAAACATGTTTAAAATTGGCCTGGGCTGTCAGGTCAACCCAACTTAAAACTGGTACCAAGAAAGTCTGTGGATGTAAAGGTTTGATACTGACCACATCAACTACCCAGTGCCGAGTGGTGAATACAAATATGGGTGGAGCATCATATGGCCAATACGCCTTAAGACGCCTACAAAGGTCCTTGTTTGACTAATTCAGTGCTCCAATAAGCTCTGTCCTCAGCGATAAGCACAGGTGTGGGAATACAACAGCGCGTCCACTCTTCGACATGTTCAGACCTAGATTCACCCGACATGCCTCTTATCTGCTCCGGACTGTTCCCAGGAGGAATATCTATGAGAGAGGGTCATGTGGCGTGTCATGCTCAACCCAGACTTTCTTTCCACAACTCGTCATCACAAGACATGTGGATCCTGATGTATGCGCAGTTACATTGTCTCATTGTAACATAACCTAGGCAGGCTGAAAGAGGGATCATGCTGCATGCGCATCACGTGGTCTACAATTCAGTCCAGGCTGTGTGATATGGAGAGGTATAAATCCACCCTTGTCATGAATTAGGCGCGTGAGACTTCAGATGGTGCGTAATGATGGAAATGACCATGTGTTCACATTGATTCATTGTGGATGAACATTTACCCCCGCCAATTGGTCCCACCATTTACATTCGCTACCGCCATGAACTGCAGTTAATATGTCGTTTTTGAAGCAAAATATAACAAATGATGGTCCATCAAGACGGCAAGGTGCCAGCATTGTAAGAAAATCATGTACCTGTACTACTACCCCGAGATCAAGTACAGAGTAAAGGACTCCTGCTTATACCTGTTGGCTTGCTGAATATATAGTGCTAGATCCATATTGTTATAATCATACCAGGATAAGATTATAACTATCTCACTTCCATGCCATGATAAGATTATAACTGTCACAGACTCCTGCCACGATAATATTCTAACTGCCACCCTTCCATGCCTAACTATTACACTTCCATACCAAGATACGATTCTAATTATCCCACGCACACGCACATTGGGGGATGCGTGGTCTCGAGGTATGGTGTCCGCCTCGAGAGCTGGAGGTCCCGGGTTCAAGCCACGGTGAGGACCGGGACTTTTTCACGTGGACTTCTAGTAATAAAATTTCTCCTAGTCTCTGGGTAGTGAGATCGGAAGCCCGTGTATATTGTTGAGCACGTAAAAAATCCCTTGGCAGTTAGAAATCGAAAAAGAGTAGCCTAACGGCGTTGCCCAGGCAAAATTTCGAGTTAAAAATCTACCCAAAGTATTTCAGGATCCTCGCCGATGCTACGGAGTTCGTGCACTGAGCTGAGTTTCTCCAAACTCAGGTTTGAGTTAGGAGGAGAACGGAGCACTTATAGGTTACACCAGTGTGCCGTGATGTTGATCCATCGACTAAACTAAACTAAACTAACACGCACATGCCAAGATAAGATTCTAACTGTCACACATCCATGTCACTTCCATGCCATGATAAGATTCTTCTTCATCTTCTGCGTTCATCCGGAGTTTCTTTTTTCGGACGTGATTGCGTTGTGCCTGTTTACAGTAGAGCTGCGTTCTTGCGCCGTTAGGCCGACACATACGACTTCTGCGGGCATTTGTTGACCGGGTTAACTTTCCCGGTGATAACATTATAACTGTCACACATCCATGCGAAGATAAGATTCTATAACACGTCCATGCCAAGATAAGATTCTGACTGTCACACATCCATGCTAAGATAATATTCTGATTGTCACAAGTCAGGAGGTCTTCAATTTAATAATAGTGCTTGACTGAATTTTGCGTGTGGATTAGCTTTCCCTATTAACATTCACCTTCGCCATCCAGCGAACCCACTCCGACTTCAGAAGTACTTGTGATTTACGTCCCAAAGTCAAGGACGTCAATATTTCAGCCCAACAGTTCGGTGTAGGGGTTGAACCCCTTATCTGGGCATAATCATACCGGATGTTTAAGAACACGCGTTCCTATCCATTCGGCCATGCTCACCTCCTGTTTACTATATATATATATTTTTTTTTTTTTTTCTTTTTTTTTCCGCGTTTCCATCCTGTTTCAGTATATTGCGGTCAACACCAGCATCTTTCAGCTGTATGTTGATTCCTAGGCTAGATTACGCTCATCAGCACGCCACAACTTTCTGAGCGACCGGCTCCATACTCTCATAAGTCACTTTTTGCGATTCGAACCACTGCTAATTCTCGTCGCGTCACGTGACGAGAGTATTCGGAGTTAGCGGAGAAAGCTGTTTACTATATGCTTTCTTTAAATACATACGACATAACACAATATTGCACTATTTCTTACCTGGCATATTTGACTCTATCCCGTCAGGTGCATACTGCAGAGTTTTATATACATATGAAATACAGGCAGAGGAACTCGTCTTGAGTCAATGGCTGCGGTCTCAGACCAGTAAGGTCACTGCCATAGAGGAAAGCAACAGCAAACTACCTCTTTAAAAGTGCCTAGTATATCATGATTCGCTTAAAGACCGATCATCGCAAGACAAGGACAGAGACGTTAAAATTAGCAACTTGTAACGTTAGGACGTTAAACAACGACGGAAAATTAGAGAACATAAAACAAGAAATTGAAAGGGAAAAAATTAATATTTTAGGTATGTGCGAAACGAGATGGACAGGAGCAGGCATCAAGATAGAGGAAGATGTCAAGATTATTTATTCTGGAGGTGAAGATCGTCATAGGGGAGTGGCAATTATTCTGGACCGGAAAACATCAAAATCTATTCAAGGATATTGGGCCGTGTCGGACAGAGTTCTACTAGTTAAATTAAGTGGCAGACCTTTTAGCATAAATATTATTCAAGTATATGCCCCAACAGGAGAATCCAGTGAAGATAGTGTAGAATAATTTTATAATGACATAGAGTCTGCCTTAAAGAAATGTAAAAATTCAGAAATAAACATCATAATAGGGGACTTCAATGCAAAAGTAAGAAATCAAGGAGATAGATACACAGTAGGAAACTATGGTTTAGGAGAGAGAAATGAAAGAGGATACAGACTCGTAGAGTGGGCAAAAGAACAGGAAATGATTGTAGGAAACACCTGGTTCAAACAACACCCTAGAAGATTATGGACATGGAGGAGTCCTGATAGCAGGATTAGAAACCAGATTGACTACATTCTGATTAGCAGAAGATTTAGAAACGCATTAACAATTGCAAAAACAGTTCCCAGTGCTGATTGTTATAGTGACCACAGATTACTCACAGGAACATTGAGGATAAAGTTGAAGAAAGTCAAGTATATAACAGGAAACACTAAATATGATTTGTGTACATTGAGTAATGACAAGGAAATACAAAACAAATTCAACATAGAAGTACAGCACAGATTTGAAATTTTGTCTGATCTAGAGTTCCTATCCCAGGATGTGGATGATCAATGGGAAACATTGAAGAATTCAATCAATGTGGCTGCAGAAACAACTATTCCAAAATTAAAGAAGGTGGGTCGTAAGAAATGGATGACTGAAGAAATTTTACACCTCATGGAAACAAGAAGACTCAACAAAAATAATTCTGTCAAATATGAAGAAATTCACAGACAAGTCAGAACATTATGTAAGGAGGCAAAAGAAGCATGGCTTGAGGAAAAGTGTTTAGAAATTGAAAACAACACAACAATCAAAATACCAAATTAGTGCACAAAAGAATTCAGGAACTTACTAATAAAAGAACAAGTACATCAACAGGGTGTCTAAAAACTGAAGATGGCAAATTCATAATAGAAAAAGACCAGATTCTGCAGGTATGGACAGATTATGTGAAACACCTTTATGATGATAAGAGACGAACAATATGATATTAGATTTAATAATGAAGGACCGCCAATTTTGGAGATGGAGGTTCGAAATGTTCTTAAGCATATGAAAGCTGGCAAGTCCCCCGGTGCAGATAACATCAAATCAGAAATGATTAAAGCTTTAGACGAATTTGGACTAGATCAAGTCACCAGACTGCTGAACACATTATATGATACTGGAGATATACCTCCTGAATGATGTAACTCTATATTTATTGCAATCCCAAAGAAATCAGGAACCTTGGAATGTGATCAACATAGAACAATTAGTATAATGAGTCACATCACAAAGATTTTGCTAAGAATTATCATGCAAAGAATGAGGAAGAAGATACAACCTGAAATAGGGGAAGAACAATGCGGGTTTGTAGAAGGAAAGGGTACAGTAAATGCTGTGTATATGCTGCGAATAGTTATTGAACGTGCTATAGAAGTAAACATGGATATACATCTTTGCTTTATTGACTATACAAAGGCTTTTGATAGCATTAGACATGTCAGCATGGTGGATATGCTTGCAGATCTATAAATTGATGGGAAAGACATTAGACTTGTAAAAAACATATATTGGAAACAACAAGCTGCAATAAGGATTGATAATGAAGTGGGACAGTATCAGCCAATTAAGAGAGGTGTTAGGCAGGGATGTGTGATGTCTCCAGATCTTTTTTCCCTGTACAGTGAAAATATTTTCAGAAATGTAGAGGATATAAATGGAATCAGCATTGGAGGACGAAACATCAATAACATTAGATATGCAGATGATACAGTATTAATTGCAGACAATGCGCAGGACCTGCAACAATTAGTAGATGCGGTTGTTGTACACAGTGAGCAACTGGGGTTAGAATTAAATTGTAAAAAGACTCAGGTTATGGTCGTCAGTAGGAAGGAAGAAGTGCCACAATGTAATATACAAGTAAATGGAAATATTCTTCAACAAGTGAATCGGTACAATTATCTTGGAACAGTTATAACATCTGATGGGAGATGCCTTGAAGAGATTAGAACAAGAATCGCCATGGCAAAAGTAGCCTTTAGCAAGATGAAAAACATTCTGACCAATAAAAAGATGTCAATTGAAACGAGAAAAAGAGTGTTGAGGGGATACATAGAGCCTGTTCTTTTGTATGGATGTGAAACTTAGACAATGAGCAGTCAAGCTGAAAAGCATCTGATGGCTGCAGAAATGTGGTTTCTGAGGAAAATGCAAAGAATACCATGGACAGACAGAAAAACCAATAACCAAGTACTACAGGAGACAAATTAACATCGTAAACTGATTAGAGAAATTAGACGTAGACAGTCAAAATTTTTTGGACATGTTATGAGAAGAAATGGATTGGAGAACTTAGTGACAACTGGCAAGATCGAGGGGAACAGACCAAGAGGAAGACCGAGAGGAAAATAACTGGATGGCTTGGCCACATGGCATGGACGAGACAGGAACACTGAGCTGATCCACGACACTGGTGATCGAGTGAAATGACGAGTCATGACCGCCCACGCTTTTCGGCATGGCACATGATTGATTGATTGATTGAAATACATGATAATTTGGCTCAAATATGATGTACATATTCGCACACATTGTTCGAATTTCTAGAACGTTATCTACACCGAAGTCTAACACTTAACAATAAGTCATTCTGTTTACATAGCAACGGCTGGAATCGACAAATAGATATTGTTTCGATATATGCTTTCTGATGCCTTTCTAATGTAATGTCAAGTAGCCTTTTGCACTTAGACTTTTACTCCAGTCATTGCTCCTTAAATTCCTTCACTAACTCATTTAGCAGGACTTCTGTCGCTGTCTTCCTTCCGCGTACTACTTCTCTATTTATTCATTTATATTTATCTCGTGTTTCCTTTTTCTCCTAATATCGAGTGTCGATTGTACATGAGCACAGAGCACGCATGGTAATGACACGAGTGCAGTGATGCCGATTCATGACTCAACTCAACTCAACTAACATAATGTCGAGTGCCAATTACCCCATAAATATATGGGGCTAACAACGCATACCCTGAAAGCCGCAAGCGTAGAAAGGAGCCTTTAAAAAAATAAATTAGGCAAATTTCAGGTCGGCATTTGATTGATCTGTGCCGCAGAGCTCCAGATAATAACAGGGCGTTCTAGGGCTTCAAGCTGAGGTCTGGATATCATACTACTTTCATGAATTCATTTTTGGGGCAATTACCGCACGTTATTGCAGTCAATGCGGGTTTACAATTTACCTGCGCTTCCCGTTAAAAAGCTGGTACCATGTAATGTCTTTGGAAGTAAATACGGCTCGTGTGATACAGACCACATCCCGCAGTGTCAGATGAGTGACACAAATATGGGTCTTGTACACTATGGGCAATGAGCCTTAAGGCTTCAAATGGCCTTTTACGTTTTTGCTTCCTTCCGAACGTTGTTTCTTACTCTTTTACGTGTTTGCTTACTCTTTTACGTATTTGGTTACCCTTTTACGTATTTGCTTACTCTTTTACGTGTTTGCTTACTCTTTTACCTTTTTGCTTACTCATTTACGTGTTTGCTTACTCTTTTACGTGTTTGTTCTCTCTTTTACGTGTTTGCCTACTCTTTTACGTTTTTGCTTACTCATTTGTGTGTTTTCTTACTCTTTTATACGTTTGCTTACTCTTTTACGTTTTTGTTTACTCATTTATGGTTTTGCATACTCTTTTACGAGTTTGCTACTCTTTAATGTGTTTGCAAACTCGTTTACGATTTTACTTACTCTTTTACGAGTTTGCTTACTCTTTTATGTTTTTCACTCACTCTTCTAGTTAACATCTGAGGAAGCGGGTTCAATCCTTACACCAGTCAGTTGGACTACACTGTTCACTTCTCGTCCTTGACATGGGGACATAAATTACAAGTACATCTGCAGTCAGAGTGGGGTCGCCTGATGGCGAGGAACACTGTGAATAGGGAAAGCTAATCCACATACAAACATCAGGCCAGTGCTACCAGATATAGTAGCATGAGTATGGGCTGTATTTAAGTTCAAAGGGAGTGAGCAACTGATTATGAAATGCATATCGAATATAAAAGACAACTTTATACAAACGCAAAAAAGAGGCACATACAAACACAAAGACATGCAGGAACACAGACATTCAGATAGGCAGACATACTTACAGACATAGATATAGCAATACATACGGTGATACCGGCACATACACACACAGAAAAACGCACAAACGGATACACACACATACACTCATACAGTCATATAAAGACACACATACACAGACACATACATAGCTGCACATACACACAAACAGTCATATACAGATACACGCATACACAAACACATATAGAGACAACCACATACATACGAATACATAGATACATACATCCAGGAATAAAATGGTGGACATATATATTCACAAGGACAGACAACCCGGCACGTGGAGATGCACATACACACGCATAACTCACACAAACTAGCACAGAAACACACACAGAGAGACACAAGGAGAGACATGACATGTGTGTGTGTGTGTGTGTGTGATTGTATACATATATATATATATATATATATATATATATATATATATATATATATATATTTTTTTTTTTTTTTTTTTAAGCATATCCTTTTACAGGACTTAGCTGTCAACACCAGCATCTTTCAGCTGTATGTTGATCTCTTGGCAAGATTACGCTCAGTAGTTTGCCATTGCTTTCTGAGCGGCCGGCTCAGTATCCCGCAAGTCACGAGCGGGGGTCGAACCGCCTCAGTTCTCGCTCCGCTACGAGACTCTGCGTGATAAACGGGATTACAGAGAGAAAGTGTTGTAACCCCACAGCCAGAGAGACCGGCATATATATATATATATATATATCTATATATATATATATATATATATATATATATATATATATATATATATATAGCGAACGAACGAATCAACATTATTTTCAAAGGGTAACAAATTGGGCACGCAGGCCGTCTTACATTCGGTCCTTTCATTCGTTCATCAATAGAGGGAGAGAGAGAGAGAGAGAGAGAGAGAGAGAGAGAGAGAGAGAGAGAGAGAGAGAGAGAGAGAGAGAGAGAGAGAGAGAGAGAGAGAACATGCAGAGAAATACATCGACTGAAAAGAAATACTCACAAACGCCCACATAAGCAATACATACATACTACGTTCTAACACCTACAGAAGACTGCAGATAATGCCCACTCTTTTGACTGCGTTTCCCCTAAGCGACATCTCCGATGTATGTACACACATTTGTAAACAGGTCAGCCTCGGACGCTATCGGCATTACGTGATAATGAGGCCATAAGAGAGTTGTTGAATTCCCGCAGACGTTCTCCAGTTTACAGAAGGGTCAATATGCATATTGATAAAGATCGAGTTGGCAATATTAACGTCTCGGGTTACTTCAATAATTTGCTTCAGTTTGTCTAAGTGTGTTAGAATAGTGAGCTCGGGAGTTGTGTTGAGGGAGAAGCCGGACACATGGTTTGACAAATACAAGGAGACATGACAGCATGAAAATCATTCGTATTATATTTGATAGTCATTAAACGCATTAATTGTTTAAGACGTATTCAGACATAAGGATACAGATAAGCAACCTGTGTATTTTTATGTAGTTTTTTTTTTTATACAGTTGTGTCGGTTTGTGTTTGTTTGTACTGTGCTGACGAAGTTTTTAGCCGCAACGTCAATTTTGTTTCTTGTAATCAAGTTCTAGTAAAGCTCACAATCTATTTCTCGTTTGTTTACTGATTCATTCATTGGCTTATTATGTATTGGAAGAGGCAGGCTTGCTTAACAATACGGCGGATAACTGGGAGTGGAATTGCTTACTATGACAGTCAATGGAAATCACATCCATTATAGAAGATCATGTCTCGAAATCTTGATGACTTACACATAAAAACTGACGACACATACAAAGAGGAAAGAAAGACACGCTGAAAGACATGCACACAGAAAGACACACTAACAGACATGCACACAGAAAGACACAGACAGATAAGAAGATGCCTAAACACAGATACACGCACACAGACGTGCACATACATAAACGCAGATAGACATACACAAACGCAAATGTACACCGACACACACACACACACACACACAAAGACATATACCCAAATATCATCATCATAATCAAGTACCCTGCCAGCTAGCGTAGTCGTTCTTGTCTCTCCACAGATCGCGGTCCTTGATGTCTTGGATCACTCTGCCGGTGATATTCATCAAGTTCTCTCTTCTCCCCCCTCCCCTGATTTTTCCAGTATATGCACACATATACCTATACATCTAGACACATTCAGACATATATCACAAAAAAAAAAAAAAAAAAAAAAACACCGCACAGCTATACCTATACATCTAGACACATAAAGACATGTATCCAAATATACGTACACATATACCTATACATCTAGACACATAAAGACATGTATCCAAATATACTCACACATATACCTATACATCTAGTCACATAAAGATACATATCCAAATATACGCACACATATATCTATACATCTAGACACATAAAGACATGTATCCAAATATACGCACACATATACCTATACATCTAGTCACATAAAGATACATATCCAAATATACGCACACATAAACTTATACATCTAGTCACATAAAGATACATATCCAAATATACGCACACATATATCTATACATCTAGTCACATACAGATACATATCCAAATACACACACACATATACCTATACATCTAGTCACATAAAGATACATATCCAAATATACGCACACATATATCTATACATCTAGTCACATACAGATACATATCCAAATATACGCACACATATACCTATACATCTAGTCACATAAAGATACATATCCAAATATACGCACACATATACCTATACATCTAGACACATAAAGACATGTATCCAAATATACGCACACATATATCTATACATCTAGTCACATACAGATACATATCCAAATATACGCACACATATACCTATACATCTTGTCACATAAAGACATGTATCCAAATATACGCACACATATACCTATACATCTAGTCACATAAAGATACATATCCAAATATACGCACACATATACCTATACATCTAGACACATAAAGACATGTATCCAAATATACGCACACATATACCTATACATCTAGTCACATAAAGATACATATCCAAATATACGCACACATATATCTATACATCTAGTCACATACAGATACATATCCAAATATACGCACACATATACCTATACATCTTGTCACATAAAGACATGTATCCAAATATAAGCACGCATATACCTATACATCTAGACACATAAATATACATATCCAAATATACGCACAAATATATACACAGATCAATGCACGCGTTAGTTAGTTAGTCGACAGATCATCCTCGCGTTCATAAACATACACATTCACAAAGACAGACATACCGGCGGATAAAAATAAATGTTTGCACATCCTTTACAGGACATCGCTGTCAACATCAGCATCGTTCAGCTGATTGTTGATTTCTTTGGCAAGATTACGCTCAGTACTTTTCCATTGTTTTCTGAGCGGCCGGCTCACATACCCTGTAAGTTAACGAAGCGATTCGAACCACTGCTGATTCTCACCGTCGTCACGTTACTTACGAGAGTATACGAGATTACGGAGAAAAGGCACTAACCTCTAGGCCAGGAAGCCGGCATGCCGGCGGATTGAGATATCCATATGCGAGTTCACAAAACACATAGACAAAGGCAAATAGACACACTCGCTAAAGCACAGACAGGCATTGGGAGAGACATAAATACATTCACATATATTACTGGCATCTTGCCGTCTAGACATACGATAGCTTGGTACACTTTGTATTTTTACAAAAACAAACAAAAACAAAATTACAACTCACTTCGATGACGAATTTGATGGATCAGACAATTTCGCGCGGTAAATGGTAGTCCACAATGGATGCTTGTGAACACTTGGTCATTCCCACAATAACGCATAGGACGTCTCACACGCTCAGTATGCGACTTATCTGCAGTGATTGTATCCTTCGTCTTTATTTCACCACAACCCCCGCCCTCCATGCAACGCGATCAGCGGCAACTTGCTCTCAAGATTCAATAGCAATGCCTGTAACAATCCTGTCCCGTGTACACACATCTTTACGCCGTAGTAGAGGCCGATACCGAGATCTGTTACCCATCTGAAATCCGCCAAAGTATATGTCCTTTTGGTGGTCTACTTTCGTTGATCTTCTTAAGGATTTCTATCCATCTAAGTCAACGAAGACCGAGCATGGAAGAAACCATCACACCACATGATCTGTTCAATACGTCGGTACTTGTAATTTACACCAGTCGGCATATACACATATACATACATATATTCACTCAAACACTGAGAGAGAGAGAGATAAATAGAGAGAGAGAGAGCGAGAGAGAGAGAGAGAGAGAGAGAGGTGCACATACACACAGAAAAATACCAAGAGAAAGTGAAAGATTGGGAGACAGAGAACGATGCAGGCACACACAGATCTACATGTACATTCTCAGAAAAAAAGGCAGACATCTATTCCCTAATACACAGAGAGATGTCGGCATACATATACATACAGAAAGAGAAAGAATGATGAAAGAGAAAGAGAGAAAGAGACAGACAGATAAATAGACAAACACATAAAAATATAAACATACGCATAGAGACAAATAGATAAACACATACAGAAATAGATACAGATTTGCAGAGAAACAGACAGACAGGTATAGAGGCATATATACAGACAAACAAGCGCATCGAATTGAAACATATCCGAACCAGATCACACTCAAGCAAAATCAACACTCTGTTTGTCTGCCTGCCTGCCTGCCTGCTTGCCTACCTGCCTGCCTGCCTGCCTGCCGTATGTCTGTCTGTCTGTCTGTCTGTCTGTCTGTCTGTCTGTCTGTCTGTCTGTCTGAGGATGAGATGATTGAGGAGAGCTGCCAACGTAACAATCCGAGACCGTATAAGTAGTGATATTATCAGACAGACATAGGGATCAACACCTTGTGCCACATATATTGAAAGACAGAAGATCAAATGGTTTGTAACAACACCATCAACTACCAGCAATGGCGTCTTGTACAAGTAGATCTGCTACGAGAGCAAGAGGACGCCCGAGAAGAAAATGGATTGATGACATTAAAGACATTGTATAATCAGATGGAATGACACTATCCAGTAACATCCATAGGACGCTGGGACGTCAACTATTCCTCCACACGACGTTTGATTGCAAAAATGGAAGACGATGGTGGTGATTCTTCTTCTTCTTCTTCTTCTTTCGTTCGCCTGAAATATGCTTATAACTGCAATGTTGTTTCTTGTATGAATCCAACAGTCTTTTTTAGTTCATTCAGCGGTCCATAGAGTTTATCTTCCACTGTTGTCTCTCTAGGCCAGAAGGTTCGCCTGGATATGTTGTAGTTTGGGCAATCTTGGAGTATGTGCTCTGCTGTCTGCGACGCCAAACCACACGTGCACATGGCTGAGTCACCAATCTTGAATTTTGTATACATGTGGTTGCGTAATCTATTGTGTCCTGTTCTGAGGCGCAGAAGATGGTGGTGATAATGATGATGATGATGATCCAAACACTTCTATAACTAATAAATGTATAATACATTCGAATATCTACAGAGACATAATCTGTAATCTTCATTCTTTTGATGTAGTTTCCCCTAAGCGGAATCACCGCTGCATGTACAAATATTTATAACCAGGTCAGCCTAGCATCCTAACGCCCACTACGTGATAATGAGGCCCTGAGAGAGTTGTTGAATTCCCGTAGACATTCTCCAATTGACGGGAGGGTCAATATGCATATTGAGAAAGATCGATGTGGCAATATTAACGTCACGGGTTACTCCGCTAATTTGTTTCAGTTTGTCTAAGTGTGTTAGAATAATGAGCTTGGGTGTTGTGTTGATGGAGAAGTCGGACAAACGGTTAGACATTATATCATTGTCACCATGTGCCATGCCAGCTGGCTGAGGTGTTCATGACTTTCCACAGATTTCGGTCCATAGTTCTCTGGATCAACATTTGTGATCATATTCCTCCATGCCATCGTCTCAGTACATCCAGCATAATTTCTCTTGGTCTTTTCGATCTGATCATTCCAGTTGCCACGTTATTCTCCATTGACTCTCTTCTCATCACGTAATCAGATAATGCACTTCATCTCTTTCCTAGGGACGCAGAGGTGTTTCCAAGGCACCAGGGCCGGGTTATATACTGGCCAAGACCTATTGACGCGTCCTCGCCGAGCGTCCTGGGCAACAGGTCCCTTCGGGGTCCTGGCTGAAGTCAATAGGATCGCCGATTCCTCCGAAGTCGGAGAGTGTCTGCCTGTATGGCGAGGAACCACCAGTCTGTACACCAATAAGCCAGACATGGGACAACGGATACTCACGCAAACCTCAGGTCCTGTATGACATCACACTGATGTTGGACAACAGGATGTCTCCATCCGACATACAGGACTTTGCGTTGGAGCTCAAGCCAACGAACACAAGCAAGCAAGCAATCTCTTTCCTATAGTTGTATAAAATGTTTTAGTTTCGTTAGCCTCTTCTATGAGATCGTTGCTGGTTACTCTGGCAGTCCTTGGTATTTGCAACATTCTTTTCGCGAAGTACAGCTCTATTGCTTCTAACCTTTTCCTATTTTGTTCATTCACATTCCATGATTCGCAGTCATAGACCAAAGCAGGTCGTATATTACATCTCCGCACTCTATTTCTGTAACTTCCGATCAATAATGATGCCCAGCATGCCGCTGAGCTGTTAAGACCTCTAAGGTGTTTTGCTTCTGGCTACTGTTTGCTTACGCATTTTCCTCATCTTGGACTAGTAGTACATGGTTCCGTCGCCCAGCTACTGAGTTAAGTGCGTGGAGCGACACTGTGAGTTATGAATTTCATACGAAATAGTTTTAAACATGTCCGTAGTGGTTTGTATTTTGAACTGCATGTTCATATAAATGGCGGCTGGCAGTTGCTGAACTAACTGGGTTTGACTTATGCAGATTAGTTTCAAAATTGTTACAGAACGTGGCTGTCAACTCCAGCGATTTTTGGCTGTTCGTGATTCCTGGCAAGTTTACCCTCAGTAGTTTGCCATTGTTTTCTGAATGACCAGAACTCATATCATTGTATGGAAACCAACGCAAGGTGGTCTGCTTCCAAATCGCGCATAGCTGTGTTTCGAACGTGGTATGCGGGATTACGAACTGGGTTCGTAACACCTTCGCCACACAGCTGGCTTATGCAGATGAGCAATGAACATTACACTGTGTCTTCTGTATGTGTTCGAATGTATTATACATTTATTAGCTGTAGAGGTGTAGAAGTTGTATATGTGTGAGCAGATGCTGGTTTTCAAGTGACTGCTGCTTCCATCGGTGAAGAACTGTAATTGTAGTCTTTAGTTATTCTATTTTTTTTTAAATCATAAAGTATGATAGAGCAGGTTGTAATAAAAACATTTACTTTGTCAGGAGTTACAATATCATAAGATATAGATAGAGTCAGGTAAAGATCACCTTAACTGGACATTTGTGCTTTGCTTAAAGTCTATTCTCCAGGTAAATACAAGTAGTAACTGCCATTAGAGAAGACAAGGGCGTATCGACAGGGTCGAGATAGACAGGCGGTTGCCAATGGTATGCAGGGTGAACTTGATCAAATTTGCTCATGGTGCGCTGATACCGGTGCCCTTGTCAACCCTGCAAAGGCATCGGTTACATGGTTCTCCCTAAACAACCATATTGTGAAAATAGACCTGCCGGCAGTGAGGATGGATGGTAGTATTTTGAGTAAAACCCAGTCGATTACATATCTTGGCTTGAGGTTTGATCGTAGCCTGTTATTCAGAGATCATGTTGATTATGTTATAACGAAAGCTCGAAAAGGTTTGTCAGCAATGAAAGTCAATACTTCTATTCCAAGGACTGGTACTTTCACCAATCGAGTATGCCCAGGCCATCCTCACTGTCAGCCCTACACAGATTGGAAGACTTGAAAAGGTACAAAACGAAGCCATGTGCAAAATTTTGTAGCATTGAGATACCTCCTTGACTTACCGACCATGAACCACAGGATCAAGATCTGGAGAGCTCGTGCATGCTTAAAAATAAGTGCAGATGAGCAGCATCCTCTGCATGACGATATATTCAGAGAAAAGGGTGACAGGTTAAAGAGGGCCAAATCATGGATGGGTCGAGCGGAAGATGTCATCAGACAGGTCTGCAGTCCTACCAGTATCAACCCCGGCAAGGAATGGGTACCTGTGCCTCCAGCTTTTAAGTGCACCTTCTCCAGACAGACAGAGAACAGAACCCTGCCGCTGTCAGTGCAGAGGTCAACGCGCTCATCAATGAACGCTCAGACAACCCGGAATTGCTCATCTATACAGAATGATCTGTTATAAAGCAGCAGAGAAGTTCGTGTGCATTTACAGCCCGTTCAGCGGGCCGAACCGTTAAAGAATCCAATGGTTCCCACTCCATGACCACGAGCAGCATGATTCGGTAGGTCGATGCACGATCTGGGCGTAGACAGTGGACTGATTCGCTGCGGAAGTCCGTTGTCCGTAAGGTCACCTTCATCTTCGTCCCGGGACATGAGGGAGTCGAGGGAAATGAACGAACTGATAAACCGACTGGCTCTGCATCCCCCGCATATGGCCAGTCCATGGATCGCACCGATGTTATTAACATCCTTAAAGAGATGTTGAAAACAGAGGATTTTGACGTCAGTGAATCCACATCGGTGTCCAGGATAAGAGATTTGGGAGTAACAATTGGCACGGCCAGACACGAGAGGTCTATTAGGAAAACGAGGGGCCTCGTCAACCAACACAGAACTGGCACTATTAGCCACCGGACGCTGATGCAAATGCTGGGGGAGGGGGAGGGGGAGGATCTGAGAACCTATGGACCTGTCCGGAGTGCAATGTCGATACCCCAACTGATAACTCATAACTGATTTACCACACCCTAGTTATTAATTAATTAGCTGAGAGGGAGAGGCAAGGAACCACCAAAAGGATATTGTTGTTATTCAAGGAAACGTTTCCTTGTTTTTCCTGGAGGAATTCCTTGGTTCTCTGAGACTCTATTTATGGACTCATGCCTTTGAGCCATTGAAAGTTAATATAATTAGAACGAGCAGGATCACACTGGGAAAGAGGAACTTTAGTATCTTCTATCTCTTCGGGGTTGTCCCAACGTTATCCAACACCATCTTTCTTTTGCCTCTTTGTATAGATTCCTTATTTTCCTGTGAATGTCTTCATATTTGTCCTTGTTATATTTGTTACTTCTTCTTATTTCGATGAGTTTTAAGATTTCTTCCGTCATCCATTTCTTGCGTCCTATTATCTTATTTTTAGGATGGTTGTTTTTGCAGCTTGGTTGACTGATTTCTTTAATATTTCGGATTGTTCGTTGACATCTTCAAATAATATTTCCATATCGGACAATGCATCAAATCTGTTCTTTACCTCTACGTTGAATTTATCTTTCACCTCCTCACTCTTCAGTTCCCGTAGAGTAAATTTTGTGTTTCTTGGCGTATATTTGACGTTCTTTAATTGTATATGTATATTGCTCAAGTTTAATCTATGGTCGCTGTAGCAGTCTGCGCTTGGTATTGTCTTTGCGACTTTCAAGGCATTTCTAAATCTTCTACTCATGAGAATGTAATCAGTCTGATTCCTGATCTTATGATCACGACTCCTCCATGTCCATAATCTCCTTGGGTGCGGTTGATGCCAGGTGTTTCCAATAATCACATCATGCTTTTTTTCCCACTGTACAAGTCTGCAACCTCTTTTATTCTGTTCCCCAAGTCCATACTTGCCTACTATGCATCCGTCCTGTTGATTTCCAAATTTGGCATTCCAGTCACCCATTATGATATTTACTTCAGAATACTTACATTTCTTGAAAGCATTATCTAAATCATTATAAAATTCATCAATGCTGTCATCACTACTGTCTGCTATTGGTGCATAAACATGTATGACGTTGACATCAAAAGGTCTTCCACTCAACTTCACCAGTAACACTCTGTCTGATACAGTCCAATATCCTTTGATCGATTTTGATCTCTCTGTATCCATTATAATTGCTACTCCTCGCTGTTGTTTCTCTCCACCAGAATAGATTATTATATATTCTTCAGATGTTATAATGCCAATTCCTGTCCATCTGGTCTCACATATACCCAACAGGTTAATATTTAGTCTTCTCATGTCATTCTTAATATTATCAAATTTTCCATCCCCACTCAAAGTTCTTACATTCCAAGATCCTACTTTCAATGTTGATACTCTTTTGCACTCAGGCGCCTGATGACAGTCTGGAGTCATCTGGTGCACATGACTACCCCTACAGGACCAGGCTACTAAGTGAACTATAAAGGAGTGGAAGATTAAATCTATGGACTACTAAGTGAACTATAAAGGAGTGGAAGATGAACTCTAAGGACTATTGAGTGGAATATAAACGAGTGGATGATACACTCTATGGGCTACTGAGTGAACTATAAACGAGTGAATGATACGCTCTATGGACTACTGAGTGAACTATAAACGAGTGGAAGATACACTCTAGGGACCACTGAGTGAACTATAGAAGAGTGGAAGATAAACTGTATGGACTACTGTGTGATTTATAAACGAGTGGAAGATATAGTCTATGGACAACTGAGGGAACTATAAACCAGTGCAAGATACACGCTAGGGACTACTGAGTGAACTATTAAACAGTAGACGATAAATTATATGGTCTACTGAGTGAACTATAAACGAGTGGAAGATAAACTCTAGGGACTACTGAGTGAACTAAGAAGATAGTAAAGTTCAAATAAGAGACACCATTGCAGATATAGACACATTTCAAGCGAACGCAACAAGAAGAAAAATTAACACCAACGGCTTGTCCATGATTGAACACACATCCTACTTTACGTAATATGGGGACACTAACCCCTCTGACTCAAACTTGATTGGTGTTACAGAGGTAAAGTGAAATCCGTCTGCACGTCTCATGTGTACTGGATACATGTCTAGCTCTATGTTTTATAGACCATTTCGCATCCGATGCGTTATTTGCCAGGTATCTCGAGTTACATCTTTCTTTAATTCCTGCCACATTTTCTTATTTTGGGTCAACCTAACAATTAAAAACAGAATCAAGCTTCGATGAACATACAAAGACATGGTCACCGCGTCCGCAGAGAAGGAAGCTATAGCACGGGGCTATCTCAGGTTTCGGGTCTCTAATCTATTTGGTAGATATTCTTTAGCAGTCGATTTTTGAAAATGCAGGTTTAAATCTGAGTTTTAACAGCATTTTAAGACGCCCCCCCCCCCCCCCCCCCCACAAAAAAAAAAAAAAAAAAAAAAAAAAAACGAATTTTGAAACTATGACAAATGTATACGAAACCGAAATGTAACTTAAAAGTTCCGACATAAAATCCACACAACGATAACGTTGTGTCTTTTCCCTTAGTTTATTTAGTGTGTGTGTGTGTGTGTGTGTGTGTGTGTGTGTGTGTGTGTGCGTGCGTGCGTGCGTGCCTGCGTGCGTGCGTGCGTGTGTGTGAGTGTGTATATATATATGGAGCCGGTCTCCGAAGCGATCGGATTGCGGACGCGATACGTAATGCCGCTTTCTCATGTTTGAAATACAATGGTTACCGATTTGGCAGCAGGCCTTGTCTCGATCATTTTAACGTGTTGGTATTGGAGCCAGTCGTTCAGAAAGCAATAGCACACTACTGAACGTAACTATTGCAAAGCCATCAAACCTGGCAGTAAAATGTTGGCGTTGATTGCAGCTTCCTCTTTACAGGATATGCAACTTTTAAAAAAATGTGTGTGTGTATGTGTGTGTGTGTGTGTGAGGGGGGATATCTACAGTTAAATATTAATATAAAGAAGAAGAAGAAGAAGAAGAAGAAGAAGAAGAAGAAGAAGAAGAAGAAGAAGAAGAAGAAGAAGAAGAAGAAATAGTAAGGGAAATACAACCCTGCACGGCAGACCAGGGGCCGCCGCTCTTGGTTTACCAACCCCAGTTTGCACAGGTTCTTCTTGATGCTTCCTAATGGAGTCTACGTGGCCTAGTAGTTACGCCACCTACCTCACAATCCGAAGGCGGTGGGTTTGATTCCGAGCTACGTCGTTAAGTTCACGATTACACTGTTATCACTGACGCCTGGAAGTCCTCGCTGGAGCTACGGTCTTCCAGATTTCTGCGTCGCTTTCGGCAGGCACCCTGCAGACACAGCCCGAGTCTATGGGATAAAATCCGATACAACGAAGTGATCCGCTTGACTTTTAAAACGCCTTTAAACCCCGTCTGATGCTTCATAATGTGAGAGCTTGTGTTCTGCAGCCATCATAAAACCGCTGATTAAAATACTAAAAAAAGTTCAATAAATAATTCAAAATAGCTAAAAATATTGACATTTGAGTTTAAATATCATCCATGCATCTACGCAATAAAAATAAAAAGTAAACGAACTATGGAGAGAATATATCGTCTTACTGGAGGAGGGACACATAAACAATAGTGGATAGATAGCACGATCTTGATGGGGATGAGGAATGCGTGGGGTTTCGGAAAGGTGATTGAAGTATCGTTTCTTATTTCTATGCATGCTAATTGTTCATGGCGTGGTGCATAGCAATGTGTTGAATACTTTGACATGCATAGGAGAGAAAACAGCACACTTTAGATCATAAAAAGAATATAAGGTATGAGAGAGAGAGAGAGATAGAGAGAGAGAGAGAGAGAGAGAGAGAGAGAGAGAAAGAGAGGAGAGAGAGAGAGAGAGAGAGAGAGAGAGAGAGAGAGAGAGAGAGAGAGAGAGACAGAGAGAAACATAGCAACACAGACAGTAAGGCAAGTTGATAGGCAAACAGAGGAAGAGACAGGCAGGCTGACCGTTAGCTCGCTACAGAGGTATAGAGTCAGAGAGACAGAGTGAAAGACAGATAGACACATACAGAGATAGAGAAAGATAAGATAGATAAGGTAGATAATGTAGATAAGATTAGATAGATAGATTAAATAGATAGATAGATAGATAGATAGATAGATAGATAGATAGATAGATAGATAGATAGATAGATAGATAGATAGATAGATAGATAGATAGATAGATAGATAGATAGATAGATAGATAGATAAAACAACTCAAAATAAAGATTAACAAATACATGCACGACATCAAATTGAACATAATAATGAAGTGATACCACAAGAAAGGACACTGAAGAGAAGATGACAGGGGATATTACAGAGAACATGAGATCAAATGAAATAACAATTGAAAAACGAACAACATCAACAATTAGAATAATAACTCACTGCTATTAACAGACGGCCAATGAAAAACTTGTCAGTAGGCAAAAACTATGGCGCACAGAGATATAAGAGACGCAAGAAGAAAGAAAGAGGGGAACATAATCTGAACAGAATAGAAAATTGAAAAATAAATTAATATTAAACACACACACACACACAAAAAACAACTAATTTGTTGTTTTTGTTGTTGTTCGACGTATTCTGCTACTTCTTTCTTTGGTTATCGTAAACATCATCAGCATCATAATTAGTGTCTTCTTCTTCTTCTTCTTCTTCTTCTTCTTCTTCTTCTTCTTCTTCTTCTTCTTCTTCTTCTTCTTCTTCGTCTTCTTCTTCTTTTTCTTCTTCTTCTTCTTCTTCTTCTTCTTCTTCTTCTTCTTCTTCTTCTTCTTCTTCTTCTTCTTCTTCTTCTTCTTCTTCTTCTTCTTCTTCTTCTTCTTCTTCTTTTCTTCTTCTTCTTCTTCTTCTTCTTCTTCTTCTTCTTCTTCTTCTTCTTCTTCTTCTTCTTCTTCTTCTTCTTCTTCTTCTTCTTCTTCTTCTTCCTCTTCTTCTTCTTCCTTCTTCTTCCTTCTTCTTCCTTTTTCTTCCTTCTGTCTTCTTTCTACTTCTTCCTTATTCTTCTTTCTTCTTTCTCCTTTCTTTGTTTCTTCTTCTTTGTTCTTTCTTTCTTCTTTCTTTAGTCATTCTTCTTTCTTTTTCTTTCTTCTTTCCTTCTTCTTTCTTCTTCTCCCTTCTTTTCTCTTTCTTCGTTGTCGTTGTCTTCGTCGTCGTCGTCTACTTCGTCGACGTCGTCTACTTCTTCTTCGTCGTCATCTTCATCGTCGCCATCTTCATCGTCGTCATCTTCATCGTCGTCATCTTCATCGTCGTCATCTTCATCGTCGTCATCTTCATCGTCGTCATCTTCGTCGTCGTCATCTTCATCGTCGTCATCTTCATCGCCGTCATCTTCATCGTCGTCATCTTCATCGTCGTCATCTTCATCGACGTCATCTTCATCGTCGTCGTTGTCTTCTTTGTCGTCATCTTCTTCTTCGTCGTCGTCAACGTCGTCGTCTGTTTAAACTGTACCTTTTCAGATACTGCATATTTTGGTAAGGTAAAATAAAAGCGGGCGAGTTTTCGAAGTCTATTGGTATCTACACTAATAATGTCAAGAGGAAAGTTGGTCTGGGGTATGTCACCTGCTAAGTGAAGGAAAGATTGGCCGCCTATTCCTCCAATACAATATGATGCCCTATCTTATCACAGATCCATAGCAGGAAGACCCACCTACTCCGTGGCCTAGGTGTTACTGACGCGATTCGTAATCCTGTATACCCGGGTTCGAAACACAACAGTGCAGGATTTTTTCTAATTAAAGGTATAGGTGCTGGTCGTTCAAAAACAATGGCAAACTACTGAACGTAAAATTTGCCCAGGAATCATGAACAGCGAAAATGCTGGGGTTTACTGGTACGTCCTGTGAAGGACATGCAAAAAATTTGTATAATAGCTGGAAACTGCCCCCGCACACGCCTTTAGGCAGAATAGGGCATATGGTGCTACAGCTATATTTGTACAGACCTATTGGGGGGGGGGGGTGGTATGTGGTCTGTATCAACATGGCTGCTTTTACTTCCTAAGGCAATTTCTAATTCCAATTGTAAGCTGGGTGGACCTAGCAGGTCCATTAGAATAACACATTTGCCGCGATGCTGATGGGAATCCATGACCACCAAGGCAGTACACGAATGTCCAACCACTATATGTACAGTCACTACACGTCCAGCCACTACATATCATGCCACTACATATCCAACCACTACATCTCCAGCCACTACATGTCCAACCACTACATATCCAGCCACTACATCTCCAGCCACTACATCTCCAGATACTATATCTCCAGCCACTACATGTCCAGCCACTACATATCATGCCACTACATGTCCAACCAATACATATCCAGCCACTATATCTCCAGCCACTACATGTCCAGCCACTACATATCATGCCACTACATATCCAACCACTACATCTCCAGCCACTACATCTCCAGCTACTATATCTCAAGCCACTACATGTCCAGCCACTACATATCATGCCACTACATGTCCAGCCACTACATCTCCAGCCACTATATCTCCATCCACTAATGTCCAGCCACTAAATCTCCAGCTACTATATCTCCAGCCACTACACGTCCAGCCACTACATCTCCAGCCACTATATCTCCAGCCATTACACGTCCAGCCACTACAATTCCAGCCACTATATCTCCAGCCACTATATCTCCAGCCACTACATGTCCAGCCACTATATCTCCAGTCATTACACATCCAGCCACTACAATTCCAGCCACTATATCTCCAGCCACTAAATCTCCAGCCACTACATGTTCAGCCACTGCATATCATGCCACTACATATCCAGCCACTACATATCATGCCACTACATGTCCAGCCACTACATCTCCAGCCAGTTCATAATCAGCCAATACATGTCCAGCTACTACATATCCAGTCACTACATATCATGCCACTACATATCCAGTCACTACATCTCCAGCCACTATATCTCCAGCCACTACATATCCAACCACTACATGTCCAGCCACTACATGTCCAGCCACTAGATCTCCAGCCACTTCATAATCAGCCACTACATCTCCAGCCACTATATGTACATCCACTACATGTCCAGCTAATACATCTCCATCCATTACATGTCCATCCACTACATGTCCAGCCACTACATGTCCATCCACTACATCTCCAGCCACTATATGTACATCCACTACATGTCCAGCTAATACATCTCCATCCATTACATGTCCATCAACTACATGTCCAGCCACTACATGTCCATCCACTACATCTCCAGCCACTATATGTACATCCACTACATGTCCAACCACTACATGTCCAGCCACTTCATGTCCAGCCACTACATGTCCAACGACTACATGTCCAGCCACTACATATCATGCCACTACATCTCCAGCCACTACATCTCCAACCACTACATCTCCAACCACTACATCTCCAACCACTACATGACCAACTACTACATGTCCAACCACTACTTGTCCAACCACTACATCTCCAACCACTACATGTTCAACCACTGCATCTCCATCCACTACATGTCCAACCACTACATCTCTAACCACTACACGTCCAGCCACTACATATCATGCCACTACATATCCAACCACTACATCTCCAGCCACTACATCTCCAGCCACTACATCTCCAGCTACTATATCTCCAGCCACTACATGTCCAGCCACTACATATCATGCCACTACATGTCCAACCACTACATATCCAGCCACTACATCTCCAGCCACTACATCTCCAGATACTATATCTCCAGCCACTACATGTCCAGCCACTACATATCATGCCACTACATATCCAACCACTACATCTCCAGCCACTACATGTCAAGCCACTACATGTCCAGCCACTATATCTCCAGCCATTACACGTCCAGCCACTACAATTCCAGCCACTATATCTCCAGCCACTAAATCTCCAGCCACTACATATCCAGTCACTACATATCATGCCACTACATATCCAGTCACTACATCTCCAGCCACTATATCTCCAGCCACTACATATCCAACCACTACATGTCCAGCCACTAGATCTCCAGCCACTTCATAATCAGCCACTACATCTCCAGCCACTATATGTACATCCACTACATGTCCAGCTAATACATCTCCATCCATTACATGTCCATCCACTACATGTCCAGCCACTACATATCCATCCACTACATCTCCAGCCACTATATGTACATCCACTACATGTCCAGCTACTACATCTCCATCCATTACATGTCCAGCCACTACATGTCCATCCACTACATCTCTAACCTCTGCATGTCCAACCACTAAATGTCCAGCGACTACATGTCCAGCCACTACATGTCCAGCTACTACATGTCCAGCCACTACATGTCCAGCTACTACATCTCCAACCTCTACATGTTCAGCCACTACATCTCCAGCCACTACATGTCCAGCCACTACATGTCCAACGACTACATGTCCAGCCACTACATATCATGCCACTACATCTCAAGCCACTACATCTCCAACCACTACATCTCCAACCACTACATGACCAACTACTACATGTCCAACCACTACTTGTCCAACCACTACATCTCTAACCACTACATGTTCAACCACTGCATCTCCATCCACTACATGTCCAACCACTACATCTCTAACCACTACATCTCCAACCACTACATCTCCAAGCACTACATCTCCAACCACTACATGTCCAGCCACTACATCTCCAACCACTACATGTCCAGCCACTACATCTCCAACCACAACATCTCCAACCACTATATGTCCAGCCACTACATCTCCAACCACTACATGTCCAGCCACTACATCTCCAACTACTACATGTCCAGCCACTACATCTCTAACCACTACATCTCCAACCACTACATCTCCAACCACTACATGTCCAACCACTACATCTCCAACCACTACATGTCCAGCCACTACATCTCCAACCACTATATCTCCAACCACTATATGTCCAGCCACTACATCTCCAACCACTACATGTCCAGCCACTACATCTCCAACCACTACATGTCCAACCACTACATGTCCAGCCACTACATCTCCAACAACTATATCTCCAACCACTATATGTCCAGACACTACATCTCCAACCACTACATGTCCAGCCACTACATCTCCAACCACTACATGTCCAACCACTACATGTCCAGCCACTACATCTCCAAAAACTACATGTCCAGCCACTACATCTCCAACCACTACATGTCCAACCACTATATGTCCAGCCACTAAATCTCCAACCACTACATGTCCAGTCACTACATCTCCAACCACTACATGTCCAACCACTACATGTCCAGCCACTACATCTCCAACCACTACATCTCCAACCACTATATGTCCAGCCACTACATCTCCAACCACTACATGTCCAGCCACTATATCTCCAACCACTACATGTCCAACCACTACATGTCCAGCCACTACATGTCCAGCCACTACATCTCCAACCACTACATGTCCAACCACTACATGTCCAGCCACTACATCTACAACCACTACATCTCCAACCACTACATGTCCAGCGACTACATCTCCATCCACTACATCTCCAACCACTATATGTCCAGCCACTACATCTCCAACCACTACATATCCAACCACTACACGTCCAGCCACTACATCTCCAGCCGCTATATCTCCAGCCGCTACATGTCCAGCCACTACATCTCCAGCCACTATATCTCCAGCCATTACACGTCCAGCCACTACATCTCCAGCCACTATATCTCCAGCCGCTATATCTCTAGCCACTACATGTCCAGCCACTATATCTCCAGCCATTACACGTCCAGCCACTACATATCATGCCACTACATATCCAACCACTACATCTCCAGCCACTACATGTCAAGCCACTACATGTCCAGCCACTATATCTCCAGCCATTACACGTCCAGCCACTACAATTCCAGCCACTATATCTCCAGCCACTAAATCTCCAGCCACTACATATCCAGTCACTACATATCATGCCACTACATATCCAGTCACTACATCTCCAGCCACTATATCTCCAGCCACTACATATCCAACCACTACATGTCCAGCCACTAGATCTCCAGCCACTTCATAATCAGCCACTACATCTCCAGCCACTATATGTACATCCACTACATGTCCAGCTAATACATCTCCATCCATTACATGTCCATCCACTACATGTCCAGCCACTACATATCCATCCACTACATCTCCAGCCACTATATGTACATCCACTACATGTCCAGCTACTACATCTCCATCCATTACATGTCCAGCCACTACATGTCCATCCACTACATCTCTAACCTCTGCATGTCCAACCACTAAATGTCCAGCGACTACATGTCCAGCCACTACATGTCCAGCTACTACATGTCCAGCCACTACATGTCCAGCTACTACATCTCCAACCTCTACATGTTCAGCCACTACATCTCCAGCCACTACATGTCCAGCCACTACATGTCCAACGACTACATGTCCAGCCACTACATATCATGCCACTACATCTCAAGCCACTACATCTCCAACCACTACATCTCCAACCACTACATGACCAACTACTACATGTCCAACCACTACTTGTCCAACCACTACATCTCTAACCACTACATGTTCAACCACTGCATCTCCATCCACTACATGTCCAACCACTACATCTCTAACCACTACATCTCCAACCACTACATCTCCAAGCACTACATCTCCAACCACTACATGTCCAGCCACTACATCTCCAACCACTACATGTCCAGCCACTACATCTCCAACCACAACATCTCCAACCACTATATGTCCAGCCACTACATCTCCAACCACTACATGTCCAGCCACTACATCTCCAACTACTACATGTCCAGCCACTACATCTCTAACCACTACATCTCCAACCACTACATCTCCAACCACTACATGTCCAACCACTACATCTCCAACCACTACATGTCCAGCCACTACATCTCCAACCACTATATCTCCAACCACTATATGTCCAGCCACTACATCTCCAACCACTACATGTCCAGCCACTACATCTCCAACCACTACATGTCCAACCACTACATGTCCAGCCACTACATCTCCAACAACTATATCTCCAACCACTAAATGTCCAGACACTACATCTCCAACCACTACATGTCCAGCCACTACATCTCCAACCACTACATGTCCAACCACTACATGTCCAGCCACTACATCTCCAAAAACTACATGTCCAGCCACTACATCTCCAACCACTACATGTCCAACCACTATATGTCCAGCCACTAAATCTCCAACCACTACATGTCCAGTCACTACATCTCCAACAACTACATGTCCAACCACTACATGTCCAGCCACTACATCTCCAACCACTACATCTCCAACCACTATATGTCCAGCCACTACATCTCCAACCACTACATGTCCAGCCACTATATCTCCAACCACTACATGTCCAACCACTACATGTCCAGCCACTACATGTCCAGCCACTACATCTCCAACCACTACATGTCCAACCACTACATGTCCAGCCACTACATCTACAACCACTACATCTCCAACCACTACATGTCCAGCGACTACATCTCCATCCACTACATCTCCAACCACTATATGTCCAGCCACTACATCTCCAACCACTACATATCCAACCACTACACGTCCAGCCACTACATCTCCAGCCGCTATATCTCCAGCCGCTACATGTCCAGCCACTACATCTCCAGCCACTATATCTCCAGCCATTACACGTCCAGCCACTACATCTCCAGCCACTATATCTCCAGCCGCTATATCTCTAGCCACTACATGTCCAGCCACTATATCTCCAGCCATTACACGTCCAGCCACTACAATTCCAGCCACTATATCTCCAGCCACTAAATCTCCAGCCACTACATGTTCAGCCACTGCATATCATGCCACTACATATCCAGCCACTACATATCATGCCACTACATGACCAGCCACTACATCTCCAGCCACTTCATAATCAGCCACTACATGTCCAGCTACTACATATCCAGTCACTACATATCATGCCACTACATATCCAGCCACTACATCTCCAGCCACTATATCTCCAGCCACTACATATCCAACCACTACATGTCCAGCCACTACATGTTCAGCCACTAGATCTCCAGCCACTTCATAATCAGCCACTACATCTCCAGCCACTATATGTACATCCACTACATGTCCAGCTACTACATCTCTATCCATTACATGTCCATCCACTACATGTCCAGCCACTACATGTCCATCCACTACATCTCCAGCCACTATATGTACATCCACTACATGTCCAGCTACTACATCTCCATCCATTACATGTCCAGCCACTACATGTCCATCCACTACATCTCCAGCCACTATATGTACATCCACTACATGTCCAGCTACTACATCTCCATCCATTACATGTCCAGCCACTACATGTCCATCCACTACATGTCCAGCCACTACATGTCCATCCACTACATCTCTAACCTCTACATGTCCAACCACTACATGTCCAGCCACTACATGTCCAGCCACTACATGTCCAGCTACTACATGTCCAGCCACTACATGTCCAGCCACTACATCTCCAACCTCTACATGTTTAGCCACTACATCTCCAGCCTCTACATGTCCAGCCACTACATGTCCAACCACTACATGTCCAGCCACTTCATGTCCAGCCACTACATGTCACACGACTACATGTCCAGCCACTACATATTATGCCACTACATCTTCAGCCACTACATCTCCAACCACTACATCTCCAACCACTACTTGACCAACTACTACATGTCCAACCACTACTTGTCCAACCACTACATCTCCAACCACTACATGTTCAACCACTGCATCTCCATCCACTACATGTCCAGCCACTACATCTCCAACCACTTTATGTCCAGCCACTACATCTCCAACCACTACATCTCCAACCACTATATGTCCAGCCACTACATCTCCAACCACTACATGTCCAGCCACTTCATCTCCAACCACTACATGTCCAGCCACTACATCTCCAACCACTACATCTCCAACCACTACATCTCCAACCACTACATGTCCAACCACTACATCTCCAACCACTATATGTCCAGCCACTACATCTCCAACCACTACATGTCCAGCCACTACATCTCCAACCACTACATGTCCAACCACTACATGTCCAGCCACTACATCTCCAACCACTATATCTCCAACCACTATATGTCCAGCCACTACATCTCCAACCACTACATGTCCAGCCACTACATCTCCAACCACTACATGTCCAGCCACTACATCTCCAACCACTACATGTCCAACCACTATATGTCCAGCCACTACATCTCCAGCCACTACATGTCCAGCCACTACATCTCCAACCACTACATGTCCAACCACTACATGTCCAGCCACTACATCTCCAACCACTACATCTCCAACCACTATATGTCCAGCCACTACATCTCCAGCCGATACAGGTCCAGCCACTACATCACCAACCACTACATGTCCAACCACTACATGTCCAGCCACTACATCTCCAGCCACTACATCTCCAACCACTACATGTCCAACCACTACATGTCCAGCCACTACATCTCCAACCACTACATCTCCAACCACTACATTTCCAGCGACTACATCTCCAACCACTACATCTCCAACCACTATATGTCCAGTCACTACATGTCCAGCCACTACATCTCCAACCACTATATGTCCAGCCACTACATCTCTAACCACTACATGTCCAGCCACTACATCTCCAACCACTATATGTCCAGCCACTACATCTCCAACCACTACATGTCCAGCCACTACATCTCCAACCACTACATGTCCAACCACTACATGTCCAGCCACTACATCTCCAACCACTACATCTCCAACCACTATATGTCCAGCCACTACATCTCCAGCCACTACATGTCCAGCCACTACATCTCCAACCACTACATGTCCAACCACTACATGTCCAGCCACTACATGTCCAACCACTACATCTCCAACCACTATATGTCCAGCCACTACATCTCCAACCACTACATCTCCAACCACTATATGTCCAGCCACTACATCTCCAAACACTACATCTCCAACCACTACATGTCCAGCCACTACATCTCCAACCACTACATGTCCAGCCACTACATCTCCAACCACTACATGTCCAACCACTACATCTCCAACCACTACATGTCCAACCACTACATCTCCAACCACTACATCTGCAGCCACTACATCTCCAGCCACTAGATGCACAACCACTACATATCCAGTCACTACATAACCAGCCACTAGATATCAAGTCACTACATGTCCAACCACTATATGTCTTGCCACTATATATCTAGCCACCGTATGTCTAGCCACTACATTTCAGCATATTACACGTATAGCCACTACGTGTCTGGCCACAACACTACTGAAACTCCTCAGTAATAGTAACTGAATCGCTAAATACTTTACAGATACTAAACCTATAATTCACATTGTCACAATTCGCATATGAAGAAGAATTGATCACGAGCCTTTGGAACTGCCTTGATCACGGAGTCTAACTCCTCATAAAACGAATCTTTCACATCATCAGAGGAATCGAGTGTCGGTGCATATGCAGTAATAATGGTGGCAAAACCACAAGAACTTGCCAAGCGCAGGGATAATAGTCTTTCATTTCTTCCTGCTGGAATTTCAATCATTCCCAGTAGCGAATTATTCACTGCAAAGCCCACACAGTGTTGCCTTTTTTTTCTGCCTGCCTCTACCCTTCAAAAAAAAAAATGTGTAATTGTTTTCCCTGAGTGACCCTTCATCAGCGAGGCGAGTCTCCTGCAGGTCAGCAATATCAATGTTAAGGCGATTGAGTTTGGCATCAATCACAGCCGTTTTTCTCACATCGTCAAAATTAGTCAAGTCAGTGGAAAATCCTGGACACGTTCCAGGTTGCAAGCCATAGCTTGAGGTTTCTATTTTTTTTTATTAGTACCTGGTGTACTGGTTTTACAGCCTACGATCCAGATTTTGTCCTAGCCCCAAGCACCAATTGAAGCAGGCAGGCTGTAGCGGATCAGCACCCAATTGGCCGGGGGCTGCCCAGCTTGAGGCGGGCGGTAGTTGATCAGTGACACCTGTAGGTGTCTCCCACCGTCAGAGGCAACGCGTGGCGCCCCATGTCTACGCCAATTGACTGGGACTTATAACCCGTAACAGTTGCCTCTCGCTTAGATTCCGAGACCAGTTAAGAACAGGCATGGAGTTATTGCCTCTCCATAGCACAAAGCCTGGGGTAAAATATAGAGATCATGTGTTGCCCATGCAGCATGATCCCTCTCTAGGCCTGCCTTGTTCACTCCAGAGGAAAGGTAACACCCCTACATCTGGAACAAGACAAGCTGCAGAAGCTGCCAGATCAGCAAAGCAATGCTCTAACTGTCCGCTTGTCGAAGCTTCGATCCTAGACCAGCAGCCAACCAAGGCTTAGGGCCTGGCCTGCCCTACCATGACATTTTGTCTTTAGGTTGCATTTCCTCGCACCAGGGTAAGGCTTGTACCCTCCCAATTGCGCTCTTCCACCCGAAGCCGTTGGCACAATGTGAGGTATGGATTTGGTAAGCGCCGCCCAACGTTCTAACGCTAACAGAAAGCAGGTAGTACCGTCTACCGTTATACGGTAGCTCAGTCATATGTGACTAAGACCAGACACCAGTAAAAAAATTCACATTGGAAATATTGACAACCAAAATGCAAGATGATCTACTTCACTGTACCGGTTGTTCCCTACATGTCTCGGTCTCTTTCCGCACGACCTCCTATCGAAAGGTCGCATAAAGCACAAACTCCGTAGCTCCAGTGACGACGCCGAGGAGTCTTCGAGAAAATTGCAATTGAGAACCGAACGACGTAGGCTGTAATCGATCCCACAACCTTCGCAGCGAGAGGCAGGCGTCGTAACTACTTTGCCATGGAGACTTCTTATATTTTCTCTAAAACGCAACTTCTGATGTCGGAGTGGAGTCGCCTGAGCACTAGAAGTAGTATCAAATGTATGGACTACGCTTAGGTTCAAAGCAAGCGAAAGTAAACAATAAAAATAAACACATAAACGCATTAACCTAGTTTTCCATGTTGGCTCGTATCACCGACTCCACAATAACTGATTTCTCTGTGGACATCTTAGAAACAAACCGACATCAGTGACCGGAAACAAGTCTGTTTGCATAGGTAACCTATAAAATTGTCGTTCTTACTTTGGAGAACCAGCGAGAATTGATGCGGTAAAACTATTTTTCAAAAGGGGACGATTCGGACAAAACTAGTTTTATCGGAGATTTATATCTATTCCGCTGATTGTCCTAATGGTGTTCTTGGCACGCTGTTCATCTGATGGTGTCCAATAAATATTGATTTATCGGTACTGCCCTGTTTATAGTCAGCTGCTGTTGGTGTCTGGTTGAGTCTTGTAGAGAAACGTTTATATGGCCGAGAGGAGGTCAGCATAGCCGAATGGATAAGATCTCTCTATATGCCGTGGTAGCGGGTGAAACATCTACACCCGTCGGTTGGACTAAAATGTTAACTTCTCTTCCTTGTCTTGGGAAAGTAAATTACAAGTACCTTTGAAGTCGGAGTGGCTTCGCTTGATGGCGAGGGTTACTGATAATAGGGAAAGCTAATCCACACGCAAAAATCAGTCCAGTGGACCAGAAGTAGTATCACTTGCATCGACCACGCTCAGTTCATAACGAGAGAACGCCGGGAAAAAAGGGGGATAAGATATAATAAGGCACATTGCCGTCCTGGCTGACTATACTTTGTTGTCTTGATCTTCTAAAATGGCACAGTAACCCTACCACAACACAAAGGCTGGGCTGAGCTGTAGAGATCATGCGTTGCCCATGCAGCAAGATCAATCTCTCGGCCTGCCTAGTTTACATCCAGAGTAACAACACTGCTGACAATATTTGTTTTTCTGGACTTCCAACATGGAGGATAGGCATTTGAACATTTAAGTTTACAGTTTGCATACGCATTTTCCTTATGTTTGACTGGAAGTGCATGGTTTCATTGCATTGCCACTGAGTTGAATGCGTGGCGCGACACTGTGAGCTGTGAATTTCGTGTGAAATGTTTTTACATTGACCACGGTTGTTTGTAGAGGGAACTGCATGTTCGGAATAATAGCGGCCGATTTGTCGCTGAACTGACTGGATTGCTTTATGCAGTAATGTGTGGCTGCTGGTTTTCTAGTGACTGCCGCTTCCATCGACGATGAACTGTATTTTTCGTGGACAACTATAGTTTTGGCATTCTTGCGGTGACATTATGCACAGTGTACTTGTGCGGGCGTTGGTTTGTCGAGGCTCCTGCCTGTTCCACTTTTCACATGGGGCAGTGAAGAACATTTTGTCTGATATTCACTGGCACAGGAATGGAGCATAATGGGAACGCCCCGTTGCCGTTAGGCTGGAATAGCGACTAACTAACTAACTAACCAACCAACCAACCAACCAACCAACCAGCCAACCAACTAACTAACTAACTAACCAACTAACTAACTAACTAACTAATCAACTAACTAACTAACTAACTAACTAACTAACAATGCATCTACAACATGACACGCTTTGTAGGAGTCAAAGAAGTGCCCACACTGTCCGCGTGTCGAAGCTTCGATACTAGATCAGTTGCCAGACCAAGGCTATAGAATGGGTGCCCTATCATTATATTTAACCTATCTTTGCATTTCCTCGCACTAGCATCAGACTTGTACCCTCTCAATTGTGCTCCTCCGCCCGAGGCCGTTAGCACATTCTGGGGTGTCGGGTTTAGTGAGCGCTGTCCAACATTCGGCGCTAGCAGAAAGCAGTCTTGTCTACTGCTATACGGTAACTCATGTGATATCTGACTAGGGCCTGATTATATAATGTGATCTACAAAAATAAAAAAAAATGAACCTATAGCATATACTGACTTAGGGATGTAAAGTGCTATGCACTAACCTATTACTGAGCCTTTATGTCAGGTCTTAGACAGATATGACTGAGTTACCTTATGACAGTAGACGGTACTACGTGCTTTCTGTATGCGCCGAGTGGTTTGCGGCGCTCACCAAACCCGACACCCCACATTGTGCCAACGTCTTCGGGTGGAGGAGTGCAACTGGGGGGGGGGGTGGGGGTGGGGGAACAAACCTGACTTCAGTGAGAGGAAATGTATCCTGGAGACTATATGTCATGGCAGAGCAGACAAGACTCTAAGCCTTGGTTGGCAACTGGTTTAGGATGAAAGCTGCGACAGGTGGACAGTTAGAGTATTGCTTTGCTGATCTGGCAGCTTCTGCAGCATGTTTGTTCCAGACGTATTGGTGTTACCTTTCCTCTGGAGTAGACTAGACAGGCCGAGAGAGTGATCATGCTGCATGGGCAAAACCTGGTATCTAAATCCAGCCCATGCTCTGTGTTATGGAGAGGTATAACACTATTTTACAAGCTGTCGTCTGTCAATACTGCAAGGTGCCTGTCAGTTAGTAATTACTGAGCCTACAGTATGAGCCCGAGTGACTTGTTTCCTCTGTATTTGTCTACAATTACTACACGATCCCAGGAAGTTCTGAAAAATGTGTCTGGCAACAATTTTGATGAAGCTGGTTGGACCTGAAAGCCGTAATGGTCGGGGGAAAAAAACATTATTTCCTCTGCAATGCATTGAATTGAAAAACTATATGTCGTATATCTGATGCACTAATATTTAGGTCTCCAAAGCCCCGAAAAGGACTTGCAACTTTCATAGTAAGGTAACATCTATATTGAGGGAATGTTGCTGATCTCGTTTTCCCCAATTCAAGCCCATAAACTTGGTGTGCATGAGTAGTACGGAATTTCACATCTATGGGACTGCACATTGGGTTGTAATCACATCATGATTCATCACAGTAGGTACTGGTTGAGATGAAGCTGGTAATTTTTCCATCATATATGAAATACTTCAAAATAAGTTAAAGAATTCAAATATCTAGGAAGTATGATCACAGAGGATTGCAAAATAGACTGAGAAATCGAAATTAAATGTCAAAAGGCAAGTGCGCTTATATATCTGCCATGCCACTTAAATTGTTAAGTTTCACACGCATAAAACACGAGTAGATGCTAAACAGTATAATACTTATTACACATAAACAACAGATAGGAAAAGCACCAATGTAGCGTAAAAAGATTACTCCATGACAAGGCGTCGTCTAACATCCCAAAGGATACAATTTTACTTTAGCATGGAACGTCGATATTTCCTATACGTTTTTGAACAGACACTCACAGAAGCCAGTAGTCATTGTAAAGAACTGTTAGGATCCACATACGGACTTACAAGTTAATAGCCAGAGCATCTACATGAAACGATAGACAGCGCACGTGCCTAAACAAAAGCGACTGACACCATGCAGGCTGTTGTTTAGTTCAGCCACAGTTAGGGAACGAGAGAAAAGGCTTGTGAAAGACAGTTAAGCACTCTGCATATTGAACATATGGACACCAGTGGATACAGTGACCTGTCCAAAAGAAGGTCAACGGGAGCACGGCCGGATGATGGAATACTGCGATGTGGTTGATTGTGCAGCACTGCTAATAAAGCCGTCCTTGAAGATTTGACTGCAACCAAAGGTCTTGTTAGGTTTGTTTGAGAGACATTGTCATGTTCTCATCGTGCGTCTGAAAGCCCACCAGCTGGTTGAGGTAACACTCTGTAATCATTATCCACCTAGACAATCAAACGAGTCAAGTATACAACATCATTAAAAGACGAACATTCAAAAGATAAATTATCCTTCCGTCCCATGACAATATCAACTATCCCACATACCGAAACATTCAAATATATCTATGCCCGCAAAACGACAAATAAATAAAAACAGATCCACACTAACCCTAAGCTACCTTGTCAAACTTGGACATTATCCAATAACACTTAAACAACATCAATACCTGAGAGATAAGCTGCTTGAGCAGAGCTGCAAACTTAATTATCCCAAACCGAATACGAAATTAGGTTAGCAGACAGACAGTGGGATCAACACCGTGTGTCGCACACTCGTGTATTAAAAGGTAGAAGATCAAACAATTTGGCCATCTCATTAGAACTAATGTTTCACCAAAGAAAATCTGATACGACAGCAAGAGAATGCCGAGAAGACAATGGACTGAGTACAACAGACATTGTACAATCACACGGAATGACACTATCCAGTGCCACCCATCTAGCGCTGGAACGCCAACTATTCCTCCCCACGACGCATAACGTTAAACGTGGAAGACGATTATGATAATTATCCAGAAACTTCAGCACAGTGCACTGGGGAGATATCTTTATTGATACTATTCAACTAATGCTGTGTACAATGAAATGGCCCCTTTGGGACTGCAAATTAATTACGGTTCTAATTATACCTAAAACAATACAATAACTTATGTGTGTAAATAAAACAGTATAATGCAACCGCTGTGTGTAAACAAAACAAATCCACTGGAAACAAATAATGATGTTTGATTGGGCTGCTCAAGTAATTAATTTACGATATGGATAACATTTTGTAAGCTGTGGTAAATTTGTGTAAATGTTGTCTTATGTTGTTTCACATTCTGGGACTCTGAGGTCAGTAAAACACACTTATTTTTCATTTTGTTTTTTCAATTTTCTATTTCTGTGACTATGCTTTAGTAGATTCGATGCGACACAATAAGTAGACTTATACCACCCAAAAAAGGTAGGTTTTTAGCATTCTCAAAGTAGGTTTTTACCACACAATAAGTAGGTTTTACCAGTCAAAAAAGTTGGTGTTTACCACGCAATCAATAGGTTATTACCACGCAAAAAGTAGGCTTTTACCAAGCGAAAAGTAGCATAAAAGTAGGTTTAGGTTTGGACCATACACAAATTAGACTTGGACCACAACAAGGTAGATTTGAACCACAAAGAAATGGATCACTCGAAACTATGAAATAGGGCTGTGACACAGTTAAGATTTAACATTTCTAATATGCTAGCAGGCATGTTGTATTAAATATCAAACTAAAGAGGGTTGTAATGGGAAATCTTCTACATACGTATTTTAATATAACTTCTGTTTGCATTATAAGGCAATGGCAATGTCGACTTTTAAGCGACTGAAAAAGACTATTATCATCCCATGGCACTTCATTAAATAATATCGCCACTGTAGTGTCATTTCGATGGTTAACATTGTTGTGATTGCTGATGAAGGTTTGTCGCAGTAATGTCCTAAGTTTTTAGTAATTTTAATTTGAAAAGCTCTTCTACACTTCCTGTTGTTATATTGCTTACATGTAATTAAGTAACAACTATAACCCGATTTACAGAAGTCAGAATGGCCGCATGGTTAAGCACGCGTGTTGTTTGTGCTGATTCTAGGGCTTGGGGTTCGACCCCTACACTGGAAAGTTTGACTAAAATGTTGACTTCTCGTCATTAACTTGGAAACGTAAATTACAAGTACTTCTGACGTCGGAGTTATCAGACAGTCGGATCAGCACTGTGCCTCACATACTCAGGCAGAAGATCAAATAGTTGGGCCATATCATTAGAATTAACCTACATTACAGCAAAGAAGATCTGACACGACAGCAAGAGAACGCCGAGAAGAAAATGGATTGATGAGATCAAAGCTATTGTACAATCATACAGAATGACATTATCCATTGCCACCCGTCTAGCGCTGGAACGCCAACTATTCCTCCCCACGACGTTAGATAGTAAAAGTGGGAGGCGATTATGATAATTATCAAGAGACGTCAGCCCAGTGCACTAGGGGATATCTTTATCGATACTGTTCAGCTGGTGCTGTGTACAATGAAATGACCCTTTTGGAACGGCAAATTAATTACCGTCCTAATTGTTCCGCGTTGGAAAATTACCACGATACAATAACATCTTTTTTGTAAATAAAACATCAAGATGCAACTACTGAGTGTAAACAAAACAAATCCACTGGAAACAAATAATGACGTTTGATTAGCAAGTTGATATTTTGATAAATACATCAGAGAATAATAATTATCACGCAAAACTGCTCACGTAATTAATTTACGCTTTGAATAACATTGGGTCAGCTGTGGTAAAGCTGTGTAAATGTTGGTTTGGGTTATTTCACACTCTGGGACTCTGAGGTAGAGGAACACACTTTTTCATTTGTTGTTTATTCTACTCTTTTTGTGATTATGCCTTAACTGACACAGTGCCAAACAAAAAGTAGGTTTTTACCAGGCAAAAATTAGGTTTGGATCACACAAAATGTAGGGTAGGAACACAAGGAAAGTAGGTTAGCACAAACTAGAAAGTAGGTTTGGATCACACAAAATGTAGGGTAGGACCACATGGAAAGTAGGTTAGCACAAACTAGAAAGTAGGTTTGGGCCAACCAAAAGTAGGTTTTTACCAGGCAAAAAAGTGGAGAGTGGAAAAGAAGAAGCAACAAAGACATTTATGATCCGTTTAAGTCCCCGCTAATCACTGGTATTATGAAGGCTAATAGACTGCAATGGCTGGGGCATATAGAAAGAATGGAAGACAATAGGGAAACAAAACTCGTTTATACTCAAGAAATAAATGACCGTAGACCCCGAGGTAGACCAAGAAGGCGGTGGAGAGATAATATACATACAGACCTACATGCACTTGGAATCAACGACTGGCAAGAGAAGGTCAACCAGAGAGACGAATGGAGACGGTTTGTATCTGCAGCAAAGAACCTCAATGGCTCGGAACGCTGAAGAAGAAGAAGAAAAAAGTAGGTATGTACGACACAAACGTTAGGTTTGGACCACACAAAAAGTAGGCATGGGCCACATGAAAAGTAGGATTGAACCACCCACAAATATATTGCTCAACATGTGAAGTAAAGGTGTGTAACAGATATGACATGAACGTTGTTAAAATGGTAGCAGACATGTTGTATTAAATATCAAATTAAAATGGGATGTAGAGGGGAATCTACTGCATGTTGTATTTTATCTACAGTTTGATTTATAAGCCTATGACAGTTACGGGAATATGAATAAGACTGTTATTATCCGATGGCACTTCATCAGCTAACATCGTCACTGTAGTATCATTTCCGTGCTTTAACGTTCTTGTGATTGCTGATGAAGGTTTTTCTCAGCAACGTCCTATGATTTTCATAATTTTAATTTGAAAAGCTATTCTATACTTCATGTTGTTATATTGCTTACATGTAATTAAGTTACAACTATAACCCGATTTACAGAAGTCAGCATGGCCGAATGGATAAGACCGCGACTGGTATGCTGATGCTTCGGTAAGGGGTTCAACCCCTGCACCGGAAAGTTGGGCTAATATATTGACTTCTCGTCCTTGACTTGGATACGTAAATTACAAGTACCTTTTAAGTCGGAGTTTTCAGACAGACAGTGAGATCAACGCCTTGTGTCATATACTCGTATATTGAAAGGCAGAAGATCAAATGATTTGGTTATCTCATTAGAACTAACCTACATTACACCAAAGGGGATCTGATACGACAGCAAGAGGACAACTGAGATGAAAATGGAGTGCCGATATCAAAGACATTGTATGCTGACACAACATGACTTTTTCAAGTGCCATCTATCGAGTGCTGGAACCTCAACTAATCCTTCTAACGGCAAAAGTGGAAGACGACGATGATGATTATCAAGAGACTTCAGCCCAGTGCACTGGGGGTTATCGGTACTGGTACTGTTCAACTGAGGTTGTATATTGCCATTTTGGGACTGCAAATTAATTACCGTCCTAATTATACTGCACTGGACAATATAATACAATGAAATTTTGTGTAACTAAAACTTATCACGCAACCGCTGTGTGTAAACAAAACAAATCCACCGGAAACAAATAATGATGTTTGATTGGCAAGTTGATATTTTGATAAATACATCAAAAGAATAATAATTATCACGCCAAACTGCTCACGTTATTAATTTACGATATGGATAACATTAGGTCACCTGTGGTAAAGCGGTAAAGCTGTGTACATGTTGGGACATTTTGGAACTCTGAGATAAGTAGTACACATCTGTTTCATGTATTCATTCTTCTCTTTCTGTGATTATGCCATAAAAGATTCAGTGCCAAACAAAAAGTGGGTATGGACCACACAAAAATTGAAAGTGGAAAATAAGGAGTAAGGGTGTGTCACGGTTATGAATTAAAAGTTGTTTGTATGATAGTGAACATGTTGTATTATACATCAAATTAAAAGCGGGTCGTAAAGGGAAAACTACTGTGATGATATTTTAACAACAGATTGATTTATAAACCCATGGCAGTTGCGTGAAGTTTGAATAAGACAATTTATCTTCCCGTGGCACTTAATGAGTTAATATAATCATTGTAGTGTCATTTTTCGTGGTTTATACATTGTTATTTTTGCTGATGAAGGGGTATAGCCTAGCTTTATACTTTGTGTTTTTATTGTTTTCATGTAATTAAGTTACAACTATAACCCGATTTGCCGTTACAAACTAAACACAATGTTACAGTAATGATACTGTCCATCACATAACAGCGCATATTTAACAAGAATAACACTTTGAGATCCCCGTGTGGCCACTAAGATATATAAATAAAGCTACATCCAGATTACGTACAAGCATATCTCCTCTTGTTCTTGCAGAGAGGCGATGTCGTTGTTTCGTGAGCGCAGGTTTGAATCCTGATGGGGTAGCTATAGCTTTCAATGTGTATGTTATCTAATATGTCCTCTGATCTATGATTCTTCCTTCCCCGTATATAAGCATCAAAAAAAAAAAAAAAAAAAAAAAAAAAAAATACATGCGAGTTTATTTATGAGCAAAATTCACAAGACTGTTACTGTTTTTGCATGTAATTAAATCTTATATGGGAATGAATATCCACAGAATATTAGCCAGGGGCTAGGATTGATGAAATCGATTGCTAGATGAAGGCGAGTTCTAGATGAAGGCGAGTGCTACATGAAGGCGAGTGCTAGATGGAGGCGAGTGCTAGATGGAGGCGAGTGCTAGATGAAATCGATTGCTAGATGAAGGCCAGTGCTCGATGAAGGCGGGTGCTAGATGGTGGCGAGTGCTATATAAAGGCGAGTGCTAGATGAAGGCGAGTTCTAGATGGTGTCGGGTGCTAGATGAAGCCGGGTGCTAAATGAAGCCGAGTGGTAAATAAAGACGTGTGCTAAATGAAACCGAGTGCTAATGAAGGTGAGTGCTAGATTAAGACGAGTGCTATATGAAGCGGGGTGCTAGATGAAGCCAGGAAGCCAGGTGCTAGAAGAAGATGGTTGCTAGATGAAGCGGGTGCTTGATTAATCGGTGTGCTAGATAAAGCGTGGTGCCTGACAAAGCGAAATGGGCAATGTAGCCGATTGCTAGATGAAGCATCATCTAAAAGATGTGATGATATCACAGCGAAGTGTATTAATTCTGGAATAGAACCAGGTGTAAACATATATCACGTGTCATGTATATATATATATATATATATTGGAAATCGGAATATGGTCAAAGGAGTGGATGAGAACAATATATCCATCCATCATGTGCCTTCCCGATAAGTGTGGGCGGTCACGTTTTGCCATCTAACTCAATCACCAGAGTCGTGGATCAGTTTTGCTTCTGCCTCGACCATGTCACGTGGCCAAGCCATTCAGATATTTACTTCTCGATCTTCCCCTTGGTCTCTTCCCTTCGGTCTTGCCAGTTGTCACCAAGTTCTCCAATTATTTTCTTCTCACAAAATGCCCCAAAAATGTTGACTGATTGATTGATTGGTTGATTTAGGAACCGACATCACAGCATTCGGGGCATTCCCATAAGCACTCCGTCCCCATCCTCAGCAGCCAGCGAAGAGTTCCAACACCAATAGTACCAGTAGAAATCTGATTATATGGTCCGTCTCGCCTTTCCTCTGAGCGTCGAGCGTCGGCCAGATCCCCTCGTCACTCCTCGCTGTCTCATTCTTGCCAAACCATGGTGATCCATTTGCTCCTCCGAGGTGTACACGTGCTCCCACAAGGCCGCAACCACGTCTGCCTTATCATGCATCAATACGCCACCAAGCCTTGCAAAGCCAGCCAATCTGTCCGCTTGTTCATTCCCCAGCACACCAGCATGCCCTGGAGAAAGGATCCAGACGATGCTTGCCACCCGTGGCTTCCGAAGCGAAGCAAACCAACCTGCACGAAGCTTGCCTGTCCTCACCCTACTAAGCATGCTTTCTGAGTCAGTTACAATCACGATGTGTGTGTGTATCGTATTCTCCATCCAGCGGAAAGCTGCACTGACCGCCTCCACCTCGAATCTTAAGCTAGATGTTGTGGTATCATATGCCAGGCTCTCCTACACCAAACGTCGACCATTAGCCTTTGCCAAGAACCCCCAGACATTTCTCCTACCTCTCAACACCGAACCATCTGTGTAGATAATCACATCACCCGGGCGAGCATTATCCTGAATTAGTTGCTGGATTTCCACTTCCGTGGCCCCTGCTGGCCACTCCCTACACTCCCGGCGCAGTGTGATTATAACTCTGCACAAGTCTGACTGCACGGCTGGCACTCTGACCCACTCCTCTCCTCGCCTAATGTTCTCCAAGATGCACACCTGTCTGATCATATCCTCCGCCTGAGCCATCCATGATTTCCCTATTATAAGTCGCTAACCCTTCACTGCGCCCAGCGCCTCATACAACGGGTGATCTGTGTCAGCAACTACTCTGAGGTATGCCTTCGCCTGAATCACCTTGAGCCTACCAGCAACAGTCGGCAAACCAAGGATGTAACGCATATACACCACTGGGGTGTCTCTAGTGCATCACAGAATGACCCGCATAGCCTCGTTCTGTATGCGCTCCAATCTCACCAACTGACTCGTTGAGACAGTGAGCAGTCCTAGTCCATAATCAACCACTGAGAGGATCAAGTGCTGATATAGTGTGAAAAGCATGCTCTGCTCTATGTCCATCTTGTTGACTGTCTGCGTCTAATGTCTCTAATCAGTTTATGATCTTCATTTGTGTCTTGAAGGACTTGTTCATTGGTTTTTCTGTCTGTCCATGAGATTCTTTGCATTTTCCCCAGAAACCACATTTCCACAGCCATCAGATGATTTTCAGCCCGTCTGCTCATTGTCCACGCTTTACATCCATACACAAGTACAGGTAAACCGTATATCACGCGTTATGTAAATATATATGGAAATTGGAATATGGCTAAAGGAGTGGATGAGAACAATATATGTCGAATACCGAAAAAGTGCAACATGAAATTATGTGGCATTTACGTAACAGTTGCCTTGATAAGTCAAGCAAAACCAATTTTATGAGAAATATTAAATGGAAAGTGCATTTTAAACCAGATGAAAACATAACTGTAGTAACAGCTGGCTTTATTCGATATAGAGGTATATTAAAACATATTTAAAATGAGATAAATTATGGGATAAAAACATATTTTAGATCTGCATTCTTGCTTTTAATGGTCGCTTGCCGTCTAGACAGACGACATTTTGTTACACTGTTTAAAAAAAGGCATAATAACTACAACCCATGGCGGGGTCCAGGGACGGGGTTATACCTCCCCATAGCACAAAGCCTGGGCTGAATTGTAGAGACCATGTGTTGCCCATGCAGCATGATCTCTCTCTCTCTCTCTCTCTCTCTCTCTCTCTCTCTCTCTCTCTCTCTCTCTCTCTCTCTCTCTCTCTCTCTCTCTCTCTCTCTCTCTCTCTCTCGGCCTGCCTGGTTTACTCCAGAGGGAAGGTACCCCAATGCAACTGATACTGCACAAGCTGCCGGACCAGAAAGCAATGTTCTAACTTTCCGCCCGTCGGAGCTTCAATCCTAGAGCAGTTGTCGACCAAGACTTGGGACCTGGTCTGCTCTGCCATGACATTTGGTCTTTAGGTTACATTTCCTCATACTAGGATACGGCTTTTACCCACCCAATTGCATTCCTCCGCCCGACGCCGTTGGTACGATGTGGGGTATCCGTTTTTGTGAGCGCCACCCAACATTCTGAGCTAACAGAAAGCAGGTAGTGCCCCCTCAAAGGCATTTTGCTTTATAGAATGTAAAGAATTATGGCATGCAATAAAAGAAATGGGTTTCCCATTGAACTTAATGCATACGAAGAAAACACTTTATGGTGAACAAAAAGCACCTGTGAGAGTAATCATCCATTCCTCCATCTACCTATCCGTCCATCCATCCGTCCATCCATCCATCCAACCATCCATCCATCCATTCATCCATCCATCCATCCATCCATCCATCCATCCATCCATCCTTATTAAGTTTAAAAAAAAAAAATTAGTTGTATATTCTTTTCAGGACGTCGCAGTCAACCCCAGTCTAGTAGTTTGCCATTGCTTTCTAAACGTGTGTCTATATATCTATCTCCATTCTCTCTCTGCCTAGTCTCTCTTTCTAAATGTGTATGTCTCTCTGTCTATCTCTCACTATCTCCCTCCCACACTCCCTGCCTCTCCCTATCTCTCACTGTCTCTTCCTTTCTCTCCAACTCTCCTACGCTATCTCTCACTGTCTCTTCCTTTCTCTCCAACTCTCCTACGCTCTCTCCCCCCTCTCTCATCTTCCCTATCTCTCTCTGTCTTTCTCTTTCCCTCCCCTCTTTCCCTCCCTGTCTCCCTCTCTCCATGTCTCTCAATCTCTCTCCAACGCTCTCCCCCTCCCTCTCTCCCGCCCACATTCTCTCTCTCTCTTCTCTCTCACACACTCTCACTCTGACGGGCCACGTACCCATCTGTTTTCATGTTGTAAAACATGTAAATGATTCATGTAAATTCGTGAATAGTTGATCAGAATAGACGATGCACTGAATACATTCACCCGGAAAGAAGCCATGAAGACAGGGGAATCACCGCAGCTGCTTCCTGTTCGCAATGACGCCGTCAGAAGAGGATACACAGCGGTCACACAAAGACACTTGATCCCTTAAAGACATGCTGACCTGCCATGTCCCCGGCAGGAGAAGACATACAGTGGTCACACAAAGACACTTGATCCCTTAAAGATATGCTGACCGGCCATGTAGACATCAGGAGAGGACACACAGTGGTCACACAAAGACATTTGATCCCTTCATGATTTGCTAACCTGCCATGTCGCTGTCACATGAGGGGATGTTTGTGTCACTGGAGTGTCCTGGACAGCATATCGATTAACAATAAGCAGAAGTTATAGTGCCCAACGTGCTTGGGGCATGATGACTCTCTCTCTCTCTCTCTCTCTCTCTCTCTCTCTCTCTCTCTATATATATATATATATATATATATATATATATATATATATATATATATATATATATATATATATATATTGTAGCATGATGGATTAGAACTCCCCATTTCCAGCCCGACACATTCATAAAAATACTTTCGAATTAAGCGGCGTTTCCAGATAGAAGGACGATTCTTGGAAATAGTATGTTCTAGAACGAGTTGGGGGAGGGCGGCGGTATGCGCTTGCCTTTTCATTGGTTAATAAGTAATGAGCCCACGCTATTCCTGGACCATATTTTAAAATCTAATTAGTTTGAGCGGGGATTTCACCAGGAGCGGTCGCTAGTGTGATGTGATGACCCAACAATGCCCTTAAAGATTCAATAATATATTGTTCTCTGGACAACAGGTACCACTTTAAAACATACTTTAATGTTGTAGTTGTGCCTAGTGAACGAAAGAGAAGAATATAAGAGTATTTTGTGAATAAAATGTGAAAGTGGAAAACCTAACTTCTGTGCGCCAGTATTCTGAACACTGCTTCTGCAAACCTGTCAGGTCTTTCACGCTGTATACTCCAACTGTTGGTTGGTTCATATAAACTAGTTCTTAAGAGAACCATAGGTGTGTGAACCTGTGTCTTAGTTGGCTGAATATAATGTATGGCTCATGCAAATTTACAAGGACTAAACATGTTTTTCCCATATGTGCTTGGTGCATATGTGAACAATTGCTATGCAATTGAGCTTCTGTTACCGACTGTAGTAGACATGAACATTACTCAGTGGGGAAACAGCACATGATGATGATGATGTACCTGTGAGACAAGTCTGGTGAAAAAGGGGTGAGGTCTGGCATTGCTGTGTAAGTGTATATGGAATAGGACATTCATGCACCAACATGACAACCATAGGAATGGATGTCTGGTCTGCTAATTGGGTAAATGCCATTAGTTAATACATAATGCAGATTGCAGTTGTAAATGCCTATTTTCCATTTCCCTTCACAATGCCTGTCCCATGTCGCTATGTCACAATGCTTGCTTCAAAATGCTTGTAATTGTGTTAAGCTACCCTGTCTCAGCATATGGTCTTGTGATTACCACAGATAAGGGTGAATTGAACACATATCACCCACAGTACATCAGAGTGAAATAAACGGCATCATCAAACAAGGAGAGGTGTGTTTGGACCACACCCATCATTTTCCTCCCCATCCCCAATCTGTGTCTGTTGATGTATAATAACATTATCTTTTAACATATGTAAAGAGATGTTGTGCCATTTTGTATATCGACAGAGAACAGTATGGTGGAGAAGCCTTCCATATATCATCTGGGACCTCTAACCAGAAGTCCTAGATCCAGAAGTGACTCCCTATCAAAATGCAGGAAAATCAAAGAAGAATTTTCTCTCAGCTCTCAACAGCTGAATGCACAAATGGGAGCATAACACAATCTGAAGCACTACAAATGTGGTGAACTGGACAGTGATCTTTGAGTCAATCAAATGTCATCTGAGAACTAGACAACAAGTCTATGGTGGTGAACCTCATTCAAGACGTCTGGTGAAATGACTGGGACAATGGATTGTTTGGCTAGGACTTATCTTAGTTAATCTCCAGCCTGGTGCTCACACAGTGTTTTCAGAATGAAGACTGGTAAAGTACGTGAGATAGACTGAGGAGAAGGAAGAAGACTGGGACATATTTGTATCTTAGATCTTCCTCTACAGGAAAAGTAGAACAACACCCTAAGTCTCAACTTCATGAACAGTCAACTCACCAGTGGAAGACAAGGCTGTAGCTTTTCTTCAAACTGTGACAGTAGGGGATAATTAGTCTGACTTGGAAAATCATCATGGGGAGAACTGCAACCTGAGCTGTTCAACACCATCATAGGTGCTAAAAGGATTAAACAGACCAGTGGAGCAGAAGGTCCCTATGCTTGCCCCAGGTTATGGCTCATCTTGGTTTTCCCTCATTAACAGTAGAGGGAAGAATAAAAGTCAATGGTGTAGTGGTGATTAGAGAGAAGAGGAGGAGAGTTTAGTTATTAGTTGGTGGAGTAAAGGGGGGTGGTGTATCTTGTTTCTCTACATGCATGTGTGACATATTTTTTTGCATTTCTATGCGATAATTGAAGTGTTGACATGACAGAAGATGAGACAATGGTCATCACTCGACTCACCATCAACTCAATAAATTGTGTATTTAATGGACCAGTGTTTTAAGTACATGTCCCCAGTGAAGTTCTTGTACAGTTGCTGTCAAGTGTTGTCTCTGGTGACTGTCTTAAGTGCTGTGGTTGATTATACATATTGTGAAAAGTCTTGTATAGATGTTGTCAAGTATCTCTTATGATGTAAGTCTTGTACAATGGCTGGTGTACACAATTCCTTGTGAATGTATGTCCCACTTTTGACAAGAAACTGTCATGTAGATGTCTTGTCCAACAGATGTAATGTACAGTTATTGTTGAGTTTGTCTACAAATAATGGAGTCCTACAGTCCCAAAGCAATTGGACAAAACTGATATAGGTCATACTGACAAAATAATTAAAGAAGATCTAATGTGACGGACGAATAGCACACTGGCAACATTATGTTGAGTGAGAGGGATCCTCAGTTGTACAGGCGCGAATAGTCCAGATCTCCTTTTGGTCTTGAGGGAACTTTTACTTCTTTTATAAATTTCTGTGTAGATACATAGTGGTCTCACAGTGGGGGTTTGAGCCAAAGAAAAGTGGTTCTCGAAAAAGGCTATTGCGGGAATGATTAGCTCATTTGAGTGACCTCTAGACATAAAACGTGCTAAATCATATCCTTATCTTGTATATTTATTATTCAAGATATATCTCCAGAGAACACTACAAACTAGGTGCTCTGTCAATCATCTAATTTGTCATATATATATATATATATATATATATATATATATATATATATATATATATATATATATATATATATATATATCTGACTACTTATCAGTCTATATCTTTGCATGTCTGTCTCCTTTTCTCTGTCTACCTCGCTCTGACTATGTTTCTCTTTCTATCTCTGACTATCTGTGTTTATCTCAGTCTGTCCGTCTATCTATATATCATTTCCTATCGCTGCCTGGCTCTCTTTCTAACTCTGTATGTCTCTCTGTCTATCTCTCACTCTCTCCCTCCCACTCTCCCTCTCTCTCTCCCTCTTCCTGCGACTCCTGCACTCTCACCCTCTCTACCTGTGTGTGTATGTGTGTGTATGTTCGTGTATGTATTTGTATGTGTTTGTGTGGCTTTGTGTGCATGCATGCAGTGTATGCGAATGAGTGTGTCTTTGTATGTTACTGAGTGTGTGCATAGCTGTGAGAATTTGTGCAAATGATGTAAATGTGTATGCAGGTATGTATGAGTGGAGGTGTGTTTATGAATATGCGTGTGTACGTGTGTCTGCCTGTCTCATAACATGGTAATATGCATTGTTTATGTTTACAGAATCCATTTGACAATGTTTTTTTTTCATATGTGAATGTAACATGCACAGTTGATGAATGACAGATGAGCCATTGGAAGGTCCGAATTAAGACGGGCCTGCATGCCCAATTTGTTACTCTTTGAAAAAAAGATCGTTCGTTCGTTAGTTCGTTCGTTCCCTATCATCCCTCTCTGTCTCCCTCTTTCTCCTCTCTCTCTATCTCCCCCTCTGCCTCCCTTTTCTCCCTCTCCCTCTTCCTCTTTCTCTCCCTCTCTCAAGATCTCCCTCCCTTCTTTCCCTCTCTTTCTCTCTCCCTCTCTCCTTCTTTCCCCACGCTATCTCTCACTCTCTCTCCACCTCTCCCTATAACCCACTGTCTCTCCATAATTATCACTCACTCTACCTCTCTCTTCCTCTTTTACTCTCGCCTACGCTCTCTATGCCTCTCTCTCTCTCTCTTTCTCTTTCTCTCTCTCTCTCTCCCCCCTCTCTCTCTCTCTAGCATTGTTATTGTCCAGTCTGTGCTCTCATGTTTATATCTTCCCTATGTTTCTGTATGTGCAAATCAATACTCAGAATGAATCACCTAAACCGTGAAGCAGACGGTAAGCTTGACTAGAACAAGATCACAAGTACAAATTGAAGGTTGCGGCTAAAGCCAACGAAGGGGAGTCTCCGTAGGGAAGTGGACAAGCCGTCTGCGCCACGCTCCAAATGTCGTGAGTTCGATTCCAGGTTCAATCTTTCGGTTATCGAGTTACGGAGACTCCTGGGGGTCGTCGCTGGAGCTATAGAGTTCGTGCTTTGTTCGACACTTTCAGCAGGCAGCCTTGCAGAAAGAGACCGAGCCATAAGGGATAAAACCTCATGCAGTGAAGTTAATCCTCTCCACTTTTAAGACGTTTTCTTTCTAAACGATCGGCACTTATACCATTATATAAAAACTATTGCAAGGCGGTCTGTTTACAAATCGCCCGCGGCTGTGTTTCGAAACCCGTAAGAGACAATGTGAAATCCGTTTGTATCCCTTCGCGACAGCGCCATAAAGTAAGAGAACCCCTATATATGTTTTACATAATGGGAGCATAGCAATTCAATGCACGAAACTGCGACCAAACAGATCTATACAACAAGATCTCATTATTTAAGAATATTAGTTATTACACGCGCACTGTTATCTTGACAGGCGATAGTTTGTTACATTGTGTTTTTTACCATTAATTAAACGCACTGCCTTTTCTGGAGTGATTAAAGATGTTTTGTTATTGATTTGGTGCATTCAACCCATAACGGTAGCGAATGCGTCTAATCAGTCCAGTTCGCGCAGTAAATGTTCTTTCACAATGCATGCATGTGAATTCGTTGTCATTTCCACCATCACGCACCATCTGACGTCTCACACGTTCGGTGCTTTGAACTACATGCAAAAATAATCTCCGTTGTCTTTATTAAATTTCTGGCCTTTTCCCTCATTGCAAAACAAACAAAATAAGGAAAATGAGATGTTTTGGACATGTAAAAAGACATTAATTTCTGGAAAAGATAATTACAGAGTGAAGTGTATCTGGCATGCGGATTAGCAAGGAAAACTGCATGGGTTTCAGATGTCATAGATAATTTACATATGACAGCAACAGAGGCAGGGCATATGGCTTATATCATGGTGAGACATTTCCACGGGCTGAGAGTGAGAGAGAGAGAGAGAGAGAGAGAGAGAGAGAGAGAGAGAGAGAGAGAAAGAGAGAGAGAGAAAGAGAAAGAGAGAGAGAGGGGGGGGGGGTGGGTCATATGGCTTATCATTGTGAGATATTTCCACAGGCTGCAATGGGGGACAATTCTGCACAAGTCCACGACACTGAATGATGATGATTCATTTGGCAGGCAGATATGCCACTTCTGTGCTCTCTTTCCTATTTTAGGCAAACCAACCACCATACCTCTTAATCATATCAAAGAAATATCATATTTCACTTAAAGAATAAAAAAGATAAAATATGTATGCGATCATTTGCTGCAAGTATGAAAATGCTTTTCTTGGGCTGTGAAAGAAAATATCAAACGCGATAATTTTCAATAAAAGGAAACACATAATTTCATGGTTATTGATTGGGCGTGGACATGTGTCCAGTCCACAACGAGGATATAACTGATTAACTTTTATATGTATATGTTTAAGTAGTGTATTTTATGTAGTGTATTTTATGTAGTGCATTTTATGTATTTGTATGGGTGTGCATTTGTTGTTTCAGTGCCGATGAAGACAATGGCTACACTTTGCTACGCGTGATCTTGTTCTAGTCAAGCTTACCGTCTGCTTCACATTTTTGGGTGATTCATTCTGGGTAACCTCCAGCATGGGAATGGAGGTGGAGGCGGCAACAGCGGCATTCCGTTGATTAGAGGAGGCCACTGCAACACACATTGTAGTCATTACAGACTCAAGGAGTCTGCTTAGTAAGATGCAGAAAGGAATGTTTCGTGTGGGATGGCTAACCTTGCTTAAGACGTCACAGAGTGTGAAAAATGAATGCAAACGTTGCCCTGGCCATGCGGGAGTTAGGGTGAATAAACAGGCTGATAGGTTGGCAGGGAATGCACCTCTAGGTGGTAGATTATCTATGGAAAAAGGAGAGATGGTCGTGCAGAAGGCGGAGGAACAGATTGAGAACCCGTATGTGGAAAGAATGAGAACGCAAGGGATCGACAGAGGTTCTGGAAGAATCTCAAACTGAGAGGGAAGACCAGGAAAACTTTTAACCAGATAGCGGTGGAAACGATAGATAGTGTGACTCTTCGCTGACTGTTGAACGAGGGACGAAGATCGTATGGAAATGTCCTGAGTGCAGTGATGTCGGTTCTTAGCTCAACTCAACCCAACTCATTCTGTGTAATGATCGACAAGCGCAGAAACATAGGACATAAATAATCTTGAGTTGACACACACAAGATGAGAAACGATCACTATCAAATGACACCAGCACCTTATTGATGACGCGGGCGTGCTTCCAGGCTTAATAATCTAGCAGCAGGTTTGTATTCTGGTGTGGATATAGTTATTAGACAGACAGATAGATTTAGAAAACGACAGACATTAAGAGTAAATGTGTACGGGCAGATACAGCAGGCAGGTACATAGACAGACAAACATACAGATCTACGGATCCGCTTATTCACCTACCTACCCGCCCGCCGGTTCGTTCACCGAATAACCGACCGACCGTCCGACATACCAGCCTAAAGACCGACCGCCCGACCTACCAGCCTAACGACCGACCTTCGGACCTACTAGTCTAACGACCTACCTATTAGCCTAACGACTGACCACCCGACCTCTCAGCCAAACGACCGACCTTCCGATCTACCAACCTAACCACCGACATTCCGACCTACCAGCCTAACGACCAAAATTCCGAGCTACCAACCCAACGACAGACCTTCCGACCTATCAGCCTAACGACTGACCACTAACCTACCAGCCTAACGACCGACCTTACCGACTTACCAGCCTAACTACCGATATTTCGACCTACCAACATATCGACCGACCGACGGACCTACCAGCCTAACGACCGACCAGTCGACCTACCAGCATAATGGCCGTCTTCCGACCTACCAGTCTACCGACCTACCACCCTAAAGACCGACCGTCCGACCTACCAGCCTACCAACCGAACGCCGACCGCCCGACCTTCCAGCCTACCGACCCACCGTTCGACTTATTAGCATACCAACCAGCCTTCCAAGCTACCAGTCTACCGACCGACTGACCGATCGACTAACACATTAAGAAAGATGGACTGCTAGATCTACAGTCAGAGAGTCGGACCGACCGATATCCGCCGACCCGCCCGCCCACTCACAGACCGCTCGACCGAAAGGGAGGCAAACAGGCAGACAGATAGAAAGAGAATCATCATGCCCCAAACACGTTGGACAGTTTAACGTCCGCTTGTTGTTAATCACTTGTTGTTTGCTGTCACTCAAAACTACCCAACGACACCAAACATCGCCTCGTGTAACAGCGACATGGCAGGTCAGCATATCTTTAAGGGATCAGGTGTCTGCGTGTGACCACTGTTTGTACTCTTCTTCCAGGGACATGATGACATGAAAGTCTTCTTATAGTTGTTAATCGCTTGTCTTTCAATGTTGTTTCTGGCTTTCCAATATTGACACATGAGAACGGTTCTTTGACATTAGATGCAATTCGGGTGTTATTTTACATCAGTTAGTGCGTGCTATGCCGCGCTCCATGGCGAAAGTTTTACGGACGCGAATAGTAAACCCGCTTACCCGCGTTCGAAACACAGCTACGAGCAATTTGGCAGCAGACAGCGTTACGCTGGGTTTTAAAGATTTGGTATGGGAGCCGGTCGTTCAGAAAGCAATGGCAAACTACTGAACATAAACTTGCCAAGACATCAACAACAGCAGTAAAATGTTGGTGTTGACAGCGCTGTCCTATAAATAAAATAAAAAATAAAAAGTACTGGGTATCGGAGATAGTTAGTTAGTTAGTCGACAGATCATCCTCATTGCACATCGAACCATTCAGTCCATAAGTGCTCGGATCCCATCTTCAGCAAATCCCTCAGCGTGTAGCGGCTAACGACACCTTGGTATCGGAGAAGTTAAAGTCAGTTAATCAACCAGGTACCGTCTCCACAACGAAGATTGGCTGCAGTGGATCTTCAACATTGTTTCAGAGTGTACATTTTGTCAGACTGCTGTTCGTCCATCTCTTGATCTTCTTACATGTAACGTTGTCTACCGCTTGCTCGTTTGCCTTCAACTTTTCCCCCAGTATGGGTTTTATAAGAGATTTATGTCTTTTAACGTGTCCGACATAATTCACTTGCCTATTGTTATATCTTTCATCAATTCACATTTCATTTCGAGTTTTTCTAGAACCTCTGACTGCTTTTATTTTCATGAAATACGACATATTCTTATATATATATATATATATATATATATATATATATATATATATATATATATATATATATATATATATATATATATATATATATATATATATATCCACATCTCAAGGGCTTAACATTCGACTTCCTAATTGCTTGTTCATTGCTCAGGCTTCCGCGTCATATCGTTATGTTGAATATACATAACATTTGACAAATCTCATCTTTAACGCGTTGTTAATCTCTCTAGATGTTAAAACTGATTTAATGATGTTGAAAGCATTTTCGGCCATTCCTATTATCTTTTTGATTTCTGTATCACGTCTGTCATTATCTGTTATTATATTTTCAATACTGCTTTAATGATGCTGAAAATATTTTTGGCCATTCCTATTCTATTTTTGATTTGTGTATCACACCTGTCATCATCTGTTATTACGTGTTAGTTTCAGTTAAAGTAACAACTTGTGTAACAGGAGGCGATAGATTTAAAGTTAGCACCCACTGTGTTTGCTAGATGCTGCTTAACTCTGTTCTGTCCGAGTTATTTTTCTAACTTCTGGAGGATGGGTGATTAGGTGTGGGAGGAGAGGAGGAAGCGGAAGAGAGGAAAAGGAAGAAGTCGACAGGAGGAAGGATGTGGGAAATGTCAGGATCAATAGATGGGAAGTTAAAAGGTGACCAAAGAGCAAGAACAGGGAGGATAAGTATGAGATGGAGGAGGGAGAGCATAAATTAAGTTGGAATACAACAAAGATGTAACAAGTGAAGAAACGGGAGGAATAGTGCAAAGAAGAAAGTTATATATGGTGGAGCAGTCAAAGAAGTTGGAGGAGGAGAAGATGAAGGAGAAGACTAAGAAGGCGGAGAAAAAGATGAAGAAGGTGGTGGAGGAGAAGACGAAGAATGTGGGGGAAGAGGAGACAAAGAAGAAGAAGGAAGAGGAGGAGAAGAAGAAGGAAGAAGAGAAGGCGAAGAAGAAATAGGATGAGATGATGCAGAAGGACGTATAGACAGAGGAAGACGAAGAAGAGGATTAGGAAAAAAGAAGAAAGCATTACACACTCGAACCTAATACTTGGACATATATATCTCGGAAATTTAAAACCACAGTTAACATCAATTTAACGAGTAATTCTAAGTTTCCATTGTAATATATATTCTCCCATACAGTTGTTTCAATGTTTAAGTGTTATTTTCCCCACGTTAAAGAGAAAATTACCAAATATCAACTTAACCCAATATCCGTGTTGAACTGGTACATTTTAAATGCCAGTGCCCAATATTAAATAATTTAGGAGACAGTGATATCTTCAATGTAATAAATGTCGTGTTTAATCACGAAACAATGTCTCAAGTGTACCCTCAATGGAGAAGGGGCTACGGATGTAATGCGTATTCCCGCACGCAGCGTTCGAAACACAGCTGCGGACCTTATTAAAAATGAAGGGATCTGTAAAACATTTGGAGCAACACCAGTTGTTAAATTAATTGATGGACAAAGACTTAACTGGTCCGACCACCTAGTGAGAATGAACTCAATGTCGCCAGCTGCAAGAATAAACAAAATGAAAATGAAAATATTAAGAGGCAGGAGAACACCACGAAACAGATGGATCGACGGAGTCATCAACACCTTAAAAACCCACATCTCAGCATACCATGCGACCGAGCGAGCCCTAGTTCGTAAACCAATCATCAAACAAGCCTACAAAGGTAAAGAAAGAAAGAAAGAAAGAAAGAAAGAAAGAAAGAAAGCTCTGTGAATCCGTTATAAACACATCATGTCTAGCTGCATTCCTCTATAGCCATTGGAATACTGGTAGCCGCTCGCCTACCGGCCGGAAAGATATGGGCTCGATTCGTGATGGTGCGCATTCGCATTTTCAAAATTGACCTGGGCTTTCGGATCGACCCAGATAAAATGAGCATCAGGAAATTCTTGGGAAGCAAAGGCGCTCTACGTGATGTTGACGTCAGCATCTATCGAGTGCCGATTGATCTACACAAATGATGGACTAGCACGGTTTGCCCATTGCGCGTAGAAAGACCATTTACTTTTTTTTTTTTTAAACAATTGAGTTAAAGTCTTATTGTTTCGCTAGCTTCCTCGTCCTTCTTGTGTCTATCAATGCCTCTGCTTTCTCTTCCTCCTTCTTTCCCCAATTCATCCTCCAAACTTCAATCTTGTCTGCAGTCTTCCCTTTCTTCTTCTTTTATCTTACCCGCTTGGTCTATCTCCTTTATAAATGTGGACGAAGTTTGTGACAAGAAGAAGACAGAAGGTGGGGAGACATGGGAAGGAGGAGACATGGGAACCGAAAGAAATGAAAGGAGGGGAAGATAAACGGGAGAAGAAAGGGAGTATAAATAAGAACAGTACGGACTAGCAGGAGGACATTGGAGGGAGAAGAACGAAATGAAACACACACACACACACACACACACACACACACACACACACACACACACACACATACACATACATACACCCCCCCCTCCCCCACACACACACACACACAACCAAAACAAATAGATTGAGGGGATGAATAATGTCGAGAAGGAGAAGACAATGAAGAGTAGGATAAGATCAGAATAAGGATGCAGAGAAATCAGAAGTCAGCGACCTGTTCTGCAACCACATCTTTATGTTAACGGCATGTCTATGAAACCCCAGAAAGCTGCCCCAAACGCCACCGACAAAAACCAGACGCTATAAAAAAAAATACCAGCTCTCCATTTGATATAACGACATCATAATTCCCGTCTGCCACACACAGATTTAGCTTTTGCCTTTTCGTATCATTTGGCATTGTGTCTGGGGGAGTGGGTGACGATGTTACTTCAACAAATATTTCTAATCATTTCGCGAATTATTTTCCTACCAGACTTCTTCTTACAAGTTCGTTTCGTGACTGTAGTTTCATTTCAAGGAGGAGGAGAAGAAAGAGGAGGAGGAGAAAGAGGAGGAGAAAAAGGAGGAGAAGGAGCAGGAGGAGGAGGAGGACGAGACGAAGCATACGAAGAAGAAGAAGAAGAAGAAGAAGAAGAAGAAGAAGAAGAAGAAGAAGAAGAAGAAGAAGAAGAAGAAGAAGAAGAAGAAGAAGAAGATTATGAAAAAGAATAGGTTGCGGAGAAGGACGAGGGGGAAATAAAGAAGGAAAAGAAGAACAAAGAAAGAAATAGCAACACCAGGTAGCAATGAAGAAACGAAAGATATTTTAAACGAAGAAAGGATGGAAGGGAAGGACACATTTAGTGGTAACGGGAAAATGAAAAGTAGAAAGTTAGCAAGAAAGAAGAAAAGGATATGAGAACAGAAGGAAGTGGAAGAAGAGGTAGAACAACAGGAGAACTAAAGGGAAAGTATAGATGAAGTATGAGCAAGCAATAGGCGAATGGAAAGTGCAGAAAGAGGTGCAGAAGTAGGAAAAGACAGAAACAAACATACAGTGATTGAATAATGCCCACAAGGTTAAGAAAATTGACCTTATTGAAAAAAGAGAAGAAGGATGCAGACATTAAAAATTAAAAATAAAGAACGCCGACGACCTGTTTTTCAAGCTCATCGTTGGGTTAAAGTCTCGGCTGTGAAACTCCGCGACCTGTTTTCCAACTACATCTTCAGGCTGGCGACGGCTGTGAAACCCCAGAAAGCTGCCCTAAACTTCACAGACAAAAGCCAGACGACATAAAGAAAAGCCAGCTCTCCATTTGATATAACGACATCATAATACTCGTCTGCCACACAGATTTATCTTTTCCCTTTTCTTATCATTTGGCATTTTGTCTGGTGGCGTGGGCGACACTGTTACTTCAACAATTATTTCTAATCATTTCGCAGTTATTTTCCAACCAGATTTCTGCTTACAGTTGGTTTCGTGTCTGTAATTTTATCTCAAGATGGAGAAGGATAAGAAAGAGGAGGTGGAAGAGAAGTAAGAGGAGGGGAAGAGGGAGAAGTAGTATTATTATTAGAAGAAGAAGAAGAAGAAGAAGAAGAAGAAGAAGAAGAAGAAGAAGAAGAAGAAGAATGAAGAATGTTGAATAGTGGAGTGGAGCCTCATGTGTGGAACTGTTGGGGTGGTGGAGTGGGGAATCGGGTATGGAGCTGTTGGGGTGGTGGAGTAGGGAATCGAGTGTGAAACTGTTAGAGTGGAGATTCTAATATGCAACTGTTGGAATGTTGGAGTACAATCGAGAATGAAACTGTTGGAATGTCGGATTAGAGAATCGAGAATGAAATTGTTTGAATGTTGGATTAGAGAATCGAGAATGAAACTGTTGGAATGTCGGATTAGAGAATCGAGAATAAATCTGTTGGAATGTCGGTTTAGAGAATCGAGAATGAAAATGTTGGAATGTCGGATTAGGGAATCGAGAATGAAACTGTTGAAGTGTAGATTCGAATATGAAACTCTTGGAGATTTGGAGTGGAGAATCGAATGTGGAACGTCTTTAGGGGAGAATCTGTTGTGGAACTGTTGTAGTAGAGATTCGAGCATGAAACTGAGGAGAATAACATATGGAATTGTAGTGGGGAATCGAATATGGAATTATTGAATTGGGTAATAGCGTATGGAATTGTAGGATTGCTGAATCGTGTATGGATCTGTTGGAACGAAGAATAGTGTATTCAACGGTTGGAATGGAGAATCGTGTATGGAACTGCTGAAGTGGGGAACTGAATATAGAATTGTTAGAGTGGAGTATGGAGTATTGAATTGATAGAGTTGGGAATCGAGTGTGGGACAATGTAAGTAGAGAAGCAAGTATGGAACTTCAACACATAAGCCATAAAGTATATATATGACACGATTTCTTGCACAAAGTCTAAGGCTTCCAACGGAATAGCATACAGCATATTCCAATACTATCAGTGACTATGTATTTAGTATGCCAGCCAAAGTGTTTAGTAACCAGCCACAGTATTATTCGCTTAAGCACTTCATATGATATATAATTCTGCAGTGTGCACCTGAGGAGAGGCTGCGAAATATGCCAGACAATAAATCGTGCAATATAATGTTCATGGTTTCTGTACTTATATTCACTAATGGGATACGTTATTTTGACGTTTGGGACAATATGAATGGGGAATCAGGTATGGGGTGTATTGCAAGTTTTTAACGGTTGCAATGATCACAGTGGTCAACGGTTTCAATAATCATTGTGGTCAATGGTTGCAATGATCACAGTGGTCAATGGTTGCAATGATCCCAGTGGTCAACGGTTGCCATGATCATAGTGGTGAATGGTTACAATGATCACAGTGGTCAACGGTTGCAATGATAACAGTGGTCAACGGTTGCAATAATCACAGTGGTCAACCGTTGCAATAAACACAATGGAAAACGACTGCAATGAACACAGTGGTCAACGGTTGCAATGATCACAGTGGTCAATGGTTGCAATGATCACAATGGTCAAGGGTTACAATGATCACAGTGGTCAATGGTTGCAATGATCACAGTGGTCAATGGTTGCAATGATCACAGTGGTCAAGGGTTACAATGATCACAGTGGTCAATGGTTGCAATGATCACAGTGGTCAATGGTTGCAATGATCACAGTGGTCAATGGTTGCAATGATCAAAGTGGTCAAGGGTTACAATGATCACAGTGGTCAATGGTTGCAATGATCACAGTGGTCAAGGGTTACAATGATCACAGTGGTCAATGGTTGCAATGATCACAGTGGTCAATGGTTGCAATGATAACAGTGGTCAATGGTTGCAATGATCACAGTGGTGAATGGTTGCAATGTTCACAGTGGTGAATGATTGCAATGATCACAGTGGTAAATGGTTGCAATGATCACAGTGGTCAATGGTTGCCATGATCACAGTGGTCAATGATTGCAATGATTACAGTGGTCAATGGTTGCAATTATTACAGTGGTCAATGGTTGCAATGATTACTGTGGTCAATGGTTGCAGTGATTACATTGGTCAATGGTTGTAATGATTACAGTGATCAATGGTTGCAATGATTACAGTGGTCAATGGTTACAATGATAACAGTGTTCAATGGTTGCAATGATTACTGTGGTCAATGGTGGCATTAATTACAGTGGTGAATGGTTGCAATGATCACTATGGTCAATGGTTACAATGATCTCAGTGGTCAATGGTTGCAATGATTACAGTGGTCAATGTTTGCAATGATTACAGTGGTCAATGGTTGCAATGATCACAGTGGCCAATGGTTGCAACGATCACAGTGGTCAATGTTTGCAATGATTACAGTGGTCGATGATTGCAATGATCACAGTGGTCAATAGCTGCAATGATCACAGTGGTCAACGGTTGCAATAAACACAATGAAAAACGGCTGCAATAATCATAGTGGTCTATGGTCGCAATGATCACAGTGGTGAATGGTTGCAATGATTACAGTAGTAAATGGTTGCAATGATCACGGTTGTCAATTGTTGCAATGATCACAGTGGTCAATGGTTGCAATGATCACAGTGGTCAATAGTTGCAATGACCACAGTGGTCAACGGTTGCAGTGATCACAGTAAACAAATGTTGCAATGATCACAGTGGACAACTGTTGCAATGATCACCGTGGACAACTGTTGCAATGATCACCGTGGACAACTGTTGCAATGATCAATGTGGTAAACGGTTGCAAGGTGTAGCTAACCTGGTCGCAAGAGGCATGTCCACATCTTTCGACGTCTCCTGAGAGAAAGAGAACTTACGTACTTGAATCAAGTGCAGCTAGATCGATTCCTTAGTACAGTAATAAATATTTATTAATAACCAATGATAATTATGGATTATGCTAGGACATAAATATGATCTCGAGTCGAAATGATACATTGCGGACGCACTTGTATTGAAGTTAGTTCTTTATAAACATGTTATAAACATTTTTGCTGGAGAATAATGAGTACACGTCCTTGAGGCATCGACTGTTGTCTATGCAAATATAGCGACTGCTAAAGAGGTCTAGATGAATACAAACATAAATACGTGAATACTGACAACGGTTGTTTAGTATTCATTCAGTTTGATGATTAATGTAACAACTCATTTATGCCAGACGGATGTAATCTAAATTGTTAATTATGTTGTTTTTTGCTCCACCAGTTATTGAGGGGGAATAAAAAGATTAGAAAACTATAAGAAAGAACAGCAGCAGAGGGATATTAAGACGTATTCTGTCTTGGTAGTTTGTTAGTGCAGGAAATACTCGGGTGATGTTGTTTGTTGTGGGAGTAGTTAACGTGATGGTGATTTAGAAATGATATTAGGATCAGTAATAGTTTCAGTGGTAGTAGTAGCAGTAGCAGTTGTAATGGTTGTAGAAGCAGCGGTAATATTATTTGCTATGGAAAAATGTTATAGTACGAGGGAAAGTTAATAAGTAAGTCACAAATGGCTGTAGAAAAATAACTAAATATGATACCAACTTTAAACCAGTTTAGTTTTGTGCATACATTGTGCCTATATTTCTCAACATAATTTCCACCAACATTTATGAATTTATCGCATCGTTTTATCAGTCCTCCCAAACGGGTTGCATAGAACTGCGTGCTCTGTTTTCAAAACCACGTTTTCACTTCACATTCGACTTTGGCGTCATTATCGAAATGTCTCCCGCCAAAGTGTGTTGTCAGTGTTTATGCCGATAATGTTTGTCCGTAAAGCGGTACATAACGGAATAGAAAACGTTACGAGGGCCAGTCAATAAGTAAGTCACACAGTTCTGTGGGATGGCCGGTAAATGAAAACAAAGCACGCAGTTCTAAGCAGCTAGTTTGGGAGGACTGATACAGCGATGAGATAAGTGCATCAATGTTGGTGGAAATTATGTTGAGAAATAAAGGGACAATGTATGTATAAAAATAAACGGGTTTCAAGTTGTTATCATGTGTAGTTATTTTCCTACAGCCATTTGTGAATTACTTATTATTTACTCTCGCAGTAGTAGTATTAGTATTAGTAGCAGTAGTAGTAGTAGTAATAGTAGTATTAGTAGTAGTAGTAGTAGTAGTAGTAGTAGTAGTAGTAGTAGTAGTAGTAGTAGTAGTAGTAGTAGTAGTAGTAGTAGTAGTAGTAGTAGTAGTAGTAGTAGAGTAGTAGTAGTAGTAGTAGCAATATTAGCACTTTAATAGTTTTAGTTGCAGTACTAGTAGTAGTATTTGTAGTAGTAGTAGTAGTGGTAGTAGTAGTAGTAGTAGTAGTAGTAGTAGTAGTAGTAGTAGTAGTAGTAGTAGTAGTAGTAGTAGCAGTAGTAGTAGTGGTGGTGGTGGTGGTGGTAGTGGTGGTCGTAGTAGTAGTAGTAGTAGTAGTAGTAGTAGTAGTAGTAGTAGTAGTAGTAGTAGTAGTAGTAGTAGTAGTAGTAGTAGTAGTGGGGCTGAGTGGTCTGGAGGTATGGTGTCCGCCTCGAGTGCTGGAGGTCCCGGGTTCAAGCCCCTGTGACGGTCGGGATTTGTTCACATGTGCTTCTAGTAACAAAATTTCCCCTGGTCTCTGGGAAGTGAGATCGGGGCCCGTGTGTAATGGTGCGCACGTAAAACATTCCTAAGTAGCAGCAGTAGTAATACTAATATTGTCAGTAATAACAGTAGTAGTTGCAATAGTAATAATAATAGTATAGTATAGTATAGCATAGTATAGCATAGCATAGCATAGTATAGTATAGTATAGTATAGTATAGTATAGTATAGTATAGTATAGTATAGTATAGTATAGCAGCAGCAGCAATAGCAGTAGCAGTAGGAGCAGTAGTAGTCGTAGTAGCAAAAGAAGAATAAGCGGAAGATTAGGGGAGGATAACAAGGAAGTGGAGATTGGCACGCTTTTCTACCAGCCCGAGGTCATCTGTTTGAATACATTAAAATAAGATTGATTTGGTCATCCAGTAAGACCCAGACTAACGCGGATACGAAGCGATATTCTGGGAAGAAACGGTTCCATAAATATACAGTCAGGAAGGTGTGCCAGTCATTGTTACCGCGGCTGCCTCGTCGAAATTCAGATAATGATCTTATTGTTGTATTGTTTCCTCTAAGCTTGTATAAGACACTCCATCAATAGCATGTATTTTCAATGAAGTCTGGGGAGTTAGTTTGCGGAGGTAGGATATTGATTTATAGTCGTACTAGCTGACCCTGCCCGGCTTCGCCCAGACCCTGGTGGGGAGCATCTCATTTAATTCATATAAGTAGTCATATAAGTTCTCGTTCCCGTTACCGACTGTCTGTCTGTCTGTCTGTCTGTCTGTCTGTCTGTCTGTCTGTCTGTCTGTCTGACTCGGCCCGGCATTTCCCAGCTCCTGATGTGGAGCATCTCATTTAATTCATATAAGTAGTCATATAAGTTCCCGTTCCCGACTGTCTATCTGTCTGTCTATCTGTCTGCCTGACCCTGTCCGGCTTCATTAAATTCATACAACAAAAAAAGTAACGTAAAAGAACGTTCTTCTACACACCATCCATTATTTTTAATGAAAACTCTTTCTAATCACCTGCATGACTACAGTAACTTCTTAAGCAAAAAAAGATGAGTTACAATGTTATGCATTGTGCATCATTTTTATGAAAACTTTGAAAATGCCTTACAGATTGTATCACTGTTTATTATAACTCATATGCCGGTACATAACTATGGACAAAGAGTTTATAAATCTTTGAAAACGATGCCACAATATGACTATAAGTTATACAGAAAAGTTATGCCCCTTGAAATAACTTTTACAGAGTTAGGTCCCCTGAAATATATGAAATTATGATGAAAAATGAAAAATGAAATAATACTGAGTAAGCAGGCGATTTCACACTAACAAAATATCACAGTTGTCAGCTCTGGAATGAAAGGAAGGCGTGTAGAAAATTTCATCTCAATCGGATGGGCCGTTCGCGAACAAATAAAGGCCATACGGACAGAGATACATAAATACATACAGAGATACATACGCACAAGTCTTTTTTATATATAAGATTGTTTCCTGTATACGGGGAGTATGAGAGGGGATCGCTGTTTGAGGATACAACATCAACATGTAATGTATGCGGATGTTACACATAGATCGCAGAGAATGAATAGGATCTTCACCCTCTGCCCGACACATTGCCGATCCAGCTTCCTCTGTCTATCTCATTGTGTGTTACTCTCTCTCTCTCTCTCTCTCGCTCTCTCTCTCTCTCTCTCTCTCTCTCTCTCTCTCTCTCTCTCTCTCTCTGTGTGTGTGTGTGCTTTCCTGCTTGAATGTCATATACGTCTGTCGGTCTTACGTTCTCTTTACAACCTACCTACTAACCTACCTACCTACCTACCAACCAACCAACCTACCTACATACCTGTCTCTTACTTTTACTCTATTACCTGTCTGTCTGTCCGTCCGTCCGTCCGTCTGTCTGTCTGTCTGTCTGTCTGTCTGTCTGTCTGTCTGTCTGTCTGTCTGTCTGTCTGGCTGTCTGTCTGTCTGTCTGTCTGTCTGTCTGTCTGTCTGTACCGTTGTCTCGACTTCCTACCTCTCTGTCTACCATATGTCTGCCTGCCTGTCTCTTACCTTTTCTCTACTACCTACCTGTAAGTATGCCTGCCTGCCTGCTTGTCTGTCTGTCTGCCTGTCTCTACCGTTCTCTCTACTTACATGTCTGTCTGTCAGTCTGTCTGCCTTTATTTTCCTTTGTCTCGACTACCTATATATATCTGTCTGCGTGTCTGTATGTCTGCCTGTCTGTCTGTATGTCTGTCTGTCTATGTATCTGTCTATCTGCCAGAGACTTGATAGGGTTGGTTGTTTTGGTGTATACGTAATACACAGAAATAGAAATTGCTGGTTAAGACTTGAAGTAGCATAATTATCAATACGTATTGAGATATAAAGTAAGGTATTGATCAACGTCCATAGAAGTATAGGAAATTGAGTGGCACCTTACAGTCTTGAGAGACCAAAGTATGTGAGTTGGAATGTGGCCAAAATCCCATCACAATGCCTGTGCAGAGATTCAGAGAAACATGTGGTGCCCAAACGACATGTTCCCTCTCTCGGCCTTGCCTTGTGTTTTCCAGAGGAATGGGTAACCAATACGTCTGGAACATGGTAGGCTGCAGACGCTGGCGGCTTAGCGTCAAACCTCCGAGACCTCGCCTCCACGAGCAGGTGGCGAGTGGTGGCCAGACCCTGGCACCCAAGGGACCCGATTTAGAGGCGTTCAGCCAAGTCCCACAGGTGAGGGCCTCGTACGCGCCTGGACCATAAGACGCGTACATCTGTCAATCACAAGTGTCCGGACCTGTGTAAAGCGTATACTACCGTCAGACTCCCCGCCTGACTTTTGCGGATCCCACGACCACCGGAAATAGGCCCGCCGGAGATATCGCCATATTGCTCGTCTGTTGCGAGCAAATCTCCCATCCTTCCACTGTGCGGATCTCGCGACCAACGATAAAAGTAGATGTATTTCAATTGCGCTTATGCTCCCACCTATGCTACACCCTTCATGTGTCTTCACAAAGTCTGACTAGAGTCAAGCTCAACTGGGTCTTCTTTCCCCGCTGATTCTACCAAGCTCGTTCCCTTGGCTGTGGTTTCGCTAGAGTACAGGAAAGCTAAGTTTAGGAAAGATGATGAGATTAAATGCCATATTTATAATTAAATGTTACTTATTCCTTTGAAGGAAGTTGCCATCCTAGATGGATGTTAGACAATATTGAAAAAAAAAAGAAATGACCGCAATAAGTTGGGCTAAAAGTTTGACTTCTCTTCCCTGACTTTGGGACGTACCTCAGAAGTCGAATGGGTTCTCCTGATGGCAAGGGGCACTGGTAATAGGGTAAGCTAATCAAATAGCAAAATTCAGTCAATTTCACTAGAAGTAATCTCATGTTTATAGAAAGCTAATCCACACGCATTATTATTGATATTAGATTTAATAATGAAGGACCACCAATTGTAAAGATGGAGGTTCAAAATGTTCTTAAGCATATGAAAGCTGGCAAGGCCCCTGGTGCAGATAACATCACAACAGAAATGATTAAAGCTTTAGAAGAATTTGGACTAGAGCAAGTCACCAGACTGCTGAACACATTATATGATACTGGAGATATACCTTCTGAATTATGTAATTTTGTATTTATTGCAATCCCAAAGAAATCAGGAACCTTGGAATGTGATCAACACAGAACAATTAGTATAATGAGTCACATCACAAAGATCTTGTTACGAATTATCATGCAATGAGCGAGGAAGAAAATACAACCTGAAATAGGGGAAGAACAATGTGGGTTTGTAGAAGGAAAGGGTACAGTAAATTCTGTGTATATGCTGCGAACAGCTATTGAACGTGCTATAGAAGTAAACAAGGATATACATCTTTGCTTTATTGACTTCACAAAGGCTTTTGATAGAGTTAGACATGTCAACATGGTGGATATGCTTGCAGATCTACAAATTGATGGGAAAGACATTAGACTTATAAAAAGCATATATTGGAAACAACAAGCTGCCATAAAGATTGATAATGAAGTGGGACAATATCAACCTATTAAGAGAGGTGTTAGGCAGGGATGTGTAATGTCTCTAGATCTTTTTTCCCTATACAGTGAAAATATTTTCAGAAATGTAGAAGACATAAATGGAATCAGCATTGGAGGAAGAAGCATAAATAACATTAGATATGCAGATGATACAGTATTGATTGCTGACAATGCACAGGATCTGCAACAATTAGTAGACGCGGTTGTTGTCCACAGTGAGCAGCTGGGGTTGGAATTAAATTGTAAGAAGACACAGGTTATGGTCGTCACTAGGAAGAACGAAGTACCACAATGTAATATACAAGTAAATGGGAATATTCTTCAACAAGTGAATAGGTACAATTATCTCGGAACAGTCATAACATCTGATGGGAGATGCCTTGAAGAGATTAGAACAAGAATCGCCATGGCGAAAGTAGCCTTTAGCAAGATGAAAATCATTCTGACCAATATAAAGATGTCAATTGAAACGAGAAAAAGAGTCTTCAGGGAGTACATAGAGCCTGTTCTTTTGTATGGATGTGAAACTTTGACAATTTGCAGTCAAGCTGAAAAACATCTAATGGCTGCAGAAATGTGGTTTCTGGGGAAAATGCAAAGATTACCATGGACAGATAGAAAAACCAATGACCAAGTACTACAGGAGACAAATGAAAATCGTAGATTGAGTAGAGAAATTAGACGTAGACAGTCAACATTTTTTGGACATGTAATGAGAAGAAATGGACTGGAGAACTTAGTGACAACTGGCAAGATCGAAGGGAACAGACCAAGAGGAAGACCGAGAGGAAAATACCTGGATGGCTTGGCCACATGGCATGGACGAGACTGGAACACTGAGCTGATCCACGACTCTGGTGATCGAGTGAAATGGCGAGTCATGACCGCCCACGCTTTCCGGCATGGCACATGATTGATTGATTGAATCCACACGCAAAAAAAAAAAAAAATCAGTCCAGTGCACTTAGAGTAGTAGCAAGTACAGTGGCACCTCGTGTTACTAACGCCTCAGGTCACGAACAATTCAAGTTACGAACAACAACCTCGAAACGTTTATGACTCGGGTAACAAGCAGTGCCTCGGGTTACGAACGAAGGAGAGAAAGAGAGAGAGAGAGATAGAGAGAGAGAGAGAGAGAGAGAGAGAGAGAGAGAGAGAGAGAGAGAGAGAGAGAGAGAGAGAGAGAGAGCATGGTGTAACGTTGGAGACAAACGATCGCGTACAGTACAAACAGAACTACAGATGAGCTTGTGGATCTTCAGAATGAACAGCTAAAGACATTAAAGGAGGAGCTCAGTGATCGTTTCAACTGCCAGGATTAAAAAAAATTGCAGCAAGTAGGCGGACGTCGAAGACTTCATTGTGAACCATCATCCAAACAAACTTGTTGCTAAAAGGCCAGTAAACCTGATGAATGATAACACGATGGCCCACTTCAGAAAGATTCTTCAGCAAAGGAAGCAACAAATTTCCATTGATAGTTTCTTGGTGCAGAAAGATTCCCAGTCGGCTGCCAAGAAACAAGATAATTCTGAAACTAATCATTGAGAATAACAAAGTAAGTGACAAATTTCCCATGATCGTTTTCTTGGTAATAAAGATAGAATAATTTTTTTTTTTAAATTTTACATTTAATTCATTTGGTTGTTTTCTTTCTCTTTATTTAAAACGTTAAGTACACACAGTACATGTATTCTTTGTGTTTTGTCAGGTAAACGACCGGATGTTAATTAAAAAAAAAGAACGATTCTTTCATCTTGAAACGGATTGTCTTTATTTCATTGATTTTAATGTTTCGGGTTACCAACGTTTCTGGTTACTAACCGAGTTCTGGAACGAATTAAGTTCGTAACCCGAGGTACCACTGTATATGGACTACACTTGAGTTTAAAGCTAACAAACACAAAATTAGACAGATCTACCATCCACCTGAATCCATAAATATGGAAGCTGGACAGAAATCGTAAGTAACTGTAACATAATATAAGTGAAGTCAAGAACAACGAACGCTTAACAGTAATGGCTATCCATTCTGTTATGTGTTGAATTCTATAAACGAAGCAGTTCTGTCAGGATGTCGCCAATTACGCCTCTTGGAGTATTGGATTACCTAGAACGTTTAGCAATACAAACGTCACTCATTCTATTTACAGGCACATATGTTGTGTTCATGTCTCCTGAGTTCAGTTTGCGTGTTAATTTATTGTATATTGCACCCGGGCATGACACACACACATGAAGTAATGCAAGTACGCGACCTGGAAGGACTTGGTCATATAAACTAACCTTTCCAGTGCAAGGAAGTTGTCCACCCGTATCTGCCATTCCTCTTTCATTACAGTTCTTTCCTGAGGTATATATTTAGTTTGATTTATTTACAATCAGTTATTTTCAGTATCCCTGTTTGTGTTGTTTTTGGACAAGATAATTAGGATCGAAGCAACAAATTTACGTCATGTAGTTTAACTGCTTTATGACATATTTCCTTAAAGTTGTTCTATTATTAATATTATTTCGTTTGTTCGTTCGCTTTAAACAACAGCGCAGCCAACACTGGACTGATTTTTGAGTGTGGGCACAGCTTTCCTTATAATCAGTGTCTCCCGTCATTAGACGAACCCACTCCTACTTTTGAGTACATGTAATTTACGTTCCCAATCAAGGACATTTAAGCTGTGTTGAGCTAAACACCGACATCACTGCAATCAGGACATTTCTATACGCGCCCCGTCCCCTCGTTCAACAGCCAGCGAACAGTCGTACTACTAATCGTTCCCTCCGCTATCTGATTGAAAGTTCTCCTGGTCTTCACTGTCAATTTTGAGATACTTCCATAACTCATGTTGACCTCCCACAGTCTCATTCTTTCCACAGGATATGGGTTCTCAATCTGTTCCCTGCCTTCTCCACCTGGTCCCAAAAAAACCTCTCCCTTCTCCATAGATAATTCATCACCAAGAGGTGCATTCTCTGTTAGCCTATTAGCCTGTTCATTCCCACGCACTCCTCCTGCATGGTCAGGGCAAAGAATTCATACAATTCTCACAATCTGTGACCTCTGAAGCGATGATAGCCATTCCACACGAAACATTATTTTTTCCACCTTACTAAACATACTCCTTGAGTCCATAATGAATGCAATGTGTGTTGCTGTAGTCTCCTCTAACAAAGGGAATGCCGTTGTTACTACTTTCACCTCCATTCTCATGCTGGAGTTGCTTTTTATGCTAAAAAAAAAAATCTCGCCGAAGCAACCGAGTGTGCTTTGTGCTCGATACCCTTGTCAACAGCCAGCAACCGACTAGTTAAGTGATGTACCGATTACGTCGCGGTGACCGGAAAAAGTTTACTTACGGACTGGCTGGGATTATGTCTAGATTGTAAATAGTTCCTTCGCGTGTTTAAGGTTCCTCCATTGTCAACAAACTCCAGCACAACGCCAAAATAGAGAATGCGAGGGTAAATTGATCGTTTCCACATATTGTTGGATTGTTGCATGTCTTTTACATGACGTCGCAGTCATCACCATAATTTTTTTTTTTTGCTTTTTGTAGTTTCTTGGCAAGTTTACGTTCAGCCATTCTTTTCTGAACGACCGGTACTCATACCACTGTATGAAATCAGCGCTAGAGGTCTGCTGTTAAATGACACACAGCTGTATTTCGAAGGCGGTATGAATACCATGGACAGACTGAAAAACCAATGACCAAGTCCTACAAGAAACAAATGAAAACGTACACTTAATAGAGAAATTATTAACAGTTAACATATTTTGGTCACGTTATGAGAAGAAATAAAATGGAGAACTTGGTGACAACTGGCAAGATTTAGGGGAACAGAACAAGGGGAAGACAGAGAAGTAAATACCTGGATGGCTTGGCCACGTGGTATGGACGGGACAAGAACACTGAGCTGATCCACGACTCTGGTGATCGCATGAGATAGCGAAACATGACCACCCACGCGTATCGGCAAGAATCGAGAAATGAATGAAGAAAGGCGAAATGCGTACGTAACAGATTCGACGTTGTTAGCTAGAAAAATATGTGAAAAGATGTAACAGGAGAAAACAATGAAATAATACAGTATGACATGAACTGACATTGATGGACACATGACTAATTGAGATCTGAATGAGATAGAGGTGTAATTGGGCGACTATATGATAGTATTGACTGTTGAAAACATGAAACAGGGA
>OY992876.1:248068209-248145709 GCA_963921405.1 Cepaea hortensis | reverse complement strand
AATCATTATCATCATGGTTATGTCAGCACCATTATCGTCATCATGGCCCGGTGTACTACTTGCTTTTTGTTAGCTACGAATGTTGGGCGGCGCTAAACAATTCCGACACGCCACATTGTGCCACCATCTTCGGGTGGAGGAGCTAGACCTGGGGGGCACAAGCCTAATTATTGTGTAAGAAATGCAAAATAAAAAGTACATGTCATGGCAGGTAGGAAGGGAGCTTCGATTGACGGACTGCTAGAGCATTGCATTGCTGATCCAGTAGTTTCTGCCTCTAGTCTTGTTCCAGACTTTCTGGTGTTACATTTCCTCTGGAGTAAACTAATGAAGCAGAGAGACGGATCATGATGCATGGGCAACTCATGGTCTCTACAATTCAACCTAGGCTTTGTGCGGTGGAGAGGTATAACTCCACCCCTGTCCTTACAGCCATGGGATTTAGTTATTATGCCTTTTTGTAGCACAATGTAACAATCTATCGTCTATCTAGACAAATCTAGACAACAAAGTGTCAGTTACCCACGATAGTAAACCTTCACGTATCTCCATTAGTAAACCTTCACCTATCTTCATTAGCAGACAGTCTCGTATCTTCATTAGTAGACATGTAAGTATCTTTATTAGTAGACCACGTATCTTCATTAATAAACATTCACGTATCTTCATTAGTAGACTTTCACTTATCTTCATTAGTAGAACTTCATGTATCTTCATTTGTAGACCTGCGTGTATCTTCATTCGTAAACCTTCACATATCTTCATTAGCAGATAGTCTCGTATCTTCATTTTTAAAAATTTTTGCATATCCTTTTACAGGACATCGCTGTCAACACCAGTATCCTTCAGCTGTATGTTGATTTCTTGGCAAGATTAGGCTCAGTTTTGTGCCATTGCTTCCTGAGCGGCCGGCTCACATACCCCGTAAGTTACCGATGCGATTCGAACTACTGCTGATTCTCACCGTCATCACGTTACCGACGAGAGTATACGAGATTACGGAGAAAAGTCATAACCTCTAAGCCACGAAGCCGGCTCGTATCTTCATTAGTAAACCTTAATGTATCTTCATTAGCATAGCTCTTCATTAGAAGACCTTCACAAATCTTCATTAGTAGACCTTCACATATTTTCTTTAGTAGACCTTCACATATCGTCATTAATAAACTTTCACATATCGTCATTAGTAAACCTTCACATATCTTCATTTCTAGACCGTCACGTACCTTCACTATCAGACCGTCTCGTATCTTCATTTGTAAACCCTCACTTATCTTCATTAGCTGATACTTACGCATCTTTATTAGTAGATCTTTATCGCCCTGTCGGGGTTTTTGTTCTTAGATGAGGTTGCCAGACAGTTGCTGACCGTGGCTTGTGTGAGGTGAGTGTGAAACACATCAAGGATATCTTTTGAGGATCCTAAACATGATGTTAAGTGTGTGGAGTGATTTTGTTAGTAGCGTTCATAAAAACTCTAAACCGACGATACCACTATTAAACCACTAACGGTAACATCATCATCATCATTATATGAAATGCCAGGTGGGATAGTTGTTCATGTCGCTCCACTTACCTCAGCCCCAGGTTTTCTGGTTCAATTCTACCGACTATATTCCCCAATGCCATAATCTCAGACCATCCAGGAGTATTACTCTGGCTTTGCCTCGGACTCTTCAACCGCTGATTTGTCTAGTGATCAGGGCGTTCTCCAATGCCTTTCTCATCATTACACAACTAAGAAACAGTAATAGACTCTTTCTTATAGGTTTGCATAATTATAATGTTCTACTCTTATTAGTCTCTTTTATATACTTAATGGTAGCTACTTCGGCACACCAATAACACATGAAGCAACAGGTGTCACAGTTATTTTCAGGAAAACGATGATAAACGAAAGTATTGCCCTTTCTCTCTCACACATCTTCTCAGTTGTCCATTGGAAAGTTAAATTCTGAGATACTATCACTCATATCGTTTCGTTTCATACCTTTCAGTTTCTATCTACCGGTGAATGTGGTCGTGGACACACCTCACAGTAATATTATTTCTTCAATCAAAACTAACACTTATTATATTAATTTCTCTGCAAAATACACCTTCTGATATCACAACCGTCGTACGTTTTGTTGTAACCCAACTCATCTGTTAATCCGGGTGGACAAGCGTGATTCTTGCAGCCCTACTCCTTTTAGAATCTCTACATATCTAACAATAATTCATCTAAATTATATGAAGAATTCGCTCTGCAATTTATCTTTCTCAATCGATATGAAAAAGATAATTATTAAGAGTTATATTGAACCGTTTCTGGAGTATGAAAACCAGTTAATGACAGTGAGCATCAAGTAAATGAATTATGTGGAAACTACGGACATATTTCATAGAAGAATGTGTAGAAAACTGTGGACGGATAAAAAGAGTAACGAACATATCTTGAAAGAAGATAACTCACAAAGAGAAATGGGTATTCGCATCAAAAGAAAACAGTCTATATTCTTTGGGCATGCCATGAGAAGAGGAAAGCTGGAGTTTGTCGCCACAAGTGGAAAGATGAAGCCGTGGAGAGACAGTGCGAGACAAAGAGAGAAAATATTGAACAGTTTGATATGACAAGTATGAATAAAAGTAATAGAAATTACTGGCACCGCACGGCATGGGCTATAAAAATAAAAGGATTCGTCTCTAAGTAAATGCTGTCGAGTCATGACCTTTGCATTGTCGTCATCGTGTTTGTGGTGATGCTAAATGGAGTCAGTTGCTGTCAGAATTTTGATATGAATATTGACATCGAAAAAATGGTTGACTCGTTGACCAACACCAGCGCAAGATAACGTAAATATAAATGAAAAATCAATGACACAAGTTAGATAGGAGAAATATATGGGCAGTGGTCAAAGAGGATGGAAAACTAGATTGAGACAGAACGAGAATACAGAAAGCAAATAGCGTCAACTATCAAACAGCACCTATCCTAATAGTTCAAAATATCAACATGCGAACAAAAAGAAGCTACAAGGGCTTGATTCATCCTAACGCTGTGTTATCAATGTCAGACACGGACACCAGAGAAACGCACAGGCGTAAAATCGCATCATGCAAGAAGGAATGTATATGAAACGCAGGCGGAAAAAACGAGAAGAGATAGAAAGACAAATGAGCAATTCAAAACCTTTGAAGGGATAGCACGTATTACTGACTTTATAGAACAGGAAAGAATTAAATGGTTCGGACATTTAGCTAGACTGAAACAAGATCAGCCTGCTTCTAGAGCGTTCTATATGAGAACATCGGGATACGAAGAGAGGACGACCCAGGAAGTGTTGGCTAGATAGAGTAAAAGAGATATTGAAGAAATCAAAATGACGTTAGTACAAGGGAACAAGACAAGCGAAACATAAAATTACACCTGCTACATCTCCGTGACGCCTCACAACAATTAGAGAGGACACTAAGCTAGATTGAACATCCTGTGGCCTGAGCGTTCTATATGAGTACATTGAGATACAAGGCGAGTGGACGACCGAGGAAGAATAGTTAGATTAAGTAAATGAAATCGTATAATGCGTTAATACTCCATTTACTGTCTTTTTGTCTCCGGCTCATAATGATGAACCCAAGTTTCGTCTCCTGTCACAATGTTTGATAAAAGAAAAAGAAAACATCCCCATCTGTCTCAAAACGACGCAACAATTCCGAACAAATTGTTTCCCTTATGGAGGGTCTTATGGTTCTCTAAGAGCCCGAGGAACCCATCTTGCACAAACTTTTGAATATCCCGGGTTCTTGAAAATTTCAATCGCGCTATCTTTGCGTATTGAAAGCTACATGGACAATTGTTGACTTGTGATTCGCCTATCTCTGCGAATTATGATGTCAACGTGATCCGGCAGGGAGGTTTGGCAGGACGTCCAGAGCAAGGTTTATCAGCCAGCTCTACATCTCCACTTGCAGAAACCCGAACTCTCTTCGCCCAGTGACTAACTGTGCTTCTTTCGACTGTAAAAGTGCCCTAAACAACACACAAACGTTTGTGAATGTTCTTTCTCTGCGATCAAAAATTATTTAACGATCTTCTGCTTGTAATGTACGTCATTAATATATGCAATTTCAACAGTTTTGTGTCGTGGTTAGAATTGGTTTCCAATTTAGTATACTCCTTCAAGAGATTGTAAACTTAAATTGGTGCAAATTTAATGATCTTTGATGATCAATTTAATGATCATTTAATGATCAATTTAATCTTTATTATTAGCTGAGATAATATTTGTGGTGCATAACTTTCTGACCTACCGTCGTTCAAATAACAAGACAAGCGAAACAGAACATTGCACCTGCCTCATCTTTGCGACGCTTGACAGCAAAAAACGTAGGACAACACCTGAAAAACGCTAAATGGTGTCCTCTTACTATTAATTTAATATTGCAACATGCTTTGAAATTGCACTAAGTTTCCAATAATTAGTTCATGATGGCGTGAGCTTACGCACGGGGGATTTGATGTTTGACCACTGAAAAGTTCATGCAGAAATCTAGCTTCATTAGAAGGCATTACATGAAAGAATAACCTCAATCAAATTCATTTCCAGTAATTGGCGCGCATTAACGTACAACTCAGCAGCCGGCACTATACATACACAAACACGAAATCGAACATCATTTATTTAGAGTGCAACCAGGGTCTTTATGAGTAATCAGTTCCACATTTTTACTTGTCATTTTCCGAACATCTGATTACAGTGAATCTGAAGTACCAGTCGGACGTCAAGCGACGGAGTCTGCAGTAAATGACAAATTAAACATTAATGTAGTGGATATTTTGAAATGGGAGAGGACATTATTTTGTTCAATGGCTGTAAGACAACATTCAGGCCAATTTGCTTCCACAAGAGTTGCAACTACTCCACGGCTATTTATTATCTTTGTTAGGCGGGATGATTTAAAATGAAGAGGGGTTGATTAAAGACGAGATATCGATTTAATTGCACCGGATGGTATCCCATATGGCTAGGTCTGTTGCCGTAGAGCAGTCAGTCGCAAGCGTCGCACGATGCAAAAACTCCTTAACTCAGGATGGAATCCTGGAAATTAACCCACAATCTTCAGGACGCTAAGCCGTGTTATTGTCTAAGACAGTTAAACTTAAAAGACGTCGTAATCAACCCCAGAATTGTTGGCTGTTTGCAATTTCAGAAGTTTATTATTGCTTTCCCAACGACTGATACTCATACCAGAGTTACAAACCAAACACAAAACGGTTTACTCCTAAATAGTCAGCAGCTGACTTTACTGGATTGAGTTGAGGTGAGTTAAGAACCGACATCACTGCACTCAGTACAATCCCAAACTCACTATGTCCCCTTGTTCAACAGCAAACGAAGAGTCATACTATTAATCGTTCCCACCTTTATCTCATTGAAAGTTCTCCTGGTCTTCCCTCTCAGTTCTTAGATTCTTCCAGCACCTCTGCCGATCCCCAACAATATCATTCACTTCATTTACGGGTTCTCAATCTATTCTCCCATCGTCTCCACCTGGGCCCACAGGCGCACAACTACCTCCCACTTGTCCTTACGTAATCTACCACCACCAAGATGTGCATTCCGAACCAGCCTATCAGCCTATTTATTCTCCCGCATTCCCGAATGCATACGGGATTGCGAATCACATTCGCCACGCAGTCGACACAGACGCCGATATCCAAGACAGTATTAGCTACAGCATACATTCTGTACAAAGGTCCTTTTACTCGACTGAATGTGTATTTGACATAAGATGCGTGTCAAGATCTCACATGAAGAGTATTTCTATATAGAGAGATAGGGATATATACAAGGGATACAACCCCGAGACAGAAACCCTAAGAAGGGAATTAATCGCAACAGCTCGAGTGCCCGAACAATCTCGGGCCTTCGAGAACGAAGGGTCAGTTTGCCTACTGCGTCGTTGACACAGGTGGAACCCGCCGGAAGCGTGCAGGGGGCACTTGCACGAGAAGCTCAAGGGAAGTCATACTCCGTGTCCACCCGACGCCCGTCAACGGGCAGACGAATACTGGACAGCAGACAAGAAGCAGGGTTTAGCTTAAGGGGGACAAGATACAGAAACTAGTTGAACTTAGAGATTGTTGATTAATGAGATAGTTATGCTGTGATAGTTATGTGTATAATGACTTGTTGATGCACTTGTGTAAATACTGTGATATTGTGATTGATGGCGAAATCCTTATTCGCTAGATAATAAATTAGATTATTAAGACACAGTGTAGAGTTTGTTGCCTGTCTGAACCCGAATTCTGTTCCTAGATTTGTAAGACCATGACAATGCGGTACCCATATTTGTATAGACCAATGGGCCCTACACAAGTGACGTGGTCAATATCAAGATGGCCGCCTTTCCTTTCATAGGCATTTCCTAGTAACCACTGAGGGCTGGGCAGAAAAAGAAGTTCAGATTTAAAAAAAAAAACTGCTGATGTGAATCGAACCCATAGCCACAGGACGAGTAGGCAAGTGTTTGGCCGTTACTCTAGTGTGTCTCCCACACCAAAAAAAAAAAAAAAAAAAAATTCAGTTTACACACAAACATTTTGAGGGTACACTATAGAGATGGCAAAAACGTCAAGTTGATGCTAAAGCCAAAACAACAACAGTCACTAAGAAGGTTCCCGCTATGGGGCTGTGATTTCACGGTGCCATCACAATGTGTACACTTGAAAGGGCGGATGTATAGGCGGCCAGTCTGTCTAACATAGGAAGTCTCCGTGGAGTTCGTGCTTTGTGCCACGCTTTCAGAATGCCACTCAGCGTCTTAAAGCAGTCTTTAAAGTCGAAAGGATCGACTTCATTGTACCGGGTTATATCCAGTTTGCCGGCTCTGTGGCGAAGGAGTTACGAACGCAGTTCGTACGCCCGAGTACTTGCGTTCGAAAGACAGCTGCGGGCGATTTGGTAGCAGACCGCCTTGGTTTTTTACGAAGTGGTATTGCGTCGGTCGTTCAGAAATCACTGGCAAACTACTGAACGTAAACTTGTCAAGAGATCACAGCAATAAAATCCTGGTGTTGACAGCGACATCCTGTAAAGGATACGTAACTATTTTTTAAATATCCAATATGGCTAGGTCTATTTCCGCAGGGCGGTCTGCCGAAGGTGTCGCACAAACCACAAACTCCGTAGCTCCAACGACCCCCTGGAGTCTCCGAGAAAAATGCACCCGTAAACCGAAAGGCGTAGCTCGGAATCGAACCTACAACCTTAGGAACGTCAGGCAGACGGCTTGATCACTTCGCCACGGAGACTCCCATCACCCTGCGTAGAGATAGAGCCATATGGGATAAACACGGTGCAATGAAATATATCCTCTTGTCTTTCACACTCGTCTTAATCCCTAGCTTATGGTACTGCGTTCACTGGCATCGAGGCCTCGACCGCCGGGGCTGCATTTAATAGGTCTGATTGCTGAACAGATTCCGTGCCAAACACCAGGAAGGGTTGGACCTAACATGGTAGACAATCAGATGAACAAGTATTATAATGTACATTTCCACTCTATGAGCATTATAATTGCCGAAGATACGGCGAAACATAAGAAACAACACGATGCCATTAGAATGGCGATACATTGTCCCTGTGTCCGAAAGGGAGGTCACATTTGACGATATATTATCCTTCGACACTGAATGAGTTAATCTAATTTTTAAAAAGGTTAGCTGGATGTCTTTCACAGGACGTTGCAACCAACCCCTGCATTTAATGGCTGTTTGTGATTTACCAGGCAATGTTGGCTCACTAGTTTGGCATTATTTTCTGAATGGCCGACACCTCATACCATGAAAATCAACACAAAGCTGTCTGCTTCCAAATTGTTCGCAGCTGATATTGATACAATGTCTCTGTATGGCCGGAAATGATTAAACTTCACGCATTTCACTATCCCATAATTCACAGCGCTGGAATCTAATGTATATTATACGAAACCATATAATATATTATATGTATATTATACAAAATCAATAGCGGTGGGGTCGATTGGTAGTATGTCTCTTCGCTGGCTGTTGAACTAGGGGACGGAGCGATTATGGGAATGTCCTGAGTGCAGTGATGTCGGTTCTTAGCCCAACTTAACAACTCAACTTATACAAAATCATTGATTTGCTATCTGATATCACACCGCAAGCCAATGTATCAGATACCAATCCAACACCGATTGCCTAGAAGAGGTTATTTAAAGTAGAACATGATATAGATTCGCAAGAAAGTGACAAACAGCACAGTTTGGTCTTATGATGACAAGAAAAGCTTAGGAAAACATTGTGACAGCTGGAAAGACTAGTGCGAGAAGAGGCAAGAAGCCAAAGAAGATTAATAAACCAACACAGAACTGGTGTCGTGAAATGCTACACGTGGCGGGATTTGGTGAGGAGGGTTTCCGAGCACTTATGGACTGAATGGTTAATTGTGCAATGAGCATGATCTGTCGACTGACTGACTGACTGACTGCACTAGCTGACTGACTGACTGACTAACTAGGTGGCAGAGGTATATCAGAAGAAAGTATGCCGGAATGAAGAAACCATCGGCAGTGTTGTCCAGAGGACTTGAGACTAATTTCTGTTGAGAGACATAAACGCCTAAGCCAGCTGTCATGGCACGTGCTGATGATGATGGTGACAACCAGCTGAGAAAGCTATACGAGCACATAATGATAAATTCATAAAGCCAATCAGATATTCTTTGAGGGTTTTCGTAGTATAGAATGTTGTGGGTAGGTTTCTGAGTTGTGAAATATGTTCATCGAAGCGCCATGTTCCACAATGTCCAACTACTACAGTATGGAGTAGTTACCAATACCAAGTGAGGCTCTTCTTGAGGCCACCAAGACAGGCCATAATCAAAATCACAAGTATCCACTGGCACTCAAAGAAGTAGTTAGTTGCGTATCCTTTACAGGATGTGGCAGTCAACCAGTTTTTTGTTTGTTTTTGATTTTGCCTGTTTGTGATTTCTTGACAAGTTTACGATCAGTAGTTTGCCACTGCCTTCTGAATGACCGGCACACGTGCCATTGTATAAATCCAGCACCCGGCGGTCTGTTTCAAGTCAGCTGTGTTTCGAACGCGGTATACGGGATTGCAAATTGCGCTGCTAACCTCTTTAACAAGTGTTATGTCATAGCTATAACACACCCCTACTTTCCATTACCCACCATCCGTTTTTGTTTTGTTAAAATCTACTAGCTTGTGAGTTTGTTTGTGGCAACCAGAATAGATCGACAATTCTGCACCTCAGCGGAACATACCACTCACTGACGAGAAGACACAGCAGTCGAAGGAAAAGATTACAGCCCATCAATAGAAATGAGGGAAGTAAATGAAAACAGCCAGTTGATAATCAAATACTTAATCCCCATGGACGAATTATCACCAGCCTAATCCCAGCGGATCCGCATGTGGTGTCCTCAGTCATGATCTTCTTCTTCTGTCGGTGTCTACCTCCCATAGGGGAGTAGGTCCTTAAGCTATTCACGCTCGGCCGTCATATCCTCATCTATCACAGACAGCTCCTTCAACGTTCTCCTCACGTTATCCATATCTGTTTCTAATTCTATTCTCCGCGTCGTTTTGGCTCTTCCTCTCTCTTTTGCCCTGTGGAGTCTAGGAAAACGGAATTTCTGTTCTGAGGTGTTCTCTGTGTCCTATCCAGCGCCATTGTCTTTTCTTCACCTCTTGATTCAGTGGTAGTAGCACGTACAAGTAGAAGCAAGTACAATGGGAAATAAAGAGAGCAATTACGTACAAATAAGGCTGGGAGTGCGATACGGCTGTTTTGTCACCGGAGCGCTTCTCTCTCTATACCGAAGTAATAATGAGAGAGATGAAAGAGAAGCCAGGAATACCAATCGGCGTTTATAATGCAAACAATATACGCTATGCAGATGACAAACAATTGGTGGCGGATAATGCAAAAGATCTACAACAATTGATTGACAGTTTAGTAACAGAGAGTGCACAGAAAGGACTCTCCTTGAATATCAAGAAAATAGTAGCAACAGTGATATCAAAGAAAAAGGTGACACCACAATGTGAAATATAAATATATGGGACGATTCTCAACCAAGTGGATAGTTTTAAATACCTAGGGGCATTTATAACATCAGATGGAAGATGCAAAACATAGATTAAGAGCAGAATAGAATAAGCAAAAGCTGCATTTCAGGAAATGAAGAATATCTTATGCAATACGTCACTATCATTGAATGTAAGAAAGAGTGCGCTAAAGTGCTATATAGAACCTGTTTTGCAGTATGGCTGTGAATCTAGGAATGTAAATGAACAAATTATAAAGAACTTGGAAGCAACAGAGATGTGGCTGCTGAGACGAATGTTGCGAGTTCCTTGGACTGACAGAGTAACTAACAATGGCTGCCTAGATGAGGCTAACGAAACTAGAACATTATATACAACAATAAGAAAGAGATAAACAGCTTTCTTTGGTCATGTGATGAGAAGAGAGGCATTGGAGAACACCGTGACCACTGGAAAGATCGAGGAGAAGAGAGGCTGAGGCATACCAAGAGAAATGATGCTAGATCGATTTGGACGGTGGCATGGAGGGATATCATTAGCAGAATTGATCCAGAAAACCAAAGACAATGTGCGTGACACTTGATGATGAGAAACTTGGGCAGGTACTATTTAACGACGATCTCGTTAAAATTCAACAGCAGCATTTACCAGCATTAGCCCAAAACCAGAGAACATCTTAGGGGCAAAAGCAAGAGAACGCCCGAGAAGAAATGGATTTACCACATGAAAGACAGTGTACATTAACACGGAATAACAATATCTAGTGCCACCCACCGCACACAAAACACAATTGAAAATCCGTGGGCAACATCTTAGCTACTTAGTTACATGCCCTTGTCTGCGTAGTACGTTAGGTGGTAACTAAGTAGATTTTCAGCATTGACATTCAATCCTTAGAATTATGATTAGGGTTAGGGTTAGAGGTTAGGGTTAAGGGTTAGGGTTTAGGGTTATTGATTAGGGTTAGGGTTAGGTTAGGGTTACGGTTTGTGTCCGCTCTGTCTGCCCGTCTTGGGGTATAATGCATTATATTCTCAGGATTGACTTCTAAGGATTGACCCCAATCCTTAGGATTAGGGTTAAGGTTAGGGGTTAGGGTTAGGGGTTAGGGTTAGTTGTTATGGGTTAGGGTTAGAGGTTAGGGTTAGGTTAGGGTTAGGATTAGGTGTTAGGGTTAGGGTTGCTGTTAGGGTTAGGGTTTGTATCCGAACTGTCCGCCCGCCTCGGGATATAATGCATCAATGTCGCAGCATCGGGGTGTTCAGCGATTAGTGACCACAAGACCAGTCATTGACGAATGTGGGTTGTGGGGCTAGACGGTTCGAACCCTTGAGCCGCACCGGGTTTCATATAAAAATTGTAATAAGTAAAAATGAAAATATGGCGTATATGCGCTATAGTGGGTCGTAGTGGCTTATACACTATCATCACATAGATTACACCACTTCAAGTATAAACCTTAATACGTAGAAATGGCCGGTAGTATCGGTTATAAAGGGTATGGCATAGTGTTCTTGGTTGTTAAGGCGTGGTTGAGTGACCGAATATCTAGATAACTGCTTCGAAACACTATCATCATACCGGTTACAACTGTTCAAATGAAAAGCTTAGAAAAGTAAAGATGGCCGACAGTAAATGTTGTAGGGGGTGTGGCTTAGTGGTATTCATTGTTAAAGGGCGGTTGAGTGGCCGGTGAGCTAGGTAAGTGCTTCCAAACACTATCATTATACGGGTTACAACTCTTCAAATGAAAACATTAAAAATGTAAAGATGGTCGATAGTAAAGGTTGTAGTGGGTGTGGCTTATTGTTATTCGTTGTTAAGGAGTGGGTGAGCGGAGAAGTAGCTAGAGACGTGCTTCTGAACATTTTAAAGAGGTGGGCGAGTTGGGAAGTGGCTAAATGAATGCGGCGTATTTTTGCTATGAGACAGAAGAGTTGCTAGATAGATGCTCCAGGGCGTTGTTAAGGGGTAGGTAGTGTAGAAATAGCTAGATAACTGCTTCCGATCCTTGTTAAGAGGTGGGCGAGGGGCGAAGTGGTTACATAATTACGCGCTTTCCTTGGTAAGAGCCAGGGTGATTGAGTAGAGAAGTGTGTAAATAAAGGCGTGGGGGTATATCACCGACAAATTCAACGCATACTGGCGGCGTCGGTCGTCAGAAGACCTAGGATAATTTCATTATATGTCTATTGTAATTTGGTTGACTGTTTATTATAATGGTGGTTACTATTATCTATAGTGGATGAGACTTAAAGACTATCATCATACAGGTTACAGCTATTCGGAGGAAAACCTTAAAACAGCAAAGAGGGATGTTAGTACTGGATGTAGTGGGTATGACTTAGTGATATTCGTTGTTACGGGGTGTGGTGAGTGGATGAGTAGTTAGCTCCCGAACACTATCACCGGATTCGAATCCCAGAGGGGAGGTCTAGTGGTAGATGAAAGTGATAATGATTTTGGTATTTATTTGAGATGGAAAACTCTGGGGTTATTAATCCGAGTGTGTAGCAAAAGAGAGGTGATGTGATGTTTAAGGAGTATGTTTAGGTGGTACCCAGACGCCGGGGAGGTGACATATTCGAATCTCGGTACTGTGCCATTGGTAAGATTACCAGTCATCAGCGTAAAGATATCTAGTTGGCCATATGGGTTAGGATTAGGACCGGTCAGTCTATCCAGATCGATGCGGCCACAAATCTCACCACCAATGAAAAACACAGACATCCGACGTCACACGTTAACTTAACATAACATAAACAAGATACACATAAACTAAGCTACCTGTTTAAAAAAAAAAAATCAATACTCAGCCACATAGTGGCTACTCCAAGGGTTTATCGTCCCCGTTATGAACGCGTTGGTTTATTAATTGTATTGATATCTCCGCCATGGCAAATAGTTCACAATATTAATAAAAGTCATATAAATGTCGATAGGCGAATTAAAGGCTTAACACCTATTGTCGGGACACCCGCACAAAATATCAATAGCACTACTCTGGTGTCTTCTCATAATTGCCGGTAGGGGCTTATAGACTCATTGTATGTATCCTTAATCAGTTAAAACAGGCGGTATGTAAACATCGCAATCAATATCATCACGTGCCACACCGATCTTAAATCGCAGGATGTCGTTATTATTGTGACATTGAAAACGCTTCTGGCTTGAAGAAGGCTGGTGTACTATGTTATTGGGAGGTTTATATCGATTTACCAGTATGTGAAGTTGATAAGGTCACCCTTGGCAGCGCATCGTAGCTGTGTTGTGAATTGTCGCCTATTACATCCGGGTGTGAAAATAACCAAAAATATTTCACATCAACTCAGTAGACACGCCTCTATGTATCTGTATTGTGACTTTCTCTAGAGGGGTCTCCTAGGAAAGTATCGTGTATTCATGTATACGGGTTTACCGCTGCTTATAGAGGTGTGTAGTATTATTGGAAAGCGTCCGTTATGCATACATTATCTAAGTATGTTGCCTTACAGGGCTGATAAAGTGTCTATGTGTCTGCTACGCTGTATGTTTTGTTCTGTTGCCTTGTAGTATTTGGAGGGAGGTTCATGCGGCTGTCTAGTGAATTTTTAAAATGATGTCTCAGAAGCCACAAAGCCACTGGCGTTAGATGCTTTTCAACTTGTCTGCTCACTGACCTCGCTTCACAGTCATACAAAAGTACAGGTTCTATGTAGTACTTAAACTCTCTTTTTATTTCTCATTACAGATGACAACTTTATATTAGTCAGTAGGTTTTCCAACTTGCAAAAGACAACCTTGATCACACCGATTCTTGTTCAAACCTTTCAAAGCCACCTCCCATCAGACATTGTTGTTTTTCCTTGTAGGCTCATGACTACTGCTTCATCATTTCAAGCTCCACACCTCTACTCGCATGTATTAGTGTGGTAGAAGTAAACCAACATCTCAAAAGATAGGCATGTATTACCGCAATGTATAGGGACCTGTAGGAAACGGCTACATCCGGTCAAAGATGGTGTTGCATTCTGTCACATGCCGAGACACGTGATTAAGAGGGATACTACAGAAAAAAGGTGTTCTGTTTGCTGTCGAATCAGGAGACCTAACTTGTGATGACCACCATGCACGGGAGTGATTCTGCCTCGTCGTAAACAGGGCGTCGGAAGTTTAAAATGGTCTCCCTTCTCTAGTTTGTCTATGTCCTAATCGTCTTAGGTCACCAAGTCACAGCAAAGTACATACAACTACTACTACCAAGGCCTCTATACACCACACGGAAGTTTCGAATATAGCATACACAATGATAATCAAGTCATCACAGTGTTCGACTAACCCTTTCTCATAGACATAGAGGAGAGATGTGAGCGCCGATGTCAGTCGGGGAAGGTATACCTTTTACTTAACACCTAGCAGGTCATACATCAACGAGTGTTTAGCCCTGTTTATCACCGGTATAATATTATACGTGAACACAACAAGCTTCCCTGGATCAATCTCAGCCGTCTCATATAACATGAACTATCACGTGCCCGCTGTCCTGACTAGAAACGTTATCGCGTCTATTTACACTTTCATTAACTCTTCTGTCTGGCCAAAGGGGTCTTTGCATCTTTCACCAGAAACCCATTTCCAACGCCAATATATGTTTTTCAATGTGTCGGTTCATGCGATGCCAGGGGTGACCTGTATCAGCTTCACATACTGGCAATCTATACAAACCTCCCAATAACATAGTACACCAGTCTTCTTCAAGCCACAAGCGTTTTCAGTGTCACAAGAATAACGACATACTGCGATTTAAGATCGGTGTAACACGTGACGATACTGATTGCGATATTTTCTACTCTTACCGCATGTATTAACTGATTAAGGACACATAAACTGAGTCTATAAGCCCCTACCGGCAATTATGAGAAGATTTTTTTGTGTGGGTGTCCCGACAATAGGTATTAAGCCCTTATACCCTATCGACATTTATATGGACTTTTATTAATATTGTGAACTATTTGCTATAGCAGAGAAATCAATGCCATTAATAAACCAACGCTTTCATAACGGGGACGATAAGCCTCTGGAATAGCTGCTGTGAGGCTGAGGTTTGATTTGTGTGTGTGTAACAGGTTGCGTTGTTTATGTGTATCTTGTTTATGCTATGTTAAGTTAATGTGTGACGTCGGATGCCTGTGTTTTTCATTGGTGGGGAGACTTGTGGCCGCATCGACCTGGATGGACAGACCGGTCCTAATCCTAACCCATATGACTAACTAGACATCCACACGTTGATGACTGGTAATCTTAAAAATGGCACAGTACCGAGATTCAAACTTTTCACCTCCCCGGCGTCTGGGTGCCACCTAAACATACTCCTCAAACAGCAAACCACCTCTCCCTTGTTACACATGCTCGGGTTAATAACACCAGAGCTCTCCATCACAACTAAGTACCAAAACCATTACCACTTTCTTCTACCACTATACCTCCCTCCTGGGATTCGAATCCGCTGATAGTGTTCGGAAGCGTTTATCTAACTACGCATCCACAAACCCCACCCCTTAACAACGAATATCACTAAGTCATACCCACTACATCCAGTACTAACATCCCTTTTTACTGTTTTAAGGTTTTCCTCTGAATAGCTGTAACCGGTATGATGATAGTCTTTAAGTGTCGTCTTCTATATATACTAGTAACCACCATTATAATAAACAGTCAACCACTTTACAATAGACATATAATGAAAATATCCTTGGTCTTCTACCGACCAACGCCGCCAGTATGCGTTGAATCTGTCGGGGTGGTAGACCCCCATGCCTTTATTTACGCACTTCTCCACTCGATCATCCTGGCTCTTACCAAGGAAAGCGAGTAATTATCTAACCACTCCGCCTCTTGCTCTTCACGTAACAAGGATCAAAAGCAATTATCTAGCTATTCTACACTCACCAACCCCTCTACAACGACCTGGAGCTATTATCTAATAACTTCTCTGTCTCTTAGCAAGGAACAGCCGGATTCATTTAGCCACTTCTCCACTCGCCCACCTCTGTAAAATGTTCAGAAGCACTTCTCTAGCTACTTCTCAGCTCACCCACTCCTTAACAACGAATAACACTAAGCCACACTCACTACAAAATTTACTATCGACCATCTTTACTTTTTCATGTTTTCATTTGAAGAGTTTTAACCCGTATGATAATAGTGTTCGGAAGCACTTACGTAGCTACTCAGCCACTCATCCCACCCCTTAACAACGAATATCACTAAGCGATACCCACTACAAGAAGCTCTAACCGCAATCGTTACTTTTTTAGGTTTTATTTTGAAGAGCTGTAACCGGTATGATGATAGTGTTCGGAAGCACTTACCTAGCTACCCGACCACTCAACTTCCCGTTAACAACGAATATCACTAAGCGACACGCACTACAACCTTTACTGTCGGCCATCTTTACTTTTCTAAGCTTTTCATTTGAACAGTTGTAACCTGTATGATGATAGTGTTTTGAAGCAGTTATCTAGCTATACGGTCACTTAACCACCCCTTAACAACGAATAACACTAAGACATACCCCTTACAACCGTTACTACCGGCCATTTTTACTTATTATGATTTTCATTTGAAGTGGTGTAATCTATATGATGATAGTGTATAAGCCACTACGACCCACTATAGCGCATATACCCGCCATATTTACAATTTTACTTATTACAATTTTCATATGACACCCGGAGCGGCTCGAGGTTTCGAACCGTCTAGCCCCACCACCCGCACTCGTCAATGACCGGTCTTGTGGTCACAAATCGCTGGATACCCCGACGCTGCTACATTGATGCATTATACCCCGAGGTGTGCGGACATTTCGGATACAAATCCTAACCCTAACAGCAACCCTAACCCTAACACCTAACCCTAACCCTTACATTTACCCCTAATCCCTAATCCTAACCCATAACCCTAATCCCTATCCATAATCCTTACCCTAATCCTAAGGATTGGGGTTAATCCTTAGAAGTAAATCATGGAAATATAATCATTATACCCCTAGACGGGCAGACAGAGCGAACACAAACCCTAACCTAACCCTAACCCTAACCCTAAACCCTAACCCCTAACCCTAACACTAACCCCTAACCCTAACCCCTTACCCTAACCCTAATCCTAATCCTAAGAATTGGGGTCAATCCTTAGATGTCAATCCTGAAAATCTACTTAGTTACCACCTAACGTACTACTTGCCTGGACATCACAGTCAACCCCAGCATTTGTTGGTCGTTTGTTATTGACTATACAAGTTTACTTTCAGCATTTTGCCATTGCTTTCTGAGCCGCCGACACTATTACCACTCTTAAAAATCAACTCAGTGGAGTCTGCTTTCTATCGCCTGTAGTTAATTTGAAGCCTGGTATACGGGGTTATGAAATATGCTCGCCACACTTACCCACAGTCGTCGATCCTGAAAATATTAGCTTCTGGTAATATAAACATTATAGTAATTATGCCGATCTCTCTGGTCCCAGGAGTTAGCGACTTTCTCCGTAATCCCGTATTCTCTCGTGAGTAACGTGACGTGCGCGAGAATCAGTGGCGGTTCTCGCCGCGTCGGTAACTTACGGGGTATGTGAGCCGGTCATCCAGAAAGCAATGGCAAACTACTGAGCGTAATCTTGCAAAGAAATCAACAATCACTTCCTTTACAAAGTAAGTTTATGTTAAAACACTAATGTAGTACATCATTTATTACCACATTCTCTACAATTAAACCTTAAGAAATGGTTTAACAGGTGGTCTCCCTTTAATAATTTTATATTACTGTTTGTCACCCTTTGTTGTAAGAAAAGACACAGATAAATTGGGAAGTAATTTGTATTTTAAGGGGAAGCAAATATGAGTAAATTTACTGCCATTTTCGTGAAATTGGAACTGAAATTCTCACACGAGTGCCTTGGAAGCTGTCTCATGTAATTAGTTTTCCTTGTCAAGAAATAGAACTGGTACCCTGTAGTTAGACAGACGGAAGTAACAGGAAACTGTAACAAAAGTGATAATGGCTAGCTATTTACATACCAGACTGCTAACTAGACTCTGCGGGTTACCGTACACGAATAGTTTATGCATAGAGAGCTAGTGAAGGAAGTGTATGAGTTGCCACGTAGGTCAATTATGTGAAAAGTAGTGGACTCTGGGGAAACGCATTAAAATGTACATAGAATTGTTTTCCTATGGCAAACAGTGCAATTGTATTTAGACCAATGTTTGAAGGGAAAACAAAATTCGATGTTGCTTGGATAAATTATAGCCAAAAAATGACAAATAAAACCATAAACCGTATTAATATTAAATGGAGCGACATTGTGACCTGTGGATTTCCTGTTAAATGAGTTTACAACTATCCGCGGTGGTTTGTATTGTGCGCTGTATGTTGACAAAAGGAGGATGACCGGTTTCTGAATTAGCTTGTTTTGTCTTAGACAATAATGTGTTTGTAACTGCCGGTTTTCTAATGACTGCCGCTTCTATCGACGATGATCTGTAATTTCAATAGCGGTCTGTTGTATTGGCAATCTGGCAGCGGCCTTATGCATATACGCGTGTGCGTGCTGTTGCTTTGAATGGACTTCTGTCTGTTTCACTGTTTACATGGATCAGTGAAGAACATTTCATATGATACTCACAATCACAGGAACGGAGCAATTCGGGGTAACCCCCTGCCGAGAAGCTGGAACCTCCTCTAACGACTAACTAAGACTCTTTTGGGCGCTTTTGTTTATCGTTTAGGACGTAAGGCTGTTAATAACCGGAGGGTGATCGGACAAGGTTTGATGCCAGCTCTCATCGTTTGCTATAAAATGTAATAACTGACCATCTTCACCCGGTGCAATCAGGCCCACAATTTGTGATGGTATTAATTCTGCAAACGCCCACACCAGAATTCCAGCTGCTTCACAACACTTCTGTATGGATGCCGTCGACGTCTGTAGCTTTAATGTAGTTCATGCAGTCACAAATTCCCACACACAAGGTTCTGGGTAGGCCGCCGCGGGATATTTGTAATGTTGTTACTTGTTAGACATGAGATATACGCTTTAACATTACACGAGATTCAACAGTAATGTCTTGCTAGACATGTAATCTAACCGTTAACACATTACACTAGATTGAAAATTATTTTGATGTTAGACATGTGATCTAACCGTTAACATTACACTAGATTTGACATTATTGTCTTGCGAGACATGTAATCTAACCATTAACATTACACTTGATTCAACATTATTGTCTTGTTAAATGTGTAATCTAACCGTTAACATTACACGAGATTCAACATTATTGTCTTTCTAGACTCGTAATCTAACCGTTAACATTACACTAGATTCACCATTGCTGTTGTGATAGACATGCAATCTAACCATTAACATTACACTAGATTCACAATTGCTGTCGTATTACTGTAATCTACCCATTAACATTAGGTTGGCTATTAAAGACGATAAAACAAAAAAAATTGAAATAGTTTGGTCACTTGAAACGTCACGAAAGTCTGGAGAGAACAATAATGGAGGGGGTATATGCCAAGGAAGAGAGGAAGAGGAAGGCCAAAGAAAAGATGGGTGCAGTATGTGGCGGATGATCTCCAGATGGATGTGTCGGACGCGGGACATCTTACTTGTGATCGAGAGGGTTTCCGGAAGGTTGTTATGGGAGCGAGGTTCTGCAAACGACATGCTACTGAATGAATGAATGAATGAACCATTAACATTACACTAGATTAACCATTGCTGTTGTATTAGACATGTAATCTAACCATTAACATTACACTATTTTCAACATTGTTGTCGTGTTAGACATGTAATCTAACGATTAGCATAACACTAGATTTCACATTGCTGTCGTGTTAGACATATAATTTCACCATTAAAATTACACTAGATTCAACATTGCTGTCATGGTAGACACGTATTCTAACCATTAACATTAAACTAGATTCAACATTGATAGGCACGTCATCTAACCACTAACGTTCCACTAGATTCAATATTGTTGGCTTGATATGCAAGTAATCTACCCAATAACATCAACGCAGATCCTATAAATACAAGCTACTGAACATGTTACAAACTCCGAAAATATAACAGAAGCATACAAACACATTCACCCGCACACCCTCGTACACACACATTATATCTTTGCAATCTCTGTGTAAACATAGACGTCATCACATATCCAGGCCTTCTTATGCTCTGAACCAAACGAAGAAACAAACCAATTGTAGTTAAGTCCGACCCGTTAAAAAATGCCAGCCCAACATATCCAAATAAATCCCCTTGAAATATGGATTTGCCAGTTTGTAATATTTGCAGTCAAAGGGATTTATCTGCGGCTAGACACAGAGCTCAGATGTGGTCTTGTTGGCAATACGTCGGCAATACTGTACAACGTTGGCGTCTGCAGATGTCATTACTCCACCTGTGTTGACTTGAATTTTGTTTATTCTTGGAATCTTAAAGTTTGTGTTGGCGATAAAGAGAATGTTGTAACATCTAGACTAGACGGCCCGTCTCATTGTTTCTCCTACAGTATCCTTCATGGCACCTGCTCCGTGGAGATTGGGTTACGGACTCAGTTCGTATCCACACAAACCGCGTTAGTAAAACAGCTGCGTGCGATTTGGCAACACACCGACTAGCGTTGGCCTTTTATAAAATGGTATGAGTGCCGGTTGTTCAGAAAGCAATGCAAACTACTGAAGGAAAACTTGCTAAAACATCACAAACAGCCAAAAAATGCTAGGGTGGACTACGACGTCCTGTATAGGATATGCAACTAACTAACCCTTCGTTGCGCTATAGTTTAGGAGGCAGTGACACACGCAGTTTTATAATACCCCGTTATACCGAGACGAGGGTTCGAAATCAGCTGCGGGATATCTGAAAGCAAACCGATTTGCGTTGGTTTCTATGAAATGAGGCGTCGGTTGTTCAAAAAGCATTGGCAAACTACTGTGCTAACGTTGCTAAGTAAATTACAAACAGTCAGTAAATACTGGGGCGTCTTGCAATGTTCTGTGTAGGACGGGACACTAACTTAACCCGTACAGTAGTTTGAAATACCAGGGAACCAATGAGCAATGTTAGTCAGTCGTGGTTTCAGCTTCACGGCATAGGGTCGCCCCATTATGCTCCGCTCCTGTGATAGTGAATATCACAAAAAATGCTCCTCTTGCCCCTTGTGAAAAGTGGAACAGACAGGACTCTCGAAAAACCTTCAACCCGCACAGATATACTATACGTAATGCCGCTGACGGAATGCCAACACAAAAGTCCGCCACGAAAAGTACAGTTCATTGTCGATGGCAGTCACTAGAGAACCAGTAGCGACACATTACTGCATAAGACAACCCAGTTAATTCAGAGACCGGCCAGTCGTCATGTTTCTGAACATGCAGTTCATGATACAAACAACCGAGCAAACAACTGTATGCTTGCTTGTGTTTGTTGGCTTGAGCTCCAACGCGAAGTCCTCTATTTCTGATGAAGGCATCCTGTTGTCCAACATCAGTGTGATGTCATACAGGACCTGAGGTTTGCGTGAGTATCCGTTGTCCCATGTCTGGCTTTTTGGTGTGCAGACTGGTGGTTCCTCGCCGTACAGGCAGACACTCTCCGACTTCGAAGGAATCGGCGATCCTACTGACTTTAGCCAGGACCCCGAAGGGACCTGTTTCCCAGGACGCTCCACAAGGACGCGTCAATAGGTCTTGGCCAGTATATAACCCGGCCCTGGTGCCTTGGAACACCCCTGCGTCCCAAACAACTGTACAAAAATGATTGTAACTACTCGTGTAAGCCAGTCAGTGTGCAATGTGATCTATAAGTTATCCGTGCACAATCAGTGCTACGAGGGAGCTTCAAATGAAAGCCTTAAAAGTGTGATAGAAACTGTCAATATTGTTGTTAAGGATGTCAAGAGTGTTAAGACGTGACATAACGGTGCAGACGAACAAGGTGACGTAATAAGGACAGTTTAAAGAAGACCGCCACACTTTTGACATGCACGAAATTTCAAATTAAAACATTATAATTTTCTTTTTATTGGTAAATATATTCTGAAAAAGTAAAGAACAAATAAATAGGTTTTCGATGCAGTCATCACTGCGTTCAATACAAGTCGTCCTGCGCCGATAAAGGGCTTGGAATCCTGTAGAAACAAAAAATAACTCTCTTGGTCGCGTGTGTAACCACTCATATACGACCTGCTGTACTTCTTCATCTGACTGAAAAGTCTTTCTTCCTAATGACGCTTTGAGCTGTCCAAACAGGTGTTAATCACTTGGGGCTAGTTCTTGACAAGCATCCATGAGTCGTTATTTCATTCTGGAGTAAGCTGCTATGGCAACCACCTTGCAGACACTTGGCGGTACTTTAGCACATCATGGATGATGTGGTGTGCTGAACAGATTAGAGCCTGCCACAGAAAACATGCCGTTATGTACCGCCCTACTCCACTCATACACTTGCTGGACTGAGAGACATGCATTCCCATACTGGGACTTCATTATTCGATGAATTTCTATAGTCTTCTTTCTATAATCTTCACTGATTAAAAAACGGATAACAGAACGCTGCTCCTCTTCTACTTCGCTCGGAAGTGGGGTGTAGAATTGTCACGTCCATTTTGAATCGATAGAGAGCCGCAGTGGTTTAGTGCCTAGACTCTTGCCTGTGATACCGGTGGCTTTGGGTTTGAACCGCATCAGGACGGTCTCGATTAAGAAACAATAACTTGGGCTCCCTGGTCGACGGAAGTCTGTAATGGGTACCAGGACATGTCGAGGGAAGTAAAGGCGGCTGGCGTGATACTCACCACATCATCTGTCAGCAACTCAGCTTTGACAGGCATACATGGATTCTTCTTTTGTACCACACGAATGATAACTCGCACGTCGTACAAAAGGATATAAATTTATTCGCGACTAGTTACATGATAGCTCTGAGAGCTGACAATCACATGGAACATATACATTATTACAATAGTACGTTATAACACTATTTATGGTTCTAACTACGGTATTAGTCTAAGCCTAAGTCTACTGTCCTCTAAACCACACAGTATTCAAAGCGAATACTCCGATCCGTCCTCTACGCTGTCATGTCCTCGTCTGCTTGACTTTCGTGGCGTGTCCAGCCACGAGCAGGTGACCCTTCGTGCGTCAGCAGGTTTGCGTGCAGGTATTCAAGCACGCGTTTAGTAACTTGTCAATAGCTTACTCTTCTTAGAGTTACCACTATTAATGGATACTCCTCGTGGTAATGGTTTCCCCACTCTAACCTGGGTAACTCCTGATCATGTCCTGACGTGTCCCCTTTTAGGACACGTGTGTGTGCAGTTGGAGAACTGTTCACAGTTCTCCCTGCGGCTTCTGTCCCTTCTATTCCCCATTTCCTAGATAGGGATGTTCTCTCTATCCTATCTTACACCTCTTCCTTAGTTTTACTCTTCTCTTCTCTATCTGCCTACATGCAGCTCTTTGCATGTGATACCGGTGGCTTTGGGTTCGAACCGCATCAGGACGGTCACGATTAAGAAACAATAACTTGGGCTCCCTGGTCGACGGAAGTCTGTAATGGGTACCAGGACATGTCGAGGGAAGTAAAGGCGGCTGGCGTGATACTCACCACATCATCCACTTAGTTCCCTTCGGTCTATAAACATATGGGTACTCCAACATACGACAAAATGTATGTAAAAGGGCCCATTACTATTTACGTTTTGTTTAATTGGGTAAAAAGTATGATATACGTAAGTCTGCTTGTACCAAGGTGGTCCATAGTTATTGGTGAAATCATCTCATCTCATCTTGTTCCCCTTTTACTTTGTGGTGTTGAGATGAAGCATAAACAGCGGGAGAGTGGTCGTTTATGGGCTTCAGATATCGAGATTCCCGTGGACTCTGTTATTCCCTCTGTCCATCGTTTGCATGATCGGCCTCTTCTTCTTTTTTCGTTTTGTCTATACATCATTCCTTGTTTGGTATACTGTCAGTTGGTAGCCTGGTTATGCAACCAAACAATTTCGCTAGCTGATTTCTAATTAAATCTGGCGCTGCTATTTCTCCCCGTGTAGTCCTGATTTTGATATTTCTGATTATCTCTGTTGTTGACAAGCTGCGCATTCGTCTGAAAAATCCCATTGCTGAAATGTTTCTTTTCCTTTTTATGTCATTGCCTAGGTTTGGACTTGGTCGCATAGAGTTTGTAGAAATGCGTGCAATACTCATTTTATAATGGTCACGTTCATGTTGCGCAGATACTGTTAATTTTCAGTTTTATGTCTGCGTTTAACAGAACCGGTTTGTATTTAATGCTTATTTCCACCTTACCCCGTTTTACGCATAATATATATTACCATTAAGTACCTTGGCGACTAGCTTTTGAGATCATGCTTCCCCGCAATTTACGATCACCAACAGCAAATACAAGCAATTCGTGCCGCGACACCTATCTGTGCCAAGACATTCAACTGTCAATAATATTCTATTGTTATATTTCTCTATCTCTTTTCCCACACATCTTTTCAGTTGTCTCAATGCATTCTAGATTTTATCTTCAACATTGTTTTCTTCGGTTGTTCGCTCGCGTTGATCTCAAGCGTAGTCCATACACGTGATAATACTTCTAGTGCACTAGGACTGATGTTTGCATGTTGATTAGCTTTCCTTATTAACAGTGTCCCTCGCCATTAGGAGAGTCCACTCCGACTTCAGTGGTACTTGTCATTTACGTCTCCAAATCAAGGACGAAAAGTCAACATTGTAGTCCAACTGACTGGTGTAGGGGTTGAACCAACCATTTAGACATCACGAGACCGGAAGTTTAAGAACAACGACGCTTATGCATTCGGCCATGCCAACCTCGGTCTTCTCATAAACGATCATAACAATCTTGAGTAAGTCGAGACAATGGGAAAGCTAGAAGTACCAGATCTGCCAAATCTCAGTCAGACAACTCTTCAGTTTTTGTAGCTATTTCCTGCTGTGTTTGCTCGTCTGCGATGATGATGATGATGATGATGATGATGATGATGATGATGATGATGATTGAAAGAAAGGTGTATATGCCTCCTGTGATCCAATGTTTCGTAGAATATCATTTGGTAGTTTATAATCATGACAGCATTTGCCATATCTTTTCATTCCATAGCTAATAGTCAAAACAGCTGTCAAACTCTTGATGCTCAGTCTGTTCCGCAATTTTGATTTTATAACTCCCATCTGATTGAAAATACGCTCCACGTCCACATTAGATTGAGGTAAAATGAGCACAGTTAAAGTTAAATCTCTAATATCTTGGAAAGGATTTTCACCGGTGGCATCCCTGTATGAGGCTATTTCTGCCCACAGTCCAAATGTGTCAGAGGTCTGTGTCCACTGCATATGATGAAGTTTTCTCTACTAGAAATCGATGCGGGTGAGAGTAGCTGCATCTTCTACAAACATTTTAGCAAGATCCAATATACAGGACTTCATTGGCTGTAGACATTCACTTCCACTAAGACATGACATGGACTGCAACAGTCGAACGTTATCTTGCAAACGTAAACACAGCTGTGTCAGTAGCTCTATTAAAAACTGTATGCACCTTCCAAGAACTTCTTTCTCATCAGGAAACTTGTAGCCTGCTATTTCTTTCTCACACCCATATCCTAGATTAGGATTAGAATCTAAATAATCTTGAACATCATCCCTTTCTGTAATCCCCCCCCCCCCCCCCCCCCATGAATAGCAATCTTTAAACTGATAGAATCAGTGAGTTGGACAAGATCGCTAAGTAGTTTTGTTGGATCCTGTATATCTGCTCCGAATTTATTATTCACACTTTGAACTTCTCAGAGAATGTGCTTGAGAAATATGAGAAATATATGTTTTTTTGCGTGATTCATTCATTGAGAAATATGGGAAACACATAGTTTTTCATGTCGCTAAACAAAGAATGTAGAAGTTCTGCTGGATAACAGCGCTCGTTGAGTCTTGCTATATCAAAATGAGTTCTGAGCTTGACCCACTGCTGCAATATTCTGACAGTGGCAGATTGAATGGACATCCATCGTGTCTGGCTTAATTGAACAACCTTCAGCGGGTGTTGTCCATCATTTGTTGAAGCAAAAAGCTCCCTGTACTTTGCTCCCTAGACTTGAGTGAGAAAACCAGTTATATGTTTCTCTAATCATGAACTCTATGTTCCTGGGGAGACAAGCAGCCGCAGCCTGTGACATTGCCAACTGAAGGGAATTACATACACACCTAACTAGTGCCAGATGAGGAACTTCGGATTTTAATGTTGTATACACTCCATTGTTTACACCTGTCATGAGAGATGCATTGTCAGTGCCGAGTGCAACTAGTCTTTGCAACTCAAGTCCATTCGTGCTTAAACAATCTTTTAACGCATTGCATATTGCCTGCGCGTTGCAGTCACTCACTTCAACTAAATCGTATTAAAGGGAGTTAAATTACTTGAATATTGCGCGGTAATGTACTAGGACTGGTTTACTCCCTCGCTTCAGTTCAGATTCGGCTTTTTAGTGTTCTAATATGATTTTTAAGGTAATTTTTACCCCCCCCCCCGCCACCCCCCCCCCCCCCCCGCCACCCCCCCCCCCCCCAAAAAAAAAAAAAAAAAAAAAAAAAAACAACCGAAAGCACAAAAGAGCATTAACAATATTGTGAAGCACCAAATTCGCGCGGCCGCGCTAAATGCAACAAATTTGGCACTAAATGACTTGAAAAAGCACTAAATTTGGTACGAAAAACGTCAAAAAAGGCAACACTGCCTATCGGCAGTGAGGATGGATGGAAGTATTTTGAGTAGAACCCCGTCGATGACATATCTTAGCGTGAGGCTTGATCGCAGCCTGTCTTTCAGAGATCATGTCGATTATGTCATAACAAAAGCTCGAAAAGGTTTGTCAGCAATGAGAGTCATGGCGACTGCCAATATCGAGCAAAGACTGCTAATACTTCTGTTCCAAGGACTGGTGCTTTCACGCATCGAGTATCCCTTGGCCATCCTCACTGTCAGCCCTACACAGATTGAAAGACTTGTAAAGGTACAAAACGAAGCCAGGCGCATCATTTTGGGCTGCACGAGAGACACCAGCTGTGTAGCAGTGAGATGCCTCCTTGACTTCCTGACCATGAACCACAGGATCAAGATCTGGAGAGCTCGTGCATACTTAAAAATAAATGCAGATGAGCAGCACCCTTTGCATGAAGATCTATTCAGAGAAAAGGGTGACTGGCTAAAGAGGGGCAAATCATGGATGGGTCGGGCGGAAGATGTCATCAGACAGGTCTGCAGTCTTACCAGTATCAACCCCGGCAAGGAATGGGTGCCGGTGCCTTAGCTTTTGAGTGCACCTTCTCTTGCATTATAACACTTGACAGACAGAGAACAGAACCCTGCCACTGGCAATGCAGAGGTCAACGCGCTCATCAATGAATACTCAGACAACTCCGAAGTGCTCATCTATACAGATGAATCTGTTGTAAAGCAGCAGAGAAGTGCGTGGGCATTTACAGCCCGTTCAGAGGGCCGAACCGTTCAAGAATCCAGTGGTGCCCACTCTATGACCACGAGCAGCATGACGATGGAGGTGATGGCAGTTACACAGGCTTTCGTATGGCTGGAATCACAGCATTATACCAACGTGTGTGTGTGTACTAAGTGATTAAATGAGCATGATTCCGAAGGTCGATGCAGGATCTGTGCGTAGACAGTGGACTGATTCGCTCCGGAAGTCCGTTGTCTGTAAGGTCACCTTCATCTTCGTCCCGGGACATGTGTGAGTCGAGGGCAACGAACAAGCTGATAAATTGGCTTGCTCTGCATCCCATGGATCGCTCCGATGTTATTAACATCCTTAAAGGGATGTCGAGAACAGAGGATTTTGACGTCAGTGAATCCACATCGTTGTCCAAGATGAGAGACTTGGGAGTAAGAATTGGCACGGCCAGACACGAGAGGTACATCGGGAAAACGAGGGGCCTCGTCAACCAACACAGAATTGGCACTAGTAGCCACCGGACGCTGATGCATATGCTGGGGGGGGGGGGGGAGGATCTGAGCAACTATGGACCTGTCCGGAGTGCAATGATGATACTCCAACTGATAACTGATAACTGATGATGAACTGATTAAAATGTTGGGGGATATCAACATTGATGGGAAAGATTTAAGAATAATAAAACATATTTACTGGAACCAAGTATCAGCCAATTCCAATTCCAATTTTCGAAAAAAAAAATTCCAAATTCGGTCTCGTCTAACCTGCTTCCTCAGCGGTGGTTATTGTTGAGAACCGTGAGGTTTGTGGTTTTTCAGCCCTGTTTCTTGTTTTGTGCGCTCTTACGAGTAGTCCTACTCATGTCTTTCTGTTCATTATGGCCTGGAACGATGTTGCTTGTAGCTCGTCTGTGGTGATAATTAGTATACCATCCACATCACGACGGTAGATGGCCAAGTTGTATAAAGTTTGCAGAAGCAATAATGATCTATCAACGCAAGCCAGATTTGTGTAAACAGAAAGACATGTTAGTCAGCTTAAATTTACCGTGGTAGTCAATTGACATTATTGTGCGAGCATGTGTATATTTCAGCTTAAAGGATTTATCTAGTTAATTTACTTACCGTTGTGTGATTTCTGCAGTATGTACCTGACGAGATGCAGCGAAATATGCCAGGCAATAAATCGTGCAGTCTATTGTTTGCGTCTTCGTTATTCAAATTCACTACGGGAAAACATTGTTTTAAAAATCTCTCTGCCTGCCTGACAGCTTACAATAATGCGTTCATAGTGTCAGTCTCTATGTCTGTTTGTTTACATGTCTGTCTGTCTGTCTGTCTGTCTGTCTGTCTGTCTGTCTGTCTGTCTGTCTGTCTGTCTGTCTGTCTGTCTGTCTGTCTGTCTGTCTGTCTGTGAACCTTCGAGCGTGCGTGTGTCTGTGTGTATGCTATTTCTATGTCTATATCTGTCTATGTTTGTCTGAATATCTCTGTCAGTGTACCAGTATGTAAGTGTTGTGTACATGTTTATCCACCTGTGTGTGTCTGTATGTAAGTACGTGTACATATGTCTGTATGTATGCATTGTATTGCGTCTGTTTGGATGTGCACGTCAATGTATTTGTGTGCGTGTGTGTATTTCTAACTGTTCAGAAAGTCTCAAAGCAAAAGTAAAAATCATACATCCAACAGCGACGACAGATAAGAAAAGAATGTCAACAGTTGGAGCAAACAATGCTAAATATAACAATAAAACACGAGAGAGAAGGCGAGTGACAATCTAGCAAAGATTGATGAAAGATACGTGTCTGAGTCTGTGTAGAGGTTATACCATGCGTTGCGCCGTGCATGTTTGCAAATCTTCACTGAAGGAACTAATACGTTTAATGGGAGAAAACCAGCGGCATCAAGGGATAGCATAATTGGAAGTGTGGCAGTATTATTATATGCTAATACAAAGAATATGGCAGATCATCAGTTATTAGAAGCAGATGTGAACGTAAAACTCAAAAAGCTTACACGAGGACCATGACCACTTCGTTTTGATCTCACAAAAATACCAGAAGCATACAACGTTGAAGCGAAGAATCGTTTTGGGGTCTTGATGTCTATACAGGAGGAATTTACACCCGATGGATTGGCAGTAAAAGCTAGAGATATCTTGATAACAGCAGCCAAAGACTTAATTCCGAACAAGAATAAGCAACATAAGCCATGGAGTACATAAGGCACAGTAGCATTAATAAAACAACGAGGGGAACTGAAAGAGAGAGGAGGAGAAACCGATAACAGCAGGATAAAGTATAAAACTTTAACACGAGAAATAAAAAAAGAACACAAAAACGGACAAAAACCAAAACATAAAAGATTGTTGTACAAGAAAAGAGCAATATCATAAGAATGGGAGATATTAAGAAATGTTCAACCTCAATTAAATGTTATCCGTGGCAGGTTGGGAAATACTCTAACTGAATCTAGAAAAATTCTAGAATAATGGCAGGGATTCTGCAGTAGAATGTATGATATGAATGACTGTGAGGACATGAATGAGATACGTGCACCAATGACATTAGAGACAGAACCTCAGCCCTCATTAAATTAAATTGTATGGGCAATACAGAACTTTAAGAATGGTAAATTACCAGAATGTGATGAGATACCAGCTGAACTAATTAAAACGGGAGGAGAAGAAACTATACACATCTATCATGCATTATGTAATATACTCATAGCATTTTCTTTTTTTGTTGTTGTTGGCTGTTTGTGATCTCTTGACAAGTTTATGCTCAGTAGTTTGAAATTGTTATCTGAATGACCGACACCCATACCACGTTATTAAAAACAAAATCAACGCAATGCGTTCTGCTGCCAAATCGCCTGAGCTGTGTTTCTAACGCGATATTCGGGATTACGAATTGAGGACATGCTACTGAATGAATGCATGGGTTACAGAACAATAATCAAGATCAAAAGAAAAGTAAGAACGTAAATCTGTTAAGTGATGCTTGATCAGAAATGTATCGTCGGGTAAAGACCGTGTTATGTGTAGCAGTTTAGCAGTGTTGAACTGTTTGCATTTAACATGTGCTGCCGTTATTTCCTGTTGGACCGACTGCGCTCGACAAAATCATGCATGGAGGGACCAGCATAGCTGAATGGATAAGAGCGTTCGCTTTTAAATGTCCTGTGCGTCATTGCTGAGGTAGCGGGTCAGTTGAACTAAATGTTGATTTCTCGTCCTTTACTTGGGGACGTAAATTACAAGTACCTCTGGAGTTGATGGTGGAGTGGGTTCGCCGAGGAGGGCTGGTAATAGAGATGAGAGTGAGACAGAGACAGAGCGGGAGAGAGACAGAGACAGAGCGGGAGAGAGACAGAGAGAGGGAGAGAGAGACAGAGAGAGGCAGAGAAACAGAGATGGAGAGAATGACAGAGAAACATAGAGAGAGAGAGAGAGAAACAAAGAGAGGCACAGAGAGAGATAAACAAAGACTTGGAAAGACAGAGACAGTGAGATACATAGACGTACATAGACAGAGAAAGATAGCGAGAGCCAGAGAGAGACAGACAGAGAGAGACAGAGGGAAGAGACACAGAGAGAGACAGAGAGAGAGACAGAAAGACAGAGAGAGACAGAGAGAGACAGAGACTGACAGAGACACAGAAAGAAACAGAGACAGATAGATACAGAGACAGAGACAGACAGAGAGATACAGAGAGACAGTAAGAGACAGAAAGAGATACAGAAACAGAGAGACAGAAATATATAAAAGATACGAAGAAACAGAGAGATACAGAGACAGCAAGAGGCAGAGACAGACAGAGAGAGATACAGAGACAGAGAGAGATACAGAGACAGAGAGAGAGACAGAGAGAGAGACAGAGAGAGACAGAGACATGGAGAGTTACAGAGACAGGGAGAGATGCAGAGACAATGAGAGATACAGAGACAGGGAGAGGTACAGAAACAGAGAGACACAGAGATACAGAGAGATACAGAGACAGAGAGAGATACAGAGACAGGGAGAGATATAGAGACAGGGCGAGATACAGAGACAGGGAGAGATACAGAGACAGAGAGAGACACAGAAATACAGAGAAATACAGAGACAGAGAGAGACAGAGAGATACAGAGACAGAGAGAGATACAGAGACAGGGATAGATACAGAAACAGGGAGAGATACAGAGACAGGGAGAGATACAGAGACAGAGAGAGACAGAGAGATACAGAGACAGGGATAGATACAGAGACAGGGATAGATACAGAGACAGAGAGAGAGACAGAGAGATACAGAGACAGAGAGAGACAGAGACAGGGAGAGATACAGAGACAGGGAGAGATACAGAGACAGGGAGATATACAGAGACAGAGAGAGACCTGGAGATACAGAGATAGAGAGAGACAGAGATATACAGAGACAGCGAGAGATAAAGAGGCAGAGAGAGACAGAGAGATACAGAGAAAGAGAGACACAGAGAGAGACAGAGACAGAGAGAGACAGAGAGATACAGAGACAGAGAGAGACAGAGATACAGAGACAGGAAAAGATACAGAGATAGAGAGTTACAGAGACAGGGAGAGACAGAGAGAGATCCATAGACAGAGAGAGACAGAGAAATACATAAACATGGAGATACAGAGACAGAGAGATGCAGAGAGATACAGAGACAGAGAGATACAGAGACAGAGAGAGACAGAGAGATACAGAGAAAGGAAGAGACAGAGAGACAGAGAGATGCAGAGACAGAGAGAGACAGAGATATATAGAGACAGAGAGAGACAGAGAGATACAGAGACAGAGAGAGAGCTACAAAGACAATGAGAGACAGATAGAGATACAGAGACTGGGAGAAACAGAGAGATACAGAGACATAGAAAGACAGAGAAATACAGAAACAGAGAGAGACAGGGAAAGACAAACAGCGATACAGAGACAGAGAGAGAGACATTAAGATACAGAGACAGAGAGAGACATAGAGAGATACAGAGAAACAGAGAGAGTCACCTAGCGACAGACATCGATACAGACAGAGAGAGAGACACGGAGAGACAGAGAGAGAGACATATAGAGATACAGAGACACAGAAAGAGTCAGCGAGCGAAAGACATCGATACAGACAGCGAGAGACACGGAGAGACAGAGAGAGACAGAGACAGGAAGAGACAAATATAGAGAGACCGAAAGAGAAAAAGAGAGACAAATACTGTGGGAGACAGTATGAGAGAGATAGAGACAGACAGAGACAGAGAGATACAGAGACAGGGAGAGACAGAGAGATATATAGACAAAGAGAGACAGAGAGAAACAGAGACAGGGAGATACAGAGACCTAGAGAGACAGAGAGATACAGATACAGAGAAATACATAGACAGGGATAGATACAGAGACAGAGAGAGACAGAGAGACATAGACAGCGAGAGACAGAGAGTTACAGAGACAGAGAGAGACAGAGAGAGATACAGAGACAGAGAGAGACAGAGAGAAATACAGAGATAGGGATAAATACAGAGACAGGGAGAGACAGAAAGAGATACAGAGACAGGGAGAGACAGAGAGATATAGAGACAGAGAGAGACAGAGAGATACATAGAGAGACAGAGAGATAAAGAGACAGAGAGAGAGATAGAGAGATACAGAGACAGAGAGAGAGAGCTACAAAGACAATGAGAGACAGATAATGGAGGGACATATGCCCGAGAAGAGAGGAAGAGGAAGGCCCAAGAGAAGATAGGTGCAGGATGTGGCAGATGATCTCCAGATGGGTGTGTGTGTCGGACGCGGGACATCTTGCTTATGACCGAGAAGTTTTCCGGAAGGTTGTAATGGGAGCGAGGTTCTGCAAAAGACATCCTACTGAATGAATCAATGAATGAATTCACTTCTCTGGTGTAAATAAAAACATTAGATAGAATATCGTCACACAGAGATAATATTCAGAATAGGAGGTATCAATGAGATCAAGAAAATTCTGCATATCTTACCCACGTGTATAGAAGTGAGGAAATGATGATGATGTTCTATTGTCGGTGTGCACTGTAAGACTTTAGTGATTATATTCTTCAAACGGTGTGCACTGTAATAATGTGATGATGATATTCCACTATCAGTGTGCACTGCAAGACATTAGTGGTGATAGTTTACTATAGGTGTGCACTGTAATACCTAGGTGATGATACTCTACTATCGGTGTGGGTTGTAAGACTTGATTGATGATATTCTATTATTGCTGTGGACTAAGACTGCAGTGTAGATATTCTACTATTGGTGTAGACGGTAAGACATAGGAATGACATCCTACGATCGGTGTAGACCGTAAACTTGAGTGATGAATTTCTACAATCGGTGTAGACTAAATGCCCTGGGTGACGATACCCTACAATCAATGTAGTCAACATGGCCGGGCTGCCATATACCCCCCCCCCTTCCCGCCCACTCGTTCCCAAAGATCCAATACCTTGCTCACAAAACTTTCGCCACCGCAGTTGATACTATGATAACTCGGACTTTACGAGCATATCCCTCAAGCTCTCGGGTGTCATCCCTGTCTGTCTCTATACCGAACCAATGCACACAGTGAGGGACACATTGGCCACCTATCCATCCTCGCTTGCAGGCCTGCAACATTTCATAGCGATATCACACGACAGACCCATAGTTGGAGGCTGCTTGCAAAGTCATCCGTTGGCATCTAACTCCCCTCCAGTCCGTACTTGGCATCCAGAAGATTTTGAATGTGAACCCCACTGAAGCTTACAATGAAGATACCAATTTGTAGGATATACTTGTTAGAGGTACCCTTCTGGCCCACACATCACGTCTTTTGGGCACTACCAAATATTTCAATACTGGAAGCAAAACATATCGATTTGTTGTTTATACCCTGTATGTTAGCTTCCCGAAGAATATGTTTCGAATTGGCCATGAATTCACATACGAATCCCGCAATCTAATAAACACCAACATCTGCAAACATGTTGTCTGGCAAATATTGGTGACATCGGCATGATGTTAGCAGATCGTTTTAGGGAACATCTTATGGACATCCATAATGAGGCTCCCCAACCCGTCCAGCTGTATTTTAACGATAGGCAATATACAGTAGAAGCTATAGTGGCTTTACAGTGCATTTATGTCAGACGTATTTCCTCTAGCCAGATCCCAGCCGGGTAACGGGCTGCATTTGCGAGTGAGGTTGTCCTTACTAACACATTTGCCAAAGCTGCTGCATTACGGCCTACTCCATGTGATTTGCAACTGCCGTGGGATTTTTGACGTACGAAACTTGAATACGGGAACCTCGTGGTTTTTCGTCCTTATACGACAAGACAAGGCTAGGAATTCAATTTTATTTACACAAGAAAGCCCATGAAAGTTACGTTTTCGACGTCAGTGTGTGAGATCTAGTTATTGACCTCAAAACCCTTTATCTCCAATTCGACAACATACATTATAAAGTGACAGCTGTAATGGTTACATCGGGATTATCTCCATTTCATCAAAAGGCAAAATAAAGTGGAGGATATAGTGGCTACATCGAGACGCTATTCTTCCGCCTTCAAATAACGACAGCGACATGTACTTTCCTGTTCGGCAACAAATAATGTGAAGTGTCTACTTCTGAATCGCGTACCGAATTTTCGGACACTCAAAGAGACAGAACTCCTCCACAAATCATAGGAAAACACTCATGCAATTTATGATTTAAGTCACATCTCCAATATTGTTTATTTTCCATTAGGAAAAGAACCGGATACACCCTGAGCGGTCGATGTTGCACCCGGGAAAACACATTCTTCCGCTCTCTTATTTCCTAACTGGAGCCTCTGATCAATACACATGAAAACGGAATCAGTATATTGATCAACCACAAACCAATACCTGGACACTCCGGAAACTGGATGTGCATACATGTCTTTTCTTTGATTTCAAAGGGCATGGTTTGGCCTTGTGTCTAGTTGGGGGTTCTTAAACGGTGAGGCTGGCTGCTGAGGTCCAACCAGGCGGTTTGCTGGTAAGAGAAATAACGGTTGCAGCTGGATATATCAACAGAAAAAAAAGTGAGGTACGTGTAACTCCTGTCAGAAAGTGACATATACTAAATAAAAACACAGTGTACATACTTTACAACGAACTCCACAATGGAAAACGTAAGCCACAGGGGATATAAATCAGTGTTGATATCCAACATAATAATTATAAAATAAAAATATTTTATACTACGAGACAACGAATCGACGTTTCTATTTTATTAAGATTATTATACTACCGCCTGCTCCCTGGACTAGGAGTTACACTACCTTCTCCGTAATACCGTATACTCTCGCGATAACGTGACGTGCGCGAGAACCGGTAGCGGTTCTCCCCGCGTCGGTAACTTACAGGGTATGCGAGCCGGTCGTTCAGAAAGCAATGGCAAACTACTGAGCGTAATCTTGCCAAAAAATCAACAATAAGCTGAAAGAAGCTGTTGTTGACAACCATGTCAAACAAAAAACAAACAAAAAAATTATACCACACAACGAATGTACGTTTCCATTATTATTGAGATTATTATTCTACGTTACGTCTATAACATTTTCAAAGCACATTCAAAGGCATGTATGCGCTGTTCAGCTTGATTAGTAAGCGTCCAGGTCTGACAGGCGTATGCTGCATTGCATCTTTCCCATTGCAACATAAGCCTGTGAGACCTGGACACTTACTAAACAAATGGAACAACGCATAAATGTCGTTTAATATAAACGTTATAGACGCGTTCAAAGAATATCTTGGGTAAAGAAAATAACAAATGCATCCATACTTCAAGAGTCGAACATTAAAGAGGGTTGGCTATTAAAAACGATAAAAACGAAAATTGATACATTTTGGTCACTTGAAACGTCATGAAAGTTTGGAGAGAGCAATAATGGAGGGGTATATGCCTGGGAAGAAAGGAAGAGGAAGGCCAATATATATATATATATATATAGGTTGTGTACTAGCTCCCACCCTCTTTGAAATATACTTTTCAATTCTACTGAAATATGCCTTTCGTGATCAGGATGGCGGTATATACAGTCACTCACGCTCAGATGGCGGCCTCTACAATGCTCAGAGATTGAAGGCCAAGACCAAAATTAGCAGGGTACTAATCAGAGAGTTGCTTTTTGCGGATGATGCTGCAGTTACGACCCACTCTGAGGAAGAATTACAACATCTACTATCTGCATTCTCCAATGCTTGTCTGAATTTTGTTTAACAATTAGCAAAAAGAAGACACAGATTATGTCACAAGGTGCACAGGGGGTACCATCAATCTTTATTGACGACGCCGAACTGGAGATGGTAGACCATTTTACATATCTAGGATCAGTGGTAAATAGCAAATTATCCCTAGATCAGGAAACAACATAAGGATTAGTAAGGCAGCAATAACAATGAACAGGTTAAAAAAAGAGTCTGGGAGAACAGGAAGCTTACTGCCAAAACAAAAGTCCATGTTTATCAAGCCTGTGTCCTTAGTGCTCTTCTTCATGGCTGTGAAACCTGGACAACTTACTCACACCAAGAGAAACGTTTAAACAGCTTTCATATGCGGTGTCTGCGAAGAATTCTTGGTATTAAGTGGCAAGACACAATCATAAATACTGAAGTATTGGAAAGGTCAGGTTGTGTGACGGTTTATTCCAAGCTCAGTCTTCGTAGACTTAGATGGATAGGCCATCTTAGGAGGATGGATGATGGTAGAATACCAAAGGACATCTTTTTTTGGTGAATTACAGATGGGTAAGAGATCTCAGGGTCGGCCTCTACTACGATACAAAGATGTGTGTAAGCGGGACATAATTGATACAGGCATTGATAATGCACAATGGGAGCAAGTCGCCGCTGAACGTGTTGCATGGAGGGCAAAGATCAGAAATGGAATAAAGACAAAAAAGAAAATTATTGCAGATAAGTCACACACCGAGCGTGTGAGACGTAAGATGGTGCATGATGGTGAAAATGACCACGTGTTCACATGTACTCACTGTGAACGGACATTTACAGCCCGAATTGGCCTTATCAGTCACATTCGCTACCGCCATAGGTTAAAGTTGTTATGCCTTTTTAAAGCACAAACTATCGTCTGTTAAGACGGCAAGGCGCCAATGAATATATATATATATTTTTTTTTTCTTTTGGGGGGAGGGGGGGGGGGGTTGGATATCATCATTGATTTTTTCCCCTTTTGATTTACATTTGCCGCAGTGGATTTCGTAGTAAAGTATGTACACCGTGCCTGTGTTTGGTATCTCTCATGTTTTGTTTCGTACTAGTTATTTGTACCTACATGATTTTATTTCCAACAGTTTAGCTAGAGTTGTGCTGATTGGAGATTTCGATCATAGACATGGGGGTGTTAATGATGTTATGTGGCATGTACAGGAGACATTGTAGTTCCGTAAGACCACTAATTGTTTATGATGGATTTTATGTAATTTGACTCACCTTTAAGCGAATATGAAATGTCATATACCGACCAGGAATCCAACTGTCAGACGATCTCGGAGTTAGAGGAACCACAGAAATGCAGAGAGTAGAAATTACCAAGAAAGCACGTCACCAGCACATATCGACCCACAGCTGATAGATATATTGACATGCTTCTTGGTTGTATCATCATATTACTTATCTCCAGGGAAAACATGTCTCGTGTAGAGATGCAAGATAGAGCCTCTGTCATGTGTTCCTGTGTTCGCTCGCTTTGAACTCAAGCGTAGTCATACACGTGCTTTAATTCTAGTGCATTGACTGATTTTTACGTACGGGTTAGCTTTCCTTGTTACCAGTGTCCCTCGCCATCAGGCGAACCTACTCCGTCGTCTGAAGTACATGTAATTTCACTCCATACGTTAAAGACGAGAAGTCAACAGTATAGTCCAAATGAGCAGTGTAATATGAGTAACTCCTACCTCGAAATCAGCTCATCGGATGTTTAAGAACGAGCGTTCTGATCCATTCGGCCATGCCGACCTCTCTCTGTCATGTCTTAACGGGACTTTGCGCCAAGACAACATCCGCACATACAACACGTACTCATTTGAGTATACAACTAACAGCAACAGCCGCTCCACATTGCTGTCTAGCGGCAAACAAAGCATTCTTTAGGGTCGGCAATGAATAATAAGTTGGAATTCACTTTGGTTTCACGATTCTTTCTTTGTGGGTTTTGCTTAAATTATGGCACTCAGCTTGTATTTCTTAAATCCTACACCTCAAAAGTGTTTTGTTTTTTAACAAAAATGTTTGAATATCGCATCATTGTAATATAATTGGTTGGCACTCATAGAAGTAAGCGTAAGAATTAGAGATTAGAGGACGCACTAGACAACCTAAAAATTGAAAGCTATAGTTACCGACCGAGATTCGAACCTGTCACCTCCAAATGACGACATCGACGCATGACCAACTAGACAGCCCTGACAAAAGGTGTCTTCATTAGCTAGGTCTATCATCCACATGAACCCACAACTATGGAATACGGTCACAAATTGTATCTAAACATTGAGATAGCACCATGTGTCTCACAATTTTATATTAAACCAGCATAGGTCAAATAATAAACACATAAACCGTAATGCTGTGTCCAGCAGTAACGCGCATTGGAAGAAGAATCATGCTTGGTCGGTTCCAATGTTGTACACGTAATACACATAAATATCAATTGGGGGACCGTTTCAGTCCACTAATAAAGTTCATAAATAAATACATACGGATTGTTTGGCGCTAATATAAGTAGGGGTCAAAACAATACGTATTTATTTATTAACTATCTTAGTAGCATCAAAAAGTTCCCCAATTTATATTTATGTATCATTGTTGTCTGATGTTTGATTCAAATGTTCTTGTCAAGAACTTTGAGACAAATCAATCTATTAATCAGGAACCGTCTCCACAATGTAGTCAACATGGATGTTGGCTGCAATGGATCATTAACAAAGTCAGTGTCTTGCCTTGATTGTACATTCTGTCAGACTGCTGTTCGTCCACTTCTTCATGTTATCTTCCCACTTGTATCGTTGTCCACCTGTTGATCGCTTGCTTTTAACCTTACTCTGTAGTATTTTTTTTGTTTTTTTAAAAAAATAAGTGTTATGACCTTTAACGTGGCCGAAATATTTCACTTGCCTCTTTTCAACCTCAGTGTTTCTAGAACCTCTGTATTTGACTGTTTTTATTTCCATGAAATACGACATATTCCCCTGTAATGGGACAATTATGTGCAGTTAGCCGACGCTCGCCTCCCGGCCCGGGGTCATAACTTCGATCCGCATCGGAGCGGTTCGAATTTCTAAAATTGATCAGGGCTCACAGGTTGACACAGCCGACAAGGTGTGCCAGCAATTGTTGCCAGGCAAATTCTGGCGTGATACAGCCCACATAGCCCAACGAGTTCCGATTGGCCAATAAAAGTATGGGTCCAGTACCACGTGCACGGTTCTGTGGCGGAGGCGTAATGAATTCAATTTGTAAACCAGCATACCGCGTTCGAAACATGGGCGATTTGGAAACAGACCTCCGTGTGTTGGTTTTCATACAGTTGTATGAGTGCCGGTCGTTCAGAAAGTAATGGCCTACTGGACGTGCACTTGACCAGTAAACACGATGAGCCAGAAATGCCCGAGTTGACTGCTACGTCCTGTAAAGGATACGGGACTAACTGTCACCATGTGCACAATGTATCTTAAAGGCATGTAAACGCGTGTTTAACTTTTACTTGTATATGTGATATGTTATCACAAATGGCATTCCCGCACATAGAGTGCCCATGCGGGCTCAGTCTTCCGATGCAGCAGGCATCTCAAAATATCTATAGGGGGTCATATGGTTGAATGTATAAGAACACTTGTTTTTAAACATCCGGTGTGTTGATGCCAAGATAGCGGGTTTAACGCCTAAGCTGAATACTTGAACTAAAATGTTGACTTCGCATTCTTGACTTGGGTACGTAATTGACGAGTACCTATGAAGTCGGAGCAAGTTTGACTGATGGCATGGGACACTAGTAATAAGGAAAGCCAATCCACGTGCAAACATAAGTCCGGTGCACTAGAAATATCACATGTATGGACTTCGCTTGAGTTCAAAGCGAGCAAACACTAATCACGATCTCTACCCACTGTTGTCTTGAGGAGTGTCATATAGCTTCCCTGGGGTGAAGGGAACAGGCTATCGCACTTATTTATGAATATTTATACATATATATTTATATTTATTTATATATACTCTCGGGATGACCTCAGATCTGGGACTGGGACACTTTCAGTCTGCGACCCCACCAGTCTTCAGATACCTATCTCTCTCACAACCAACCAAGGGATGTTACCATTTCAAACATCGTCCTAAACAAAAGATGCAACTCCGGTAGCTACAAACTCAGTAACAAAAGTGTATTGTACAAACGAAAGTGAAGATAATGTGGATGTAGTGCAGATCTGTCTGGGGTGCTAATTGCTAGAAGTCAGTCAGCTGAGGCAGCCACATGAAGAGGGTCATCATGGTACAATGCTAATTTCAGAGTTCCACATAAGACGGTAATGTCACTTATCTTCTTAGTGTAGGACCCCAGTCTTTGACCAGACAGCACCTCCTCCGAGTTGACATAAGATCAGGCTAATGACAATGGAACACCAGAGCATATGTCCAAATAGTACCATGAATTTTCATCCTCATCCGATCATGTAGGGGCCTCTATACAAGGTATAACTTAATCCGAAAGTTCGTTGCTTTACCAACAGTGGCACCAACTCAACACTATATTGATAGAAGCACAGTTTCTGAATTAACGTTCAGAGAAGTTCATAGTTCATAGCCAAAGTTCCTTTAGACTAAGAGTCACCATCAAAAACCAATGTTCGGGTGAAACAAGTGTTTCTTGTTATATCACACAGTTGTTTGGTAGTCGAGTAGGTACTAAGTGTGGCACAGCTGGACGATTATACAAACCATACTTTGCCCAGAAGCCTTCGTTTTGAATGGTGGATGACTTATCCTGGATCTGCTCTGAGGGCATATATGACTGACCGGGTGGTGTGCAGTAAGATCACCCAACGCTAGCCGTTCTGCCAAGACTGCTGAAGTTGACACAGAATGATGGCTTTACTGATTGTTCATCACTCCTCTCCGGAAGGTAGAATCTGGAAAAAACATAACACAGGCAACTTTCTGTGAGAATCACATGATCATGACCCACCATTTGGCGATAGACATCAACATGGTACTCAGAGAGTGAAACACCTCCCCAAGATGGGCGGCGGTTCAATTACAGGCCAGGCCTCAGGATCAGAGGAAGAATAAGGTCTGGTGTTCTGAGAAGTAGCGGAATAGATCATCTGTTTCCCTGGACTGGGGATAGAGTGAACCCACGGTGACTAATCATGAATGTCTGTCCCCCAGTTCCCCATTGGAAGTCTTCTAATGACATGCAGGGTTAGAAGGTCTACAGTACCCATAGGAAGGATGGCCCTGAAGGAGGGCCGTTGGCAAAACCCCCTTCTAGCTCTTCCCAGGTAGCCCTGCTTTCCCCAGTTCATCTCCCCTGCAACCATCAGACATGTCTGTAGCATCATTTCCCTCTCTTTCCCCTCCCCGTTGTTCTCCTCACAGGAACCCACTATAAACCAGAATGGTAGTCCGTTAAGGAGACCTTGAAAACAAAGTGTATGAGGAAGGCAAAGAAAAAACCAGCAGTCGCCCTGCCAAAAGATACGAACTTCGACACACGCGGGATCGCTCAAATGACAGTGTTTCGATCGCGGACATTCCCAAGAGATTTGTCTTGACCGGCCGAGTCGGAGGATACCCCACTCGGTAGGGTTTAGTTACTGCGTCACCGACTTCCGGGTTTATGGACTACGCTGGAGTTAAAAGGCGGCCGAGTAGTGCCATCAAATCACCAACAAGCCACTCCTATTTTCTCCCCCACAACCATTTTCTTGGCAGGCGGGGCAAGTCGTGCATTATTTGTCCTGTCTCGGCCGTGCACTGTTGGCAACATGCCAGACGGTTTAAAACAGGCCTAATGAAAATGGGGTCAAATAAACAGGCCCGCTGTCGTTGTAACTTGCAGTCTCGACCTTGACCTATGTGCAACTATTTGCTTCATGCAAACTACCTCGGCCGATCACGATTCGACACCAAATAAATGGAATACTGGCGGCACTCTTACCTATTTATTCTGACATGCAGCTAGAAGTATGGAACCTCAGTCCAACTTGGGGACATACTGTCTACATTCTTCAAATTATGTTGACACTGGAACCAATTTCTTCATCTGACTGTAGCTACACAGAAGTTCTTGCCAGCCGGCTAGAACAACCATCAGTTCTAGTCCGGTTATTGCGACTGCGCAATTAAAACACCACTTCCGGTATCCTCATCTAGAACTTACCCGAATCCAAGGGCGTAAACCTCTACTCCCTCAGTGGTAAAATTACCTGAATTATCTCCCTTTGACTACTAAGTGGGAATAGGCCGAGAGATCTCGTGTGTCTGGTCAATCCCGCCTCTCCTGGTCGCATTCTCCAGGCGCTTTTTGTGACAAGGAGTTGGTTTAAAGTCTCTTCTCTCGCGCTCACAGACGACATTGTCGTGCTTTGCCAGGCTTCTCACCCAATTCGTGTAATCGAACTAGCATCTGAGACTCGTCTGTATCGATCTCATGGGTCCATACTGCGTTGACGATATCGGCCTTGTCCATGCATCTTCCTGCTTGTATTAGTGCATTGTTTGCCAGCTGTGCCGCGTATTAATTGCCCGAAATCTACTTTTATAGACACATGGAAGATTACCTCAGGGAATCCTGCCAGATAGCTATCACTGAAACACAGTATGCAGAGAAAGATTAAAGGGGTTTTTCCTAAGCATGCACCAAAGTTTATAGTGCACAAGGAAACTAAGGGAGATGAGATACGTCACAGGACAACAAAGAAACATACGCTGTGAAGCCATGTTTGGGACTGGTTGTGTTTTCATTTCTGGAGCCAAGAATTCGGATAACAAACCTCTACATATATTTAAATCTGATCATCCTAAGAATTCCAGAATTCATCGATGTTCTTTGCTCTTGCAGGATTATGAATTTGATATCTGTCATATTCCTGGAAATGATATCAATCTTGCAGATCTTCTTAGTCGATTGTAAATAGATAGGTCTGCTTCACAGTTTTTCACTTTTGTTCTTAGTGTTTATATGTGCTGTTCATAGAGTGTTAGAAAATGTAATATATATGTTACAGATTGCACCTGGTTAAATATCAATAGACATAGCAACCAACAAGTATAAATAAGATACGTTAATTATTATAGAGTGTAGTCAGATAGATACATATGCGTATATTTCATTGTTGGCAGAGACACCAGGAAATGAGGAAGTGACTTATGTTGGGACATATTGCAACTATCAATTCCCGCATACTTCATATGCTAGAAGAACAGAACGTGTACTCTCGTCAAACGGTGAGAGGACTAAACTTTTGGTTGTCCGTAGCCAAGCGGTATTTGTTCGGACGACGAAACTTTTCTTTGTTCGGGTTCATTGATCGGACGGTGGAACATTGTTTTGCTTTGTGGATATGAAGTTCCGAATAATTACGATATTCCGAAGGAATTCACAAACTAAGTATTTTAAGTAGATACAATTTGTGTGATTGACATGATAGAGTTAATATGTAAATATTATAGTGTGTATAGATATGTATATATATATAAATAATTAATTAGTTTAATAGTTAACTTAGTTATATTTATAATTATCATATTAGAATAGTTAAATTAGTTAATTAATGGTTCAGTAATTAATAACAGTATTACAATGCTTCGTTGTTGATTCGATTTATTTAATTATGGAGCAGCGGCGAGCCTGGATCAACGACGTGACAAATCCTACACATTATTAGCTTGAACACGTCACAAACCTCTAGTCCTATTGAGTTATAATATTAGAGGCGTCATCGTCATCATCATGTGTCATGCCGATAAGCGTGGACGGTCATGTTTTGCCATCTCCCTCGATCACCAGAGTCGTAGATCAGCTCCGTGTTCTTGTCTCGTCTATACAACGTGGCCAAGCCATCCAGGTATTTACTTCTTTGCCCTCCTCATGTTCTCTTCCCCTCGATCTTGCCCGTTGTCACCAAGTTCTCCAATTCATTTCTTCATATAACGTTACCAAACACTGTTTACGTCTAATTTCTCTGATCAGTATACGGTTTTCATGTGTTTCTAAAATAAGTAATTCATTTGCTTTTTATGTCTGTCTACGTTTCAGATCCATACAAAAGCACAGGTTCTATGTAGCACATCAACACATTATTTTCGCTTTGCAAATGCCATTATTTTTTTTCCAGTAATGTTTTCCATCTTGCAAAATGCTGCCTTCGCCATGGTGATTCTTGTTGTAATCTCTTCAAGGCATCTCCCATCAGATGTTATGTATGTTCCGAGATAATTTTACCGATTTACTTGTTTAAGAATATTCCCATTTACTTGTATATTGCACTTTGGTATTTTCATCTTCTTAGAGACGACAGTAATCTGTGTCTTCTTACAATTTAATTCTAACCCAAGTTGTTCACCGTGTGCAACAAACGCATCTTTTAAATTTTGCAGATCCTGCTTATTTTCTGCAATCAATACTGTATCATCCGCATATCTAATGTTATTTATGTTATGACCCCAATGATGATTCCTTTCGTAAGGTCAAGATTTCTGAAAATATTTTCACTATACAGGGGAAAAAAGTGATCTAGAGGCATTACACATTCTTGTCTCACACCTCTCTACATAGGCTGATATTGACCTGCTTCATTATCAATCTTTATGGCAGCTTGTTGTTTCCAATACATGTTTTTTTATGAGTCTAAGGTCTTTCTCATTAATTTGCAGATCTGCAAGCATCTCCTTTATGTTGACATGTCTAACTTTATCGAAATCCCTTGTGTAGTTAATAAAGCAAAGATGTAAGTCTATGTTTACTTCACTAGATTAATTAATGTTCTCAGCATATATACAGCATTTACTGTACCCTTGCCTTCTACAAACCCACATTTTTCTTCTCTTATTTCGGGTGGTATTTCTTCATAACTCTTTGCATGATACTAAATCTTAGCAAAATCTTCGAGATGTGGCTCATTATACTAGTTGTTCAATATTTATCACATTCTAAGGCTCCTGATGTCAACATAAGTCAGGATAAACAGCTGACGCTTACAGCTACTAAGTAGGACGATATTATAAAACACATGTGTACATTCTGTCATTATACAGTTAGAAAGGATAACTCGTTACATTGTAACACCCTGTCAATTAGAGTTATTCACTCCTGCGCGACTTAAAGAGTTAGGTATTGGTGTTGTCTGACAGACCAGCAGGACCACGATTCTGGGCAATGACTGCAAGACGTAGGTGGTGACTTTCTACCGTTGGTGTAGACTACAAGACGTGGTTGATGCTTTTCGACCATTGCTGGCACTACGTCTTGAGTGATGTGTGGACTCTAAGACTTTAGTGATGGCATTCTACCATCTGTGTAGACTGTAAGACTTCCGTGACGACCTTTCTACGTGTAGTTTTGCTGAGGGTAACGTTTGGAGCCCTTATCAAACTTCGTCACACAGATACTCACGGTGGATCCTCACTTGGTTAGCCAAACTATTGTCCGTCAAGGTTGCTGCATGTGGGGGATTGGGCATGTTTTGCTCAGTACGCATCACATTCGGCGCGTATTCATGCTGTTCTAGTGATATCATCATAATGTTTAACACTAACAACTAGTGGCATGTTATTTGCTGAACGCCGCTCCTTTAACAGACATTGGAAATGCCTCCTTGTCTCATTATCCCTTTATCTCCTTATCGCTTTGTCTTCTTATCTTCATAAACCATTAGCAATGCCTCCTTATCTCCTGATCTCTTTATCTTCTTAACTTCATGAACCATGGGAAATGCCTTTTTATCTCTTTATCTCCTTATATTCATCAACCATTGGCAATGCATCCTTATCTTTTTATCCCTTTCTCTCCTTATCTCCATACGCCATTGGCAATGCTTCCTTATCTCTTTACCTTCTCATCTCCATAAACCATTGAAAATGCCCCTTATCTCCACAAACCAGATGCCCTGCCCGTGTTTCTGTCAAGACCAAGACATCTGTTACATCTTCAGTCAACATACAATGAGGATTTCCTCCTCTCCGCAATCCCAGTACATCCTTTCCATAATGACCTTTTCGGGATTTGTATGTCTTTAATAAATGCAAACAATTAAAATTCTCCCTCTTTTGTTTGTTTTAATAACAAATCTTCGCCAATATTCAGTGCTTGGTGGTCACATCTGTGTTTCCACCTTTTCGCTTTATGCATGTTTAATACTCTTCTGCAAAATGTACATTCAACGACAGATTCCAACTGATCTCCTACATAACCATGTTCCATCTCAATATGTTTGCAAGGCAAAAAACATGTTCTTTGGTTTCTGAAATTTATTGTTCTATTATATATAACATAAGGTAAATGGGAATATTCTTAAACAATTAAATCGGTACAGTTATCTCGGAACAGTCATAACATCTAATAGGAGATGTCTTGAAGAGATTAGAACAAGAATCGAAATGGCGAAGGTAGCCTTTAACAAGATGGAAAACAAAATGACCAATAAAAAGATGCCATTTGCAACGATAAAGGGAGTGTTGAGGTGCTACATAGAGCCTGTAATTTGTAACGATGTGAAGCGTAGACAATATGCAGACAAGCTAAAAAACATATGAAGGCTGTGGAAATGTAGTTTCTGAGGAAAATGCAAAGAATACACCATGGACAGATAAAAATACAAATGACCAATTAAAGAAACAAGTGAAGATCGTAAACTGATTAGAGAAATTATACGTAGACAGTTAAAATGTTTTTGGACACCTTATGAGAAGAAATAAATTGGATAACTTGGTGACAACTGTCAAGATCGAGGGGAAGAGACCAAGGGGAGGGCAGAGAGGTAAATACCTGGATGGCTTGACCACATGTCATGGTCGTAACAAAAACACGGTGCTGATCCACAACTCTGATGGTCGTGTGAGATGGCGAATCATGACCCCTCACACTTATCGGCGTGGCACATGATGACGATGTTATATCTGTTCCAATTCTTATTGCTTGTAGTCGCTGTGTTTTTTGTACAGCAATTAGTGTGTGTGTGTGTGTGTGTGTGTGTGTGTGTGTGTGGATGTGTATGTGTGTGTGTATGTGTGTGTGTGTGTGTTCTCTCGCTTTGAACTCAAGCGTAGTCCCTAGACATGCTACTACTTCTAGTGCACAGGACTGAATTTTGCGTGTGGATTAGTTTCCCATTACCACTGCCCCTCGCCATGTCAGGCTAACACACTCCGACTTCTGAGATACGTGTAATTTACATCTTCAATTCAAGAACGAGAAGTCACCATGTCAGTCCAACTGACCGGTGTAGGAGTTGAACCCACTAGCTCGGCATCAGCACCCAGCATAAACTAAAGCAACATGATAAAAGCCTTCAAGAGATCTGCACATCGCAAGTCTAAGAGCTTTTATTCAGTCAGTCTTGCTGATCTCTATCCAAAAAAATTACATATTTGTATAATCTGCATGCATCCAATACGTGGACATTTCTTATTTCTATTTATGTTCCTTGTTTGTTATGAATGACAATCGATATATCTGTATTTGTTTGACTTGTTTAAACGTATGGCAATGGAAATGCGTCATTTGTGACGAGCATTCACATGAATAGAGAACCCAGTGTCCTGTTCATTTCCATAGTAACACAGTATGAAGCAACTATCCTAACTAACGCATTTCTTTCATTGTGCCATTTCTTTCAGTGGACAATTTCTTTCAGTGCACCATTTCTTTCAGTATGTCATTTCTTTTCAACGAGTTGAACTATTATACCCGTTTCTCCATAAACGTGAGTAAATAAGTAGCCCAACAAAGCCCGAAGCTCGCTGTTGTCCACTGTACATGGGTGTTTGCTGTACTTCACTTCTAAGGTTCTTTCATCCGATGAGAATAGCGCTTTGAATACTGCAATGGGAAATATTCAAAGCGACAAGGACTACAAAGGCTTTCAAGTCAAATATGATGCAGTTTGTAAATTTGATGTAGGTTGAAATTGATCTCGGGTCATAACTATCTGAAAATATTATAGTCCGACTCGACTCGTTCTCTCGTCTTGCCTATTGTCTTTCTTGCATATCGGAGAGTTGTTTTGTTATGTAAATTGCCTTAATGGGTTGCGGAGGAGGGTAGAGAGATAGATATCTGGATGGCTTGGCCGTGTGGCATGATCGAGGTAGGAACACAGGGCTGAACGCGTTTCATAATGCCCCAACTGAGGTCAGTATGTCAAATGGATAAGAGAACTCGTTCTTCAACATCCGGTGTGTTGATGCCGAGGTAGCGGGTTCAGCCCTTACACCTGTCAGTTAGACTAAAATGTTTACTTCTAGTCCTTGACTTGGGGACGTAAATTACAATACCGCCGGATCAGGAAAGCAGGCGGGCACGCAGTCACGCACACACACACACACACACATCCACACATGAATAAACACATACAAGCATACCTAAAAGAAGAAGAAGAAGCAGAAGAAGAAGAAGAAGAAGAGGAATAAGAACATGAACAACAAGAACAACAAGAACAAGAGTAGAATATCCACGAGAGCAAGTCAACAAGTACGTCGCACAGTTCCGTGGGATGGCAGGTACATGTAGTTGGTGTTTTCTACAGGTGTCATTAGGTGACAGCAACATCGAACTTTATATTCCCCTTCGTCAGGTGGTGCAAGGTGTCTCATACGCATGCGCAGCGCATAAACAAAATGGCAACTATACTTACGGAGTGTACAACCAAAGAGCAACGTGCTGTTGTGCGTTTTTTCATGGACAAAAGCACTGCCTGCAAAAGACATTCATGAGGAAATGCTTCCTATTTATGCTGACAAATATTTGTCCCGTAAAGCGGTGCATAGCTGGGTAGAAAAATGTTCTCAAGAATGCTCTAAAATTGTTGATGAAATCCGATCTGGTCGTCCTGTTGAGATTGCAACAGAAGAATCCTTGCAGCGAGTGGAGGTGATGATTAGAGGTGACAGGCGAGTAACTATAGACTCTGTAGCATCTGCAATAGGGTGCTCACATTGTTCAGCATACAGCATAATGCATGATCGATTGAAATTTAAGAAAGTGTTCTCTAGGTGGGTACCCAGACAGTAGAAGGAGGAGCACAAAATTAACCGATTTGGCGTGTCCTTGAGTCATCTCTGTCGATCCAAAGATAAAGGAGAAAACGTGCTGAATGTAATTGTTACTGGGGACGAATCATGGGTGCATCACTACCAGCGCGAATCAAAGCGTGCTTCAATGCAATGGAAACATCCTTCTTCGCCTTGTGTCCAAATATTCAAAGTTACGCCATCAGCAGGGAAGGTTAAGCTAACAGTGTTCTGGGATTGTCAAGGAGTGCTTTTAACCAATTTCAAGAAGAAAGTTGACAATGTGAATTACGAATCGTACTGTGAAGTTCTATAATGAAGTTGCTTAATGATGCAATTCGAAGAACACGTCCAGGAATGCTGACTAGAGAAGTGGTGCTTCTTCACGACAATGCCAGAACACACAGGGCTCGATTAACTCAGGAGAAAATTGACCAACTAAGGTTGGAAGTTCTGGAACATCCATCTCACAGCCCCGACTTTGCCCCTAGCGTTTTCCACCTTTTTGATCCACTGAAAACCCACCTTGGCAAGAGACATTTCACGAATGACGCCGACGTTGAATGTGAAGTGAAAACGTTGTTTAGAAAACAGAGCACGCAGTTCTATGCAGCCGGTTTGTGAGCATTGATAAAACGATGGGATAAGTGCATCAATGTTGGTGACAATTATGTTGAGAAATAAAGGGACAATGTATGTATAAAAATAAACTGGTGTCAAGTTGTTATCATATTTAATTATCTTTCTACAGCCATTTGTGACTTGTTTATTGGCTTTCCCTCGTAGTATGAATGTGTCACCCAAATGGTATTGACAGACTAAACCCAATCGTTGTGATAACATTGATTGCACTGTTACATTTCTTTCACACTGTGAGACACAACTTCAATAACATTGATTTTAAAAGCTGTGATTAATGTGTTAAATTCACGCAGTATTAGTTCAATTGTTTTGTTTGGGGATTAGGTGGTATTTGTGTCAAGAAGGATAAGTCCACTGAATGTTATATTTGAATACTTGGTAAAGCATTTACAAAGTAAATAAGTAAAGTAAACAACCCTCTTATATGGCTGTGTACATGTTGTCCACGCCATATTTTTATAGATCAATCAGCATTTAGTGGGCGATGCATTTTGGAAAGTAATTAAACAGGAACAAGGTGGTCGTGCGTCTGTGGGACCAGATGAAAAAGGCGGGGGTGCAGATTGGGAACCAGCATGTGGAAAGAATGAGATAGCGGGTCGGCAGGAGTTCTGGAAGAATCTCAAACCTGCGAGGGAAGACCATGTGAACTTACAATCAGATATCGGTGGGAACGATAAGTAGTGAGACTCTTCGCTGGCTGTTGAAAGAGGGGACGAAGCGTGTATGGGAATGTCCTGATTGCAGTAATGTCGGTTTTAGCTCAACTCAACTCAAGTAAACATGCCCTGTGACATACAGCAATAGCCCTTCCCCACCATGACCGACTTCATAAGTGTCAGGCAACACCAACTTTTTCAAAATCAAGATAGATTTGAATGACGGAAAGAAAAATACAGCGTGGGATGAAAGTCTTCAGTATACAGAAGCTCTGTCAGTTACCAGAGGCAAGGTCTGCAATTAGCAACCCACTAATACATTTTGTAGCAAATAACATCCCACTCATACATCACGGTGAGCAATAACAGGATCCTCCTACACACCTTAAGGCGTATTTGGCAGGTGGTGCCAGACTAATAGCTTTGTACACCAATCCGTGTGCATGTATATATATAGGGTTATATATTCACTGATGTCACTTGAGAGAGTTATATATTCACTGTCTTCTCTTGAGAGAGTTATATATTCACTGTCATCTCATGAGAGAGTTATATATTCACTGCCTTCTTTTGAGAGAGTTATATACTCACTCTCTTCTCTTGAGAGAGTTATATAAGGGGAGTTAATCTGAAATCCGTTCGTGCCGCACTGCGCGTAATTGCGTACTTTGTACATGATCATGTCATAGTCATGTGATAAGTACTGACCAATCAATAAAGGTGCACGTGCTTATCGTCTCGTGATGCATAATTCATTCAAAATGAATGCTTTACTTAACTCTATCACACCTGTTAATGTTTCTTTCATGTTTTTATAATAAAGCCATTGGAACGGGTTTCAAATGAACGTCCCTAATATATTCACTGTCCTTTCTTGATAGAGCTATATATTCACTGATATTTCTTTGCGCAGAGTGTTATATGACATATGCCTGGGTCATTGACAGTAAGGTGAGTGACCTGGCTACGAGAAAAACAATCAACCCTGAGAAATAATGGGGCGGGTGTGAGTGGAAACCCCCAGGGTGGATGGGGAGAGAGAGGTTAGTTCTGGGTGAAGTCAGAGGACTTGAGGACAGTTGATGTTTTGGCGCCGAACGGATTGGTTGTCGAGGACGTGGGAGTTTAGACTGACGGTGGGTCAGTTCTTGTGTTGTGTTGTTCTACCAGTGATGAAGGCAGGCTAAAACCCAAAGTGGGTTGGATAGCTAATGGAGGCCTGAACCCAAAGTGGGTTGGATAGCTAGCGGAGACTAGACACAGTGTGTGGGTTGTGATGTGTGAGGTCCAGCTGTGGATAGGAGCTGGATTATCTGTCTTGTGAATTTGAGATTAAGCAGACCGTGAGAAGACAGTGATGTGGGCGTGTTAATGTTGTGAGGAGGATATGGATATTCTATGGATTATATATTGTTTCTGGATATATAAATATGTTCCGTGGGTCTGTGTTATTTCTGTATTAAAGGATTATGTGCGCCAAAATCGATCTTGTTTACTGACTGGTGAATGTGCACTGCGGGGGTGAGTCATAGTGTAAGACAGTGAGGGAGCTCAATTGACACACCAGGAGTATCGTTACCTAGACAATGACCCTATCACGAACTTATCATCAAAGAACTTCGTGATATTATAGAGAGTTATGGATGCATTGTCTTCTCTTGAGAGAGTTATATATTCACTGTCTTCCCTTGAGAGAGCTATATATTCTCTGATATCTCTTGGCGCATAGCGTTATACATGCACTGTCTTCTCTTTGGAGAGTTATATATTCACTGTCTTCTCTTGAGAGAATTATTTATGCACTGTCTTCTCTTGAGAAAGTTATTTATTCACTGTCTTACCATCGTACAGAGCATTATATCTTCACCGTATTCATTTGAGAGTGTTATATCTTTGATGTATTCTCTTGAAAGAGTTATATATACACTGTCTTCTCTTGAGAGAGTTATATATTTACTGTCTTAGTTTGAGAGAGTTATAGAGTCACTGTCATCTCATGAGGACAGAAGGTCATATTGACTGTCTTCTCTTGAGGGCAGTGAACCATATATTGACAGTCTTTTCGTGAGGGCAGACGGTCATTTATTCAGTCTCTCATAAGGGAAGAGGGTTGCATATTCACTGTCTTTCTTTGAGGGCAGATGGTCACATATGCACTGTCTTCTATTGATTGCAGAGAACCATATACCCATTCCCTTCTCTTGTTGATCGACAGATTAATTATCCATGACATTGGTCAAGATAGGTTAGACTAGAGCTGTGAACATGAACATTGCTTCCCGTGTCCTCAACGCAAGGAGTTCGCGGAAAATGAGAAAATCCAAACAACAAAGCTAGACCTCACCGCTTGACATATGTACCAGAGGTTTCTAGCTGCTGCGTGACGTAACGTAAAGTTCAAGACAATGTATTCCCGTGATGAATTTGGATAGAGAAGGTACAAACAATAGATTGCACGATTTATTGCCTGACACATGTCTCCGCATCTCGACAGATCCCACTGCAGAAATCACATAACATAAAATAAAGTAACTAGATAAATCCTTCAAGTTGAATCATACAACACAAATATTAATAGTCATTTGTTTCCCGTTGGGAATTTGAATAACAAAGACATAAACAATAAAACTAATTACTGTGTGATTACTGTGTTGAATAATTCAGCAAATTGTTCCAGTACTTAACATTCTGTTGTATTACCCGATAATCTCCAGGATGAGAATTGTATTGAGATCAAATTTGTCTCTATAAATAGCAAGATTTTTTATTATAACCTAAATCCCTCTTAACCTTACTTTTTTTCTTCTTGTTCTATGAGCGCCAAACAATACGTGTGTGTTTATATATGAACTTTCTTGGTGGCCTCATAAGGTTATGCAATTGATGTGTATGTGTAATACGTGTACAGCATTGGAAACGACCAATCATTTCTCTTGTTTAAATGTTCGTTAATGTACTGAACACAGCATTACGGCCCAATGTGTTTGTGTTTGTATTTGCCCTATGCTGAATTAGTATAACACTATGAAACCTATGCTGCTATTTCAATGCTTAGAAACGAATTGTGTTCATTTATTTGGAGGTGACATGTTTGAGACCCTGTCGGTAACTTTAGTTTTTAATTTTTATATTGTCTAGTGCGTACTCTAATCCCAATTTCTTTCTTCTACTGCTATGAGCGGCAAACAAAACTTGTGTATGTATTTATGAACTTTCTTGGTGATCTCAAATCATTCAATAAATCACGTGCCGTCTCCAAAATTAAGGTTGACTGCAATGAATCTCCATCACTGTCTGTACATTGTGTCACATTGCTGTTTGTCCATCTCTTTATGTGATCTTATAACTTTATCGTTGTCTACCTTATGCTCGCTTGCCCTCAACCTTGCCATGCAGTACGGTTTTTATAAGAATATTATATCTTTTAACGTGGCCGAAATATTTCACTTGCCTCTTTTTTATTTCTTTCATAATCTTTCTTTTAATTCCCAGTTTTTCTAGAACACCTGTTTTTGATCATTTTTGTGTCCATGAAATACGCCCATATTCTTCTGTATATTCACATCTCCAATGACCACAAAGGGGTTTAGAATATATATATATATATATATATATATATATATATATATATATATATATATATATATATATATATATATATATATATATATATATATATATACTTCAACCTAAATGCATTAACATAAAGCCTACGTGACGAAGTGGTTAAACCTTATGCCTCGAGCTTCGAAGGTTGCGGTTCTAGAATACTCTCGGAGTGGGAGTAGTCGCTGCAACTAAGTAGTTCGTGCTCTCTGCAATGCTTTCAGCAGGCCACAGGAGACCGAGACAAATGGGGTAACATACAATGAAATCAAGTCTATTATCTCGTTTTGTAAAAAAAAAAAAAACAGTTAGTTGCATATGCTTTACAATAGCAGTCAACTCCAGGGTATGTTGGCTGTTTGCGATTCCTAGGTAAATTTTACGTTCAGTAGTTTGCCATTGCTTTATCTCTTAAGGACACATATAAACCAGTTTTAAGCCCAAGCCCATTCCGGCAAGCCAAGAAAGAATGTTGCCCTGCACATTTTCCAGTAGTCGAACACTACAAAGAAAACGCGCTTTTCATGGCTCATGACACTGGCGATAATGTGCCCTTCATGGCCCCAGACGCCAAATTCCCTGCCTAAGACCATTATCCAGCAAAGCACATAACCATTAAGCGTCCAACTGCACTTGTGATTGTTCCTGTGGCGCTAACGCGACCATCCCCAGTATGAAACGTGGCAAAGTACGGTACGACACTTGAAAGATACGATTCACCCAAAGTACGACAAGGATAATTTGGCCCCCCCACTGTTTGTTATTCTCCAAAGATGACAGATCGCCTGCGAATGTGTCTCGAATGCAATAACCACAAGTCTGTTAACAAATTATGGAGTGACAAATTGGGTTATGCGTGTCTCAGTTCTACCAGTGCTACAGCTAATTAGGTATTCCAGTGCTCCCTTTGTTTGTCTGTTCTTCAATCTGTACGAACTGAACGATAGACAGACTGACTAGCTGATTTACATACCGACCTAATGACACAACGAGCGCTTTACCTGCATACACGTCTATTTACCTTACTGCCTACCTGCTTGCGTGTATGCCTAACTGTCTACTCGAATACATGTATACCTAGTGACTTACTTCCCTACCTACCTACCTACCTACCTACCTACCTACCTACCTACCTACCTACCTACCTACCTACCTGCCTGCCTGCCTGTCTGCATGCCGACCTACCTACGTACCTACCTACCTACCTACCTATCTATATATCTAACTACCTACCTACCTCACCGAGTCTACTTACTGAACTACCATCCAACTTACTCATCTATCTACTCACCAACCCACATTCTCATCTACCTGCCTGTCTACCTACTAACATCGAAATCTATTTGCCATTCTAAAAGTTGTCAATCTTATGCTACACTGCGCCCTTAGACTGCGTTTAGATTGTGAGCTACATCCTTGGTAGAATGGTTGAGATTGTGTACACAATCCTTGGTAGAATGGTTGAGATTGTGTACACAATCCTTGGTAGAATGGTTGAGATTGTGTACACAATCCTTGGTAGAATCATTGAGATTGTGTACAATGACCTTAGTAGAATCATAGCAATTGTGTGCTATATCCTTGGGAAAATATTTGAGATTGTGTACCATATGCGTGGTAGAAACATTGAGATTGTGTACGAAATCATTGGTAGAAAAATGATGTTCTATATATGCCACAAACTCTTGCCATGTCCACTAAATGTTGTTCTATGTATGTCACCAGCTCGTGTCGTGTCCACCGAATGCTGTCCTATATATTCTACCAGCTCCTGTCGTATCTACTAAATGTAGTTATATATATGTCACCAACTCTTGCCGTAGTCACTAAATGCTTTTGTATACGCCACCAACTCTTGCCACATTCACTAAATGTCCAATACGCAACCAGCTCTTGTCGCATCTTTTAAAAGTTCTATACATGCCACCAACATTTGGCAGTCCACTAGATACTGTGCCCTCTTCAGCACAGACCGAGAACCAGAGACAGTAATCCCACTGATGAATTGGTTCTCAAACAGTCAACTAAGTGCATCGACCTAAAGTCGATCCAGGCCACTTAGTGTCCGAATAGAGCTCTTCCCACGGGAACGCATTGTGTTGTTGTGACCCGCAACGCCGCTGTCTATTAGTGATTTCAAACTCCAAGGAGCCGAGAAAAGTATACGCTCATTGAAAAGTCGTTATGCAAATTTTCATTGATCGACATGTCCCAAGATAATGCCACGAGGGATGCGAGATGTGGTGACTGCTTTGTTGATTCCACTTTAGACAAACATGGTGAGACAGGGCCTCCGCGGTAGAGAGTTGACTCGACACAGTGGGTTGGGATATCTTAAATTGACCTGGTCTCTTAGGTCAAGCAAGTCTAACATGAGTATCAGGCAACGGCATGGGCAGTACAAGCGGCTAGGGTGATACTGACATCACAGACAAGTGCCGATTGGTCTTTATGAGACTAGCAATATATACCTAAAATAAAGGTGTGCAAATATTGTTGTTACTATGTTGACAAAAACGTATGGAGCTATTTAAACTGTGGTATACATCACCCACATACATCACCCGCATACACCATCCGTATACATCATCCACATCTATCACCCGCCGGTCTCTCTGGTCTAGGGGTTACACGACTTTCTCCGTAATCCCGTATACTCTCATGAGTAAAATGACGTTGCGCGAGAATCAGTAGCGGTTCTCTACGTGTCGGTAACTTACGGGGTATGTGAGCCGGTCGCTCAGAAAGCAATGGCAAACTACTGAGTGTAATCTTGCCAAGAAATCAACAATAAGCTGAAAGATGCTGATATTGACAGCGATGTCATGTAAAGGATATGCGAACCCAAAAAAAAAAAAATATATATATATATATATATATATATATATATATATATATATATATATATATATATATATATATATATATATATATATATATATATATATATATATATATCATCCGCATATACCACCCGCATACACCAACCGCATACATCACCATCATACATCACACGCACAATCACCCGCATATATCCCCCGCATACATCACCCGCATATATCCCCCGCATACATCACCCGCATACATCACCCGCATACATCACAGGGCCGCTTTCTGTTTATCACCTAGACGTTTACTGGCGTATGCCTGGACGCATAGTTTGCACGCTGAGGCATAATGATCTCTTGCCGAGCAGTCGCCATGTAGAGTACAGTGTATGGCTTTTTGTTTCAACCCCTGAACTTCACACAGAAACAAACGCACGCTCCACGAAGTGTGAGGCGACCGCCTTGCTATCTCAATCACTGGACCCTCCACTTGTTTATGGGTATTAAATATATAAATGCAATAGATCGAAATATATATTATTAAGACATGATTCAACATTCTTCGAAATGTGCCTGATGTCTCACTACAATATAGTTCGCTTGGGATAAGGCTAAGAACAAATGTGCCCGAAGTATAATTACAATACAGTTAGCTTGCGCCGGCTTCGTGGCTTAGAGGTTATGACATTTCTCCGTAATCTCGTATACTCTCGTCGGTAACGTGATGACGGTGAGAATCAGCAGTGGTTCGAATCGCATCGGTAACTTACGGGGTATGTGAGCCGGCCGCTCAGAAAGCAATGGCAAACTACTGAGCGTAATCTTGCCAGGAGATCAACATACAGCTGAAAGATGCTGGTGTTGACAGCGATGTCCTGTAAAGGATATGCAAAAAAAAAAAAAGTTAGCTTGCGATAGTTTTAAGACAGGTCGCCAGACGTCGTGTAACAATATGATTTGCTTGTTACAAGAAAAGTTAGTTTCATATCCTTCACAGGACGAAGCAGTCAATTCCAGCATTATTTGGCTGTTTGTGATTCCTGGGCAAGTCTACGTTCTGTAGTGTGCAATTTATTTATGAACGACCGACACTCACATTATTGCATGGAAACAAACGCAAGACGGTATGCTTCCATATCGTCCGTATCTGTATTTTAATCGCGGTACGCGGGATTACGAATTGCATTCGAAACTCCCTCGCCACAGTGCCAGTCTAATTTACTTACGATAGGTTTAAGAATGGTGCCCGGACATCTGGCTACAATCTAGTGAATCTAGTGTGTTTGCAGTAGGTTTATGACAGGATGCCCAACGTGTTACTACAATCTAGTTAGCTTGCGATAGGTTTAAGACAGGATGCCAAACGTCTGATTATAATCTATTTAGTTTATGATAAGTTTAAAACAGGATGCCTAACGTATGTGTATAATCTATTTAGCTTGAGGTAGGTTTAATACAAGGTGTCAAATGTCTGACTATAGTCAATTTATCTTGTAATTGGTTTAAGACAGGATGAAAAATGCCTGACTATAATCTAGTTAGTTTGTGATAAGTTTAAGATACGATGCCCAAATTATGACTATAATCTATTTAGCTTGTGATAGGTTTAAAATATGATGTCATATGTGGAGACTATAGTCTATTTACTCTGTGATAGGTTTAAGACAGCATGTCAAATGTCTGACTATAATCTATGTATCTTATGATGGTTTGAAGACAACATGTCAAATGTCTGACTATAATCTATTTAGCTTGTGATAGATTTAAGACAGGATACCCAACTTCTGAGTACAATCTAGCTAGTTAGTGATTGTTTTAAGACAGGATGTCAACTGTCTGACTATAATCTATTTAGCTTGTGATAGGTTTAAGATAGGATGCCCAACCTTTGATTACAATGCATTTCGCAGGACACTGATGAAGACAATGCGCTGGACATCTGACTACAATTTATTTCACACTACATTGGTCTCGTTAAATGTGGAATAGCTCAATTTAAGGTAGCATTTCATACGATGAAGAGTATTCTCCAAAGTTTATCTTCCTTAAATGAGGTTAGGGAAAGGATTCTACAAAGCTACATTGAGCCAATTCTGATGTACAAAAGATACTCATAGACAATTTGCAGATAAGTGAGGAATTGTGTCGTTGTACAGAAGAATGACGAAAACACCGTGGGCGAAGAAAAGGAAAGAACAATGCAGGTTTTTTTTAAAGAATCACCGAAAAACAAGAAGTAGATTGTTAGCTTTACTAAAACACGATTACACGAAACAAATTGGACGTTGCGGCCCAAGCCTTCGTCAGCACAGAACAGACAAACACAAACCAATACAAAACTACAAGAAACACACTACATGACAATAAAATTAACGGTACTTATCTGAATCTGTGACCTAGCTTGGAGTGAATGACTGACACGAGTTCGACGGCTATCAGTGCATTCAATGTTTTTTTTTAAAGAAGTTTATTCGGAAAAATAACTGGTTACTTGCATCAGACGAAAGCAGCCCATATTCTTATGCGTGTCATGAGCGGAGGAAAGCTAGAGTATGTCATCATAATTAAAAGATGGAATGGAGGTGAAGCAGTGGGAGAAGAAGAGATAAGATGCTGGACAGTTTGATATCACAACACGGAAGAACATAGGCACCAGAAATGATTGTCAGCAAAAGAGACAGAAGGTTGTGGACAGACATCACAAACACCATACGGCATGACTGTGAGAAGAAGATATAAGTGAAAGTACCCAGCGTGAGACTATACTCTATTTCGCGTGTTTTATTGCTTGTACTAACGTCATATTTGATTTCTTCTTCAATGTCTCTTTTTACTCCATCTAACCAACTCCTTCTTGGTCGTATTCTAACGAAGGGTGATGTTCTGTCCCTACCAGTCAAGATGTGGATGTTGTCGTTGGGTGAACTTATACCTCTAGTTATATGCACAACTCTCTTCTGTAGACCATACTGGCACTTTGTCATCTAATAAACGATAATTTGTAACATTGTGCTTAAAAAGAGGCATACTATCCTCTCTATAGCACAAAGCCTGGATTGAATTGAAGAAAACATGTTTTGTTCACAGGTAGTCAAATACCTCGTCATCTAACTATGGAATGGATTAACGAGATTCCCACTGTCCCTATCTATGGAAATCACACTCAAGGGAAAACAGGCTTGGTAGAATCAGTGGGGAAAGAAGACCCTGTTGAGCTTGACTCTAGTCCGACTTTGTGAAAACACATGACGGGTGTAGCATAGGTGGGAGCGTAAGAGCAATTGAAATACCACTACTTTTATCATTTCTTTACTTATTCAGTCGGTGGGAGATTTTGTTCTGTAAGTTCAGGCGGGGCGTCTGACGGTAGTACACGCTTTTTTATAGATCGAGACACTTACGATGACAGATGTACACGCTCATACGGGTCCAGATACTTGATATACGGCACTCAGCTGAGGGATATGGCCGAACGTCTCTAAGGCAAATTCCTCGGATGTGATGGCCTGGTCGCTACCCACCTCCTGCTCTTGGAGGCTGTTGCTGAGCTGCCAGCATCTGCAACCTACCTTGTTCCAGACGTACTGATTTTCCTTTCCTCTGGAGATAACAAGGCAAGGCCGAGAGGGTGATCATGCTGCAAGGGCAAAACGTGTTCTCTGATTTCATGCCCAGGCATTGTGCTTTGGAATTCTAGCTCTAGTTCCAATTCACATACTTTCGTCTGCAAAGAGGCAAGGTGCCAGTTACTTACTTATGTGTTGTTCATGCAGCATGATACTTTTCTCGGTCTGCCTAGTTTATTCCAGAGGATAGGAACACCAAAACTTCTCGAACAAGACCAGCTGCAGAAGTTGTCGGATCAGCAAACTTAAACTAGCCGCCAGTCGGTTCGTCGATCCTAGAACAGCTGCCGACCAAGGCTTAGGGCCTGGTATGTCTTCCCATGACAGTTAGTCCTTTAGGTTGCATTTTCATTCACCGCTTGTACCCTCCCTATTGCGCTTCTCGACCCAAAGATGTTGGCACAATGTGGGTTTTTGAGTTTGGCGAGCGCCGCCCAAAATTCGGCACTAACAGGACGCAGGTATTACCGTCTACTGTCATACGTTAGCTATTTAGATGCAAAGTAATCTAATATGGCTACAAAAGAGATCTTATAGTAAAGTGTACCCACACTTAATATTTGTGACCAAGCCACACACACATAACAACAGTGTCAAGTAAATGACGTCACGTTTGATAAGACCTAACCATACGTTTGAGGGTATATTTCAATCAAAAGTAGAATTACCAATACTTGTGGTTATTCGTGAACGTTTGTCATTGCATGCCTGCAGTCAAACAGAAATTGGAAATGTCACGGCATCAAGTTGATGCTTAAAATGGCTTGATCGTGACCAATGAATATAGTCTGGCGAAAGCTCTAAGTAGAGGTATAAATCCCAAAATAGCTATCTGCAAGCAAACGATATGCGGCCAACAGTAGGTTGGTTCTGTGAGGTATTGAGAAACACACACCACACAATATATAGCCAACAGTAGGTTCATTCTGTGAGTTACTAAAAGGAAACATACACTACGCACATATGTGACCAATAGTAGGTTCATTCTGTGAGTTACTAATTGGAAACATATACTACACACATATATGGCCACTAGTAGGTTTATTCTGTGAGTTATCAATTGGAAACATATACTAGAAATATATATGGCCAACAGTAGGTTCATTCTGTGCGTTATCAATTGGAAACATATACTAGAAATATATATGGCCAACAGTAGGTTCATTCTGTGCGTTATCAATTGGAAACATATACTACAAAATATATGGCCAACATTTGGTTCATACTGGGAATTATCAATTGGAAACATACATTACAAACATATGTGGCCAACAGTAGGTTTATTCTGTGAGTTATCAATTGGAAACATACACTACACACACATTTATGACCAACAGTAGGTTCATACTTTGAGTTATCATTGTGAAACATACATTACAAGCAAAGGCTGCTACTTGTAAAATTAATACAATTAGTGAAACTGCGGTTAAGCTGTGAACAATTGAAAAATACCAAATAGCACGAAGCATTGCAGCTTAATGGAACAATTACAGAAAACAAAGGACGTTGCGGCGATCAGCCTTCATCAACAAACAAAAACACAAAACACACAACATATAACTACGAGGAAGATACTACGTTGATTACATTAATGTATAATAACCAACTTAGATTAATCGAGATACGAAAAAATTAAAACAATGGGAAAACAATGATAAACCATTGTTTTAATTGTGCTAGTTATCTCAGCATCATTGACTGTGAAACTAACATGAATCTTGACGCTAATACTCTTATATAGACAGCTATGAGAGTATGTGGTCTCTTAGGTACAGGTGTAGGGGACGGGAACGGTTCAGTATAGATTTCAGGTAAATGCGCGGAAATTGCACACGAAGACCGGGAGGAAGGTAAAGATGAGATAGTGGAAGCCCTGGAGATGTGATGAGGAACCGAGGATGAACGACGAAGTAGTTCCCCGGTGGATTTCCATACAATGCATGAGCGTGTGTTAGTACTGGAATAATATTTTAGGGATGTGTGAAACGAGATGGACAGGAGCAGGCATTAAGATAGATGAAGATTTTAAGATTATTTATTCTGGAGGAGAAGATGGACAAAGGGGGTAGCAGGATGGTGATGGAGTGAAATGGCAAGTCATGACCGCCCACGCTTTCCGGCATGGCACATGATTGATTGATTGTATACTCACCAACCCTGCTGCTTTTCTTACTTCATTCCGTCATATATCTGTTACTTATTACTTCGAGCGTTAGATGAGCAGTAACGAGGGTAACTGGGGTTCCCACACTCGCAGCATACTAACCACCGGTGCTGTTTCTCTACAACACGTGTCAACAATTTATCTCGTACTACTTCCAGTGTTAGTTGAACAGTACGAGGGAAGCTGGGGTGAACACACCCACAGTATATCAACCATCCGTGATGTTTCTCTTAATCTATTCCATCATGTGTCTGTTACTTAATACTTGGAGTGTTAACATAGCTGAATTCGTGAAAGTTATAAACAATTAACACTAGTACTTAACTTCGGGGGGAAAAAAGAAAACTCTAACCTGCACAGTTCGCGGCGACTGCACTAACCAGGCGGCCTTAATTCCTCAGGCTCAAAGACCCCTCTGCCATACACCGCAAGGTACTATAGGCAGTAAATGACAGTTTTTTTTTAAAGGGATCAAACTTAGAATTTAACTAAAACTACTGTTAAATTAGAATTACTGACTTCATTATCATTATGTGCCATGCCGATTAGAATGGGCAGTCATGGTTCGCCGCCTCAAACAATGACTAGATTCCGGGAACGGCTATGTGTTCTTGCTCTGACCATGCCTTGTGGCCAAGCCATCCGGGGACTTATCTCTTTGTCCATGAACAAAGATGAACGTCACACTCTGTGGAAAGGGACTACATGAAACATCTCAGACACAAAAACCACCCGTACTGTATACACTGTACAACGTTCGGCTAATGCGACACAAGATATCAAACACAACAACAACAACAACAACTTAGAATCAAATATCAGCTCATATATAATTACAATATTTCGATTGAGAAATGATCAAGGGATAAACAAACATCCACATAATTAACCAGGCTTTTAGAACAATAATTTCAAGCAAATCAGTAAACATTGAATACGAATAGAAAGATGATTAATGAATTCATGTAATATCCTAAAAACATTCGTGCTGTTTCAAAAGATCAAACAAAGTAACATATGAACACAAGGCAAGTTAATTAATCAAGAAACAACAATACGTGAGGAAGCTTATTAAATAGGGCTACTGGAAATGGAAACCTCCAGTTAATGAGAAATATGAAACGAGTCCATGAGACAGAAAACTGTCAAGAAAGTAAAAACTGAATCATAAAAGCAATATGATTGAAATCAAACCATCCTCTGCAAAGAATTGCCCTGAGAATTGTACAAAAGTGTTCGGAAAATGACAAGACGAGATGAATCCTGTGATCTATCAACTCTTATAAATGATAAAAACGGTCAGTGGGTTCTGAAAGGAATATCTTTTGACACGGTAGGAAAACGGCTTCAGATGTCTTAACCCAGTGGCACCATGCGTGGAAGACGTTTTCGCATCTTGACAAACAGAGGATTGAAGCAACCACCAATTATGTCAGCAGAAATATAATAATTGATTGACGTTCTCTTTAAAATAAAACACGGATTTGAAATGCAGTAGAAGATGCACTACGTAGTTATCACTGTTGACACAAATTTGGGGAAGAGATACACTCATCTATGTATCACTGTAGACATAGATGCTGTGGGATGCAGGTGACGGGGGAGAGGGGGACACGTCATCATCATCCAGTGCCTTGCCGGTAGGCGTGGACCATTATGCCTCTCCACAAATTACGATCTCCGACATCATGGATCAATACCTGTGTTGACTCCCTTTCGTGCCATGACACAAGACTTAATAATCTTCCCACCCTGTCTTCCTGTATCTCTATTTCCACAAATATTTCCGGTTGTCACTACATGTTCCAGTTTTTGTCTTCTCATATCGTGACCAAACACCGAGGACTGCCTCTTTCTTATGTTTGTGATAAGCTATCTTTGCGACTCAACTTCCCTTAAAACATCCTGATCGCTCTGTTTAACTGTCTAACTAATTTTTAGCATTCTTCTATGAAACCACATCTCCAAGGCTTCCGGGGATTTTTGTGCCAGTGTACTAATTGTCCAGGACTCGCAGCCGTATGTTAAAACTGGTTCTATGTAACATGCAAGAACTCTTTTCCTGACTTCCAAGGACAATGACTTATTGCACAAATCTTTCTTCGTGTGATAGAATTTAGTTTTTGCTTGTCCTGTTCTGCTCTTTATCTCAGTAATGTATCTTCCATCTGACGTTATCCATGTGCCTAGATATCTGAATTTCTGCAATTGCCCCAAAATAACGTCCTGTACTGTAATTTCACATTTAGGCATACTGTGTTTCACCGCCAAGAAGGAAAGCAACGGCAAACTACCTACTTTAAAGTTGCCTAGTGTATCACGATTCGCTTAATTACAGATCATCATCATCCCCCCCCCCCCCCCCCCCAAAAAAAAAAAAAAAAGAAAAGAAAAAAAAAGAAAAAAGGTCAGGGACACTGAAATTAGCAACATGGAATGTTCGAACGGTAAGCGACGACGGAAAATTAGATACCATCAAACAAGAAAAGATTAATATATTAGGAATGTGCGAGACGTGATGGAAAGGGGCAGGGATTATGATAATGGAAGATTGTAAGATTATTTATACTTTAGCAGAAGAACGACAAAGGGATGTAGCGATTATCTTGGATCAGGAAACATCACAATCTGTTCAAAGATATTTGGCTGTGTCAGACAGGGTTCTATTGGTAATATTAATCGGCAGACTTTTTAACATTAACGTCATTCAAATATATGCACCAATAGGAGAATACTGTGACGATAGTATAGAGGAATTTTTTAAAGATATGGATTCTGCTTTGAAAAAATTTAAAAAATTCAGAAATAAATATCATAATGGATGACTTCAATTCAAAAGTGGGAAATCAAGGCGATGGATGCACCGGGGTCAACTATGGTTTGGGAGAGCGAAACGAACGAGGATATAACTTTGTAGAACGTGTAAAAGAGCATATCATGATTGTAGGAAACACTTGATTTAATTAACATCCTAGAAGACTATGGACATGGAGATGTCCTGATAGCAGAATTATAAACTAGATTGATTATATCCTGATTTGCAGAAGGTTTATAAATAAGTTAACAATCGTAAAAACAGTTAACAGTGCTGACTGTTACAGAGATCACAGATTGATTACAGGAACATTGGGGGGTAAAGTTAAAGAAATTCAAGTATTCACTAAGAAACTCTAGATGGTTCAATCAAAAATGTGAAGAAGCAGTCATTAGGAAGAAGAATGCCAGACATGTATGGTTAAATGACATCAATAACATCCAAAAGGAAGAGCATTATAGAAATGAATGTAAAGAGGCTACAAAAATAGTCAGACAGCAGAAGCGAGAATATATGAGTAATATAATCAAAGATATGGAAACTAATCACCAGAAAAATGAATCCAGAAAATTTTTTAAAGAACTGAAGTCAATGAAACGAGGGCACCAAGAAAACACATACGGTTTAAAAGACAAAAATGGGAATATGATAAATGCCAATGAGGAAATGTGCAACACATGGAAAGAATATTTTATTGAATTACTAAATTGTGAAACTCCAAGTAACATTTTCCCACAGGAAGAGGTTCTAACATGCGAACCACAAATTGAAGAACCTACATTTGAAGAAATCCTATATGTAATTACACGACTTAAAAATAATAAGGAAACTGGAACTGATGGAATTGCTGCTGAATTTATAAAGGCAGGTGGCCATGCATTACATCTAAAGCTATACGAACTAATAATAAAAATCTGGAGGACAGAAGAATTACCCCATGACTGGAAAGAGTCATTATTGATACCTATCTTTAAGAAAGGAGACAAGTTCCAATGTGGAAATTATAGAGGAATATCACTACTGTCCACAAGCTATAAGATACTATCCGCAGTATTACTAAATAGACTAAAACCATATTCAGAAGACATATTAGGTGACTACCAGGCGGGCTTTATACAAAACAGATCAACAATAGATCAAATATTTATCTTACGACAAATAGCCGAGAAACATTGGGAATATAAAAGAGATCTCCATAACATTTTTGTGGATTTTAAAAAGGCTTATGATAGTGTCCATAGGAGTAGTCTATGGAATGCTATGCAGGAATTTGGAATACCAAGGAAGTTAATCAACATGACCAGACTATGCATGGAAGATACTTATAATATAGTAACATATAAAGGCAGGAAATCAGACCCCTTCCAAATAACATCTGGTTTGAAACAGGGTGATGCACTATCGTCGCTACTCTTCAATCAGGCTCTAGATAAAGTTGTAAGGAAGATAAAGGAGGAATGTGATATTGGAGGAACATCCAAACTGCTTGGTTATGCAGATGATATAGATATTATAGGGCAAAGGGAACAAAAGACATTGGAAATATTGACTCACTTAAAGGGAAAAGCCCAACAGATGGGGCTGGTTATCAACCAAGATAAGACAGAATATATGGTAATTTCAAGAGACGGAATGGCTAAAAACTCTGGCCACATACAAATAGATAATATGACATTAAAAGAACGGAAACATACAAATACCTGGGTACAATCTTCAACTGCTCCAACATCATAAGGGAAGAAATACAAACTAGAATCAACTCTGGAAATAAGATATACTATGCACTACAACATCTACTAAAATCAAAGGCGCTATCTCGTAACACCAAAATCACAATATACAAAACACTGATCAGACCAGTTGTGCTGTATGGCTCTGAAACCTGGAGTACAACGAAAGGAAACGAAGCCTTGTTACAAACCTTTGAGAACAAAATTTTAAGACGCATCTTTGGACCCATTAGGGATACACAAAGTGGAGAGTGGAAAAGAAGGAGTAACAAAGACATTTATGATCTGTTTAAGTCCCCACTAATCACTGGTATCATGAAGGCTAATAGACTACAATGGCTGGGGCATATAGAAAGAATGGAAGATAACAGGGAAACAAAACTCGCTTACACTCAGGAAATAAATGACCGTAGACCCCGAGGTAGACCAAGAAGGCGGTGGAGAGATAATACATGTACAGACCTACAAGCACTTGGAATCAACGACTGGCAAGAGAAGATCCACCAGAGAGACGAATGGAGACGGATTGTATTTGCAGCAAAGAACCTCAATGGCTCGGAAAGCTGAAGAAGAAGAAGAAGAAGAAGAAGAAGAAGAAGAAGAAGAAGAAGAAGAAGAAGAAGAAGAAGAAGAAGAAGAAGAAGAAGAAGAAGAAGAAGAAGAAGAAGAAGAAGAAGAAGAAGAAGCAGAAGAAGAAGAAGACTAAGAAACTCTAAATATGATATTGTGTACATTGAAACATGACAAGGTAATACAAGACAATTTTAACATAGAAGTAAAGAACAGATTTGATATACTGTCTGATCTAGATATCATATTTCAAGATGTGGATGATCAATGGGAAATGTTGAAGAATTCAATCAGTTTGGCTGCAGAAACAACTATTCTAAAATTAAAGAAAGTGAAATGGAAGACTGATTTAATTTTACAACTAATGAAAACAAAAGCACACCACAAAAATAATCCTGCCAAATATGAAGAAATTCACAGAAAAGTCAGAACATAGGAGTAGTCTATGTAAAGAGTAAGGAGGCAAAAGAAGCATGGCTTGAGAAAAATTGCAAAGAATACACAAACAATACAACAGTAAAAATACAAAATTAATGCATAACAGAATTCAGAAGCTTACTAATAAAAGAACACGCTCATCGGCAGGCTGCCTAAACACAAAAGATGAAAATTTTAATAGAAAAAGATCAGATTTTACATGTATGGCCAGATTATGTGAAAAACCTTTATGATCATAACATAGAAGAACAGTATGCTATTCGAAATAATAATGAAGGACCATAAGTTTTGAAGATGGATTTTCAAAATGTTCGTAACCTTATGAAAACTGGCAAAGCCCTCGGTTCAGACAACATGACAAAAGAAAAGATTAATGCTTTAAATGAATATGGAATAGATTAAGTCACCAGACTACTGAAATGAATATATGATACTGGAGATATACCTCATGGATTATGCAATTCTGTATTTATTACAGTCCCAAAAAAATTAGGAGCCTTGGAATGTGATCAACTAGAGCAATTAGTACAATAAGCCACATCGCGAAGATTTTGCTAAGAATTATTATGCAAACGAGTTAGGAAGAAAATACAAGCCGAAATAGGAGACGAACAATATGGGATTGTAGAAATCAAGGGTACGTAAACCCATTTCGTTCATGGCAGTGTACATGCTGAGAACAGTAATTGAACGTTCTATAGAAGTAAATAAAGATACTCATCTTTGCTTTATAGACTACACAAAAGCTTTCGATAGAGTAAGACATGTCAACATGATAGAGATGCTTGCAGATCTACAAATTGATGGGAAAGACCTTAGACTCATTAAAAAACCATATATTGGAAATAACAAGCTGCCATCAGAACTGATATTTAAGTAGGTCAATATCAGCCTAATAAGAGAAGTATGAGACAGTGATGTATTTTTTTTTAAAATTAAATTTTTTGTTTTGTTTTTGGTGAAACTGAAATACCTCAATGTAATATAATGGTAAATGGGAACATTTTTAAACAGGTGAATCGGTACAATTATCTCGGAACAGTCCAAACATTTAATGGGAGATGCCTTGAAGTTATATGATAAAAAATCGCCATGGCGAAGTTAGCCTTTTGCAATATAAAAAACACACTGACTAATAAAAAGATGTCAATTACTACGAGAAAAAGAGTGTTGAGGTGCTACATAGAGTGTGGACTTTTTATGGATGTGAAGCGTGGACAAAGAGCAGTCAAGCTGAAAAGCATCTGTTGGCTGTGGAAATGTGGTTTCTGGTGAGAATGCAAAGAAAACCATGGACAGAGAGAAAATCCAACGGCCAAGTCCTACAAGAAACAAATGACAATTGTAAACTGAATAGAGAAATTAAATGTAGACAGTCAAACTGTTTTGGGACATGTAATGAGAAGCAATAAATTAGAGAACTTGGTGACAACTGGCAAGATCTAGGGGACAATAACAAGGGAAAGACAGAGAAGTAAATACCTGGATGGCTTGACCACGTGGCATGGTCAAGACAAGAACACTCAAGTGATCCTTGACTCTTGGTGATCGATGGTAATGGCGAATCATGACCACCCACGCTTACCGGCATGGCATATAATGGATGGATGCTTCTTTGATATCACCATAATTTCTGTGTTTCTGTTATTCACACTACGGCCCATTCTTTCACTTTCTATACCCACTATATCTATCATTTTCTGTAGATCCTTCAGACTTGTTGCTATCAAGACGGTGTCGTCAGCATAACGTAAGTTATTTATATTATGGGGGGGGGGGGGGCATGCACATGTCACAACAAGAAAACAGAATACAAAAGGAGCTTTTATAACGCTAGGAAATTGTCGAAAGTAAAATCAAATCGAACTTACAACGAAGCTTAGAATATTCAATTCTAGTATTAAGTATGTACTACTGTATGGATTAGATACACGGGGATGAACTGAAGCGATGCGGAATAAACCACAAGAATTAACTTGAACCACACAGGATTACACAGTAAAGATGGTGGTTGATTGCCGTCCATTGGTGTATGACGTTGGTTTCCTAATCCTTCAGATATTGTGCCATCTTCCGGGCATCGCTCGATTGAAATCAGAGTCGGGTACAGACTGATGAAGACGGACACATAAACAACAGATCCAGGTCACACTCAGTGGAAAGAGATTATAGGAAACATCACAGACTCACACACCATCATTATGTTTACACTGAACAACGACCTGTTACTGCGACAGAAGATATTCAAAACAACAACAACAACAACAACAACAACAACAACACCAACAACAACAACAACGAAGGGGAATATCAGCCTATACATAATTAAAACTAACAACCGGAAGTGGTTACGGACACAGTTCACAATCCTGCATACCGCGTTCAATTCACAGCTTCGGGACATTTGGCAGCCATTTGGGGTTGCGTTGGTTTTCATAAAATGGTTTGAGTGCCGGTTTTTCAGAAAGCATTGGTAAACTACTAAACGAAGACGTGCCAAGAAATTACAAACAGCCAAAACATGTTGGGGTTGACTGAGCCATCCTATTAAGGATATGCAACTAACTAACGTAATTAAAACATGCCAAATGAGAAATGATCAAGCGAAAAACGTAACAAGTGAGCAGACTAGCCAAATTTTGAGAATAATAATGTCAAGCAAAGTAGTAAATATTGAAATCGAATAGAAACATTATTACACGTATTATCCTTGAAAACATGTGCAGTATTAAAATAACAGAGTACAGTAAGAAACAGAAAACAACATAATTTAGTTAATTAGGAACTAATGTCGGCAAGACCTGGAGGATGAGCATACAATAAGGCTACTGGGTGTGGGCCAGCGTCTGTGGCGAACAGATAGTAAACTTTATTAGCAATTATGTACGACGTTCGAAATCAGGTGCTGACGATTTTGAGTCAGGCGCTCTTGTGTTGATTTTTGTGTGTGTGTGTTCACAAAAAGCGGTGGCAAAATTGAGAATATTCAATTGGAACGGAGGTCGACTTAAACGATTACTAGTAAACTATAAACCATTAATTAGTGAACGGGCAAAAAAGTATGGCTAAATTGTTTTACAGAATCACAAACGGGGAGCCTGTGGAGAGAACTAGAGCACATGCCAGTGAACCAAGAGATGAAGAAATGACTCTGCAGCTGGCCAGGACGTACATTGATATAACCTGAGAATGGTATAACTGTTAAGGCCTTTGTCAGAAACCAACACGGAAACAAAAATTAACGTACGAAAGAACGTACGAACTATATTTTCAAAGGGTTAATAATTAGGCACATCCTGTCATTCTTGTCTCAGTTAGTTAGTTAGTCAAGGTTCCAACTTCACGGCAACGGGTCTTCCCCATTATGCTCCGTTCCAGGAATATCACACAAAATGCTCCCCACTCTCCAATGTGAAAAGTGGAACCGACAGGAGTCTCGGCAATCCAACAGCCCGCACAGGTACACTGTGCATAATGCCGCCGTCAGAATGACAATACAAAAGTCCTTCACGGAAACCACAGTTCGTCGTCGATGGAATCGGCAGTCACCAGAAAGACTTCATTGACCCGGTTTTTTTTCACTTGGCTCTGTCTCTATCCGCAGGGCGACCCGCCGAAATTGTCGCATAAAGCACGAACTCCGTAGCTAAATCGCTGACTCCCAGGAGTCTCCTGAAAATGGTACTCGTGAACCGAAAAGCAAATCAGTCAATTCAGTAAAAGCCGGTAGCCATTGTTCCGAACATGCAGGTCACAGTACAAACAAAAGCGGACATGTAAAAGCATTCCACGTGAATATCACAGCTCACAGAGTCGCGCTACGCACTCACTCAGTAGCAGGGCGACGGAACCATAAAATACCAGTTCAACATGAGGAAAATGCAAAATGCAAAACGCAGCCACAAGGATAAATACTCTAGAGGCCGTAGCGGTTCAATGCCTAACCGCCATGCTGGGGACAGCTCGCATAGATTATTTAATTCACACATCACTTATGGGAAGACACAAGAGGACCTATAAAAAATACGTGTGCTCATGAAGAAAGTGAGTCGAAATCATCATCATAAAGTGCCATGCCAGCTGGCGTTGGCGTTCATGTCTCTCCACATATCTTGGTCTTTGGTGTTCTGGATCAACTCTACTGCTGATATTCCTCCATGTCACCGTCGCAAACCCTCTAGCATCATTTCTCTTGGTCGGCCTCTGCCCAATTCTTAACCCTTTGAAAATAAAGTTCGTTCGTTCGTTCGTTCGTTCGTTCGTTCTCTTCCCCTCGATATTTCCAGTCGTCATGATGTTCTCCAATGCCTCTTCTCAACACATGACAAAAGAACGATGTCGAGATAGAAAATACTAATATGGGGAGGAACTGAAGTTACAGATATGACGGCTTGTGGAGATTTTCCTAGGGGGTATGCCCCAAAAGGGAATAAATGGAGAAAGAATATGAAGAAGAAAGAAGAAGAAGCAGACGCAGCGCAAGAATGTACTGACTCTCAATTGTGGTGGGTGGCGAGAATATCCAATGTTGCTTGATCAGACAGAATGCGCCAGACAGGCGGCTAACCGAAGTAGTGATTTACATCTACACGACAAACAAAAATACAGAACTAGTGAAACATATCAGATATCTCTGTACCCATCTCAGTAAGAACATGTGCAAACACTTCACACGACTCTTTGTAGGAGGGGTCTATCATGTGTGTGTGTGTGTGTGTGTGTGTGCGTGTTTGTGAGGATGTGTGTGCGCCTGTGTCTGTGTGTGCGTGTGTATGGGTGTGCCTGGGTGTGTTTGGCGTGGCTGTATTTGTAGGAGGGTATGTGCGGGTGTATTGGTTTGTGGGTATATATGGTTTGTGTGTGTTGGGTGTAAGTGTTTGTGTGTAAGTATTTGTGGCTGTGTGTGGGTGTGTGTCGATGTATGGATGATGTGTGTGGGTTTGCATGTGCAGGTGTGTGTGTTTATGTGTGTGAGGATGGGTGATGTGTGAGGGTAGATGGGTGATATGTGTAGGTGTGTGTGTGGGTTCATGTGAATGTATGGGTGTGTTGATGAGTGAGTGAGTGGGTGAATGAGCGAGTGGGTGAGTGAGTGAGTGTGTGAGAGTGTGGATGGTTGATGTGGGTGCTACTGTAAAAGCCTCGCCGATCGTGTACACACCACTAAGGCAGGGGTCGGTACAAACCAACACCAATCTTATCCCCACCAGTTCTTACACCCAGTCCATAAATGGTACAAGAAACAGTCTGGGAAATAAAGGTGGACGGTGTGACATTTACCACATTATCCGTACATTTGTGTATAACAAAACGGGGCGTGTAACATAAGCATGCCGACGTATGTGGCTTAAAAGCAGTCAACGAGTTTCACAATCCAGACCTACTAGGTTCGAAATCAGGTGCTGGCGAAATGGAAGCTGATCTTATTGTGTTAATTTTCAAAATTGTATGAGGTTCGGTCGTTGAGAAAAATGTAGCACACTACTGTACGTTGAATTTAACAGAAAATCAAAAACAGCCCAAACAATATTGCTGGGGTTGATTACGAAGTCCTGTAAATACAATCAATATATCAATAGAACGATTAACATCTGTATCTTGCGACATTTGTTGAGCGAGAAGGAATCTCCATAGGTTTACCCGGAATGTTGTAATGACAATATTTGAATCATCCAATCAATCTTTCGACCTTCACAGACGTACTAAAGTAGTGATTAAAATTAGTGGAACTGTGGTAAAGCTGTGAAAATTTAAACAATATAAAATAAATCGAGGTAATGCAGACTTACAGAGTACATATGACCATGCCCTTACGGTGACTATCCTTCTTCAGCAAATACATACACAAAACAACATATAAATAATGCCATAATGGGGAAAACAGCTACAATCAGAAAAAAGCACGAAGGAATAATAAGAAAGAATACACAAGAAAGAAGACAAAAGAAGAAGGAAGTATAATCTTAGATGTTAAAATATTAGTTAAATCTCACCCGCCATCTTTAGGAAATCCAGAACACAAACAACCCAGAACATGGTACGAAGAAGAAGAAACAAACAAGAACACTTAACGAAGAAGAACAAACAAATGTACTTACTCCATTCTGAAGATGTTGTATGCTGATACTGAACGTGAAGACTATCTCTCTTTCCGGTAGGTTGCTCGCTGCTGTATCCTAGCGTGCAATACAATAGTAAACACTCAACTAAGACACGAGTTTATAAATAATACACAATTCAGGTTAGACGAGACCGAATTTGGAATTTTTGTTTTCAAAATGGAATTGGAATTGGAAACAAAACACGATGCTTCTGTCTCGAAATGTCAAACAGTGCATTCGGGATCGACACACTGAAAATTGAAATGTAATGCGATCCAACAGTATTAGGAATTTTTAGTACTTTTTCGTACTTTTAAATCTGCATACCTAGAACACAATTTCGTTTTTGAAATACGTGGATCAATATTTAATAAGTGGTCTCTCCAACGTTAAGCTCACACAATGTTCCTAGAAAGAAAACAATAATGTCATTACTAAAGTGATGGATCTATTTGATAGAAATACGATATTTCACATAAGGTTTTTCACAATTTATTAGACATGATAATATATTTGTTATCTTCCGAAGAATGCATATGGTTCTGTGATGTGTTAAGGTCTAGATCACTATATTGCAAATAGCGTATTAGACTCGGCTTAACATGTTATTTATACAGCGTTGTATTACGCATCGGGTCTATAAACCGTATTATGTACTATGTCTAGGGTTCAAGCCCAACATCGGTCACTTTGGAAATAAACGTTGACTTCAAGTTCAAAAAGTAATCGCAAAATATTAAACGTAAAATTGTCTAGTAAATCAAGTTGAGTATGGGGGTTGATTGCAACATCCTGCAACGTTCATGTATGAGTGTGCTGTATGAACTTGGTGACCTGAAATTTGCTCGAAAGGCGGTAGTTAACTTAAGGTACTTACAGACGCTAATAAGGTCATTGTTATGGCACTAAGAATTGCTGTACAGAAGTCTCAACTGTACGCACGATTTCTAGGCTGCATGCATTCTTCTTTTTTCGTTCGCTGGCTGCATGTGTGTTTGTTAACTGTTTGAACCTTGATGGTAGCCTCAATGACAATTTGAGATCGCTTTTATCTTGATAGTATCTTGAATATAAAGTTCACATTGCTTGTTACTTGATGATATCATCAATGAGAACAATTACGTCATTGACGTCATCTCTTTTAGCGCAGTCTTGTGTCGAATAAAATGATGGCAGTTTAAGTGTTTGTTGGTAAATTCTGATGAACCACATCAACCATCTAAGAACCGATTCCAAAATTAATTCTGGTTAGAAATGCATCTCTCCCGCATGTTCTCCTCTTGTATTCATTTGTGTCAAATTAAGTACAGGAAAACAAAGTGCCTATACATTCCAGAGGTCTAAGAGGAAAGGCTGAATAAGAAACACAATCCATGTGTGATGTCAACATATTGTTTGATGCTTTGGCGTTATTGTTCGGTATAATGATAATAATGATGAGGAGTGGCTGGCCAAGTAAATAGAATGCAGGGTTCTCCTTCGGCAGACAAGGGTTCAAATTCTCTGTAAAGTGTGGTTTGTTTCTGTAGGGGAAGAAAACAAAACCTGCACAGTTCGTGGCGATTGCACTTGCCAGGCGGCCTTAGGTCCACAAGCTCAATACCACCCTGTCCTAAACCGCAAGATACTATAGGCCGTGGTGACACTTTCTTTAAAACAATGATAGTTATTCCTGGTGGGTACCTATGCCGTGAAGTGGTGTCTCTGTAGCGATTTATTCACAAGCTAAATTGATATGTGTATTAGATTTTCAGCTTCTTGAGAATGTCTGCTTACAGCAACATAATGAATCTCATTTTTATAAGTGTCTGCTGCTCTCACTCTTTACGAGCAATAAGAACATAAACAATGAACCGTGTGGCTTGTCTTCGTTCTTATTCCGTGGGTAGTGTGTTACACCAAGTTATGCACATCAAAGATCAGTGTGTCACACCAAGTTATGCACATCAAAGATCAGTGTGTTCAACTTCGGTAGGCATTTTCTGTCAGGTTTGTTTCCTCTAGACAGATTCCATCCCAGGTCACGGATTCTGTCTATATAACAATCCTGTCATGCATAATGATTTTTATGAACGCACCAGAAACTAGTCTTTTATCTTAAATCGCTTTAAACGTATTTCTTTAAATGCATCGTGTTACAATTAATGCGATAAGTAGGTTGGTGTATTTCCTCTAGTCCCTCAGACAGAACTGCACTGACCGTTGACTGAAGTCGGATGATGTTCTGATGGCTGCTTCAAAGATGCAGGTTTCGGTACCCTTCTGTCGCTGGAAGGACGTCCTAACACAATTGCTCTCCTAGTCAGGGGGTTTAAATCTCTGGCTTGAGTTTAAGTGTGTGTTTCCACTACTCCGAATGATTTATGCGTCCTCTGGTAGCTTTGTCTTGACGCAGGCATGCTCTGTTCGAAAACGAAGAAGTTTCTC
>OY992876.1:247828209-248065709 GCA_963921405.1 Cepaea hortensis | reverse complement strand
CCCAGCCACCGCAGGAAGGCTTGAGGAGGGAGTGCACTGTGGTAATATCCGCTCTTTCAAGTTCGTGTTTGTTTGTTATGTAGTATTTCCACGATATGCCCAGGATACGTCTCAGACATCTCATGTTAATGGAATTCAACTTTCTTTCCTGTCGTGAGTACAAGGTCGAGGATTCAGACCCATAGAGTAGTGTGCTAATAACACAAGCTTTATATACTTGAACTTTTGTACGCTCTGTTAGTCTATTATTCTCCCAAACTCTTTTAGTTAGTCTGGAAAGTTTTGTTGTGGCTGCCTTTCCAATGCGTCTGTCGATTTCTGTTTCTAATGAAAGATTATCTGATATTGTCGACCCAAATACGCAAACTCATAACCAACCATTAGGCTTGCAGCACACACGAATGGATGACAGGCAATGGGCAGTAAAAAGGTGCCACATTTATGACTTAAAAGTTGTTACTATGGTAGCAAACATGTTGTATTGTAGCGCAATGACAACATTTCGGCGATATATAAGGTCATGGCAGATATGCGAAGTCGCTTAAGACGATTAATCATCGGATGGCACTTTGCCAGTTAAAGGGTGTAAATAGTTCCTTCACTGACATACGGTACAATGTGTGATTGTGATGTACTGTCGTACAGTACAATGTATGATAATGGTGTACTATCTTACAATACAATGTATGATAATGATGTACTGTCTTACACTACAATGTATGATAATGATGTACTGTCTTACACTCCAATGTATGATAATGATGTACTGGTGATTTCAGGCGTTACAGGGCTATCTGTGATGTGTTGAGAATGACACGATTATATAGGACACTCGTTGTCATTGGTAACGAGTTGTAGTTGAGTGATACAGCCTTGACCCAAGATAAATGTGTCAACCAAAACCATTTTTTTACCAATAGGGACTATTCGTGTAACCGGATCAATATCTGAGAACCACAGTCGGAAGATCCACACAGACAGACGATTAGCCACATTGGGGCACGGAAATCGTCATTTTGTGGTCAATTATTTGAGAAGTGACAGGTTATCTTCTCCTGGTCGACAGATAGCACTCTCGTGCCCTCATTGTGACTGGGGTTGTCGGGTTTGGATTGCACTAAGCGACCACGTCTGTCTGTACCCGTTCATGGAATGACAGATTAGACGTACGCACAGGTCTGCACTCATTCAAGGAATAATATATTAGAGTTGAGTTGAGTTGAGCTAAGAACCGACGTCACTGCAATCAGAACATTCCCCTCGTTCAACAGCCAGGGAAGAGACATACTACTGATTGTTCCCACCGCTATCTGATTGAAAGATCACCTGGTCTTCTCTTTCAGGTTTGAGATGCTTCCAGGACCCCTGCCAATCCCCTTCATTATCAAGCAGTGCATGCAGAACGCGTACTGAATCAGAAGCAGACATGCTGTAAGAGTGTTCGGCGTGAGCCAAAGCACACAAGTTATCAGGAGGAAAACGAAAGTAAGGATACAGTAGTAGGTTACACTCCAGCCCATTATACACATCAATACATGGCTGTATTTCACGATCAAGAAGATCACAGACACCTAGGGCATACGCTTCATAGCTTCGTCTAAAACAACCGTCTCAATGTTGTCTTAATTTTGACGACCACATCTCCAGAATAACCAGGCTCGATGTCTTTGGCCCTGCTACTCATCCTGGTTGGCTGGTATATTAGACTAAGCAGCCATGTCTGTACACCTTCATGGAATGATCGATTGGACCAAGCGGCCATATATGTACACATTCATGGATAGACTGATTGGGCTAAGAGGAACCGCAATTGTCCGTTCATGAAATGATGGATTGGACTAAGAGGACAGATATGTACATGTTTTTGGCATAACAGATTGAATTATGCGGTCATATTTGTAACCAACATTAAATGGCAGATTGTCCTAGACGGCCTTGTCTGTACCCCTTCATAGAATTGTAGATTAGACTAAGTGGCCAAATCTGTACAAGTTCATAGAACGACATAATCGACTAAGCAACCATATCTGTATACGTAGGAAGTTTCAAAAGGGCTTTCAGCTTTGTAACAGACTGTTCAGGACAGGGTCAGACACACCGAGTAATGATTGACCGGAAAGAAGTTTTTTTTTTTTTTTACAGGAATCCAAACACTTTATCGGAACTGGAGGACTTGCATTGAACACAGTGGTAAAAACATCAAAATATAATACATTTGTTCTTTACTTTTTCAGAATATATAGACATACACATAACAGACATCATTTACGGTTTTCCCCCACGTAGATAATTAATGGAAATGCAGAAGAAAAAACAGACATCAAACGACGTACCGGAATAACATCATAAACCAACCACGAATATAGTTAATTAATTGAACTGCAGATGACAATATAATTATCTACGAAAACGACAGGCAATCGACATTCAGGCAACCATGAATAGCGAAATTCATGGTTGGTTGACAGATTTCTTCGGAACTACCATTTAAACAACATTCAATCAATCGTGAATATAGGGAATCTGGTAAACTCGGCGACAAACGGACAGACTGAGGGCGTGTCTGATGAACTCGACATAATCAGAAAATTTGAATAACGAGGACACAAACAAGAGTGCTCAGATTTGTCTTCTGAATGCAAATCGCCATTAATTGCTTCGTGGTTGGTTTTAAGATGTATGTCTGTCCTTGTTATCTTCAATGCCACAGTTGTCAAGGTATGTGTGTGAAGGTGCGGCAGTCTGTGTATATTAATTTCAGTGACTGTGTGATGGTAGATGGGCATGGGGAGGTGTGGGTGGGTGTGATTGAGAACAAGAGAGAGGGAGGGTAAGTATGTATGTATATGTGTATGTATGTATATGTGTATGTGTGTATGTGTGCGTGTGCGTGTGTGTGCGCGCGCGTGTGCGTGTGTGTGTGTTGTGTATAAGTAAAGTTTTGTTATTGTGTTTGTGGTTTGAGTGTATTTGTGTGTTACTGAGTGTGTGCATAACTGTAAACGTTTCTCTAAATGAACTAAGTATGCATAAAAAGTCACTTAAACTTCGAAAGAATCCACTTCTTTGCACCGGGTTTTATCCCATATTGCTTGGTCTCTTTCAGCAGCACGAGCTGCCGAAAGCTTCACACAAAGCACGAACTCCGTAGCTCCAGTCACGGCCCAGCTAAGCCCGAACACATACAGTTAGCAGCGCAACTTGCTAACCATTACACACACGCGTCCGAAAAGGTATAAATATAGATATACTATATTTTCAGTGGCGCCCTGCAGAGCACATAATGATTATGATCTTATATGGAATTGCAGATAGAGTTAATTATTTGAACAATGAAGACACGGACAATAGAGTGCACGATTTATTGCCTGGCATATGTCGTTGCATCTTGTGAGGTACATGCTGCAGAATTTACATAACATTTAAAACCAAGTTAGTTGCATATCCTGTACAGAACGTTGCAGTCAACCCAAGCATTTTTTGGATTGTTTGTGACATTTCGGCAAGTTTACGTTCAGTAGTTTGCCATTGCTTTCTGAACGATCGGCATCCATACTATTTCATAAAATAACTAGCTCAAGGCGGTCTACTCCCATATATCCCGCAGCTGTGTTTCGAAATGTTATGTGGGATTACGAGTAAGCCTTTGCCACAGAGTCACACAACGTAAACTGAAGCAATAAAATAAATTCTTCCAGGCGAAATATACAGCCCACATATTAACACAGTAATATGGATTTTCTACTACAATAATTTCAAACTGACTCTTTCGCCATTTTGTTTGCACAAAGTTGGCTTTTCTATATGAATAGCAATGACTTCCGCCATTTTTCACATTCGTTCGGTTTGTGTCTTGACTGATTCAGTGCCAACAAAAATGCGGGTTTTGAGCAAACATGGTACATAATCAAATGATCAAGTATTACGAGCATTAATTGGTACAATAAGGTATCAAATGCAGATGAAATGTGTCGTATTATGTACATTTCTGTTCACTGAGCATTGGAATTGCGGAAGATATCATGAAACAAAACAAATAAGACGATGACCCTTGTAAGGCGATATATCGCCTTTTTGTCTTTATAGGACGTTACATTCGGCGAAATATTATCCTTCGACACTAAATCAGTTAAACAAAGAGCGCAACGCAGTGTCTCTATCGATCACGTGATCGGTTTTCAAAATATGGCGCGATATTCACGAAGTTGACAATTTCAAGTATGCAGGTTGTGCTAGGTTACAAAAGTCCTCGATGTTTAAAATCGCATGTAATGTTACCGGGTCATGCATGTTCTGGAATATATGTTTTCCGTGTGTGGGTGTACCACAACGAATGGAGACAATCGGGACAAGCACATAATTATATGTACGAACTTTAGAGATGGATGGGTCATATTTCTTTATAGCAAGGACAAATAAATATCAAAACACTTTAAAATATGGAAATACAAAAAGAGCAATCTAAGGAAGCAAATTGTAAATTGACAGCTAAACATTCGCTCTGTGAGTGTTCAACATACGCAGCACAAAGAGAATTACTTTAGCCTTTACCCGGTTCATTTGAGAACAAACAACACGGAGATGTCAACACGTACAAGTTGACCTATGTTTTATGAAACAAATATCAAAGTTGACATCGGAATGTTTATATGAATATGAAATAGTCACATCACGAGATGGAACAATAGTGTAACAGCAGTACTGGAGAGACAACTCCGGACTGGGCTAGCAAGGGATTAGTAACAATACAAGTGGGGCGATGACAGCACTGAATGGATGATTGACAGAATGCCAGTGTATAACTGATGTGAAGGATGTGATGTGGTGGAGAATCTATTGCGGGCAAACGAAGTCGTGGATGATGGTGATGATGACCATGATGGTGATGATGACCATGATGGTGATGATGACCATGATGGTGATGATGTCCATGATGGTGATGATGACTGTGGGGATGTTGATGATGATTACGATGATATTTTGGATACTGATGCTGATGATGATGGAATTTTGGGCATTGATGATGATGATGATGATGATGATATTGTGGATACTGATGATGATGACATTATGGTTATTAATAATGATGATGTGACATTACATATTATTAATGATAATGGTATGACATTATAGAGATTAATGATGAAGATTTGAAATTATGTAGATTAATTAATGTGATAGCATTGTGAAGATTAATGAAGAATTATGACATAGTGAGGATTAATGCTGAATCCAGAAGATTAATGATGATGCTGAAGACATTCAGAAGATGAATGATGAATAACGACTCTGAGGAGATTCATTTATTTGGTTGTTTATGAATTTGCGGTTTAAGGATTGAACACAACCCACTACTGGCAACGCTGATCACATTCCGGCACGAACCTTAAGCCTTGTCCACGTGAGATTGGAAGCACTAGACTCGAGTTTCGCTCTCGTTTGAACTCGTCAGTACTGCATATCCCTGACTGGACCAGGATAGAACTCTGGATCACTGGAGTGTGAGGTGGGTGTGAAACCACTGACCACGCGACTCACGCTGGACGCGACCAGTTATCATACTGGAATATCACAACGTCACCCATTGTAGGCTTTTGCTCAAAACTTGCCCGATCGGCGCAACTGACTTCCGTCAATCGATGTGGCTCCTAATGATCAGGTCTTCTCGATCTGGCAAGGCACACCAGGCCCCTAAAGTCCAGCGAGCAATATTCAAATTAATTTATTTGATTGTTTCGGGATTTGAGGTTTAAAGATTGAGCACAACCCACTACTTGCAACGCAGATCGTATTCCTGCACGAGCCTTAAGCGTACTGAGGAGATTAATAATGATGATAACATTACAAAAACTGTTGATGATGACACTAATAACGCTAGCAGCTATGATATGTTCCCTTGCATGTTTCATTGATCCAGGAACATTTTACATTTGCAACTCATACAGTAATCCCCAGCTAAAACACTCGTTATTCTAAGTTCCTTGCAGTACTCATCACCCTAAACCGTCCGCTCCTTGGAATAATCGCAAAGAATGTGCTAGAAAATTACCTAGTTTCACCCAGTAATACAGCAATCAATCTTTGAAATTTCAAGTCCCTTACTACCACAATGATTTACGTTTTCAAAAAAAAAAATAAAAAATTGTTTTCATATGCCTGCCTCATATAAATGCAAAGTACTGCTTTACAAAACGTTAAAAAATGTGTTCTTGCATCACATATTGATATTTGTATGGTTGATTCTATGTGAAACTTGGTGGCGCATATTTATATGTAGGGAATTCTATGTGTAGGGAATTCTATGGAAAACCGTATTTCGATTTTTGATGAGATTAGCCGTTGAAGAACTTGGACAGACAGTTGGGGATCCATTATTGTTGGTAGAGATGTCTAGCTTGTGAGGGGAGCAAGCTGTTGTGGCAGGACGTGCATTCGTGGAGGGCTTTCTGAAGTGCATGGATAAATAGCGACTGCGAGTAGATGTCTGGTCCCTGGGGCGTATGTTGTGAGATGATAGGAAAATGACAGGCATGTAGAGATGTACAATAATGCTTGCGTTATGTGTTTGTGTGGATGAGTTATGTGTGCGTATATATGTGTGCGCAATGTAGTGTTTGTGTTTATGTAGTTTATGAGGGTGGTTAATTTGTGTATGTTCACTGTGGATATAGCTAGACAAATATAGACCCTTATTAAAACTAATGGTATTTATTGAATATAGCAAGAGAAGAGGGGAATTAGGAATGTTGGGCAAATACTTGGCAAGAGATACACAGGGCAATAAAGAAAGATTCATAATAGTTCAGTAGCAAATAATAATGAGACAACACTTCATTAAAATGTGTGTGACAGCGAGTGGAAATGCGCAGACAATTTATGATTCTGACTGGACACCCAAAGAAGAAGAAGAAGAAGGAGAAGAAGAAGAAGAAGAAGAAGAAGAAGAAGAAGAAGAAGAAGAAGAAGAAGAAGAAGAAGAAGAAGAAGAAGAAGAAGAAGAAGAAGAAGAAGAAGAAGAAGAAGAAGAAGAAGGAGGAGGAGGAGGATTAGAAGAAGAAGAAGAAGAAGAAGAAGAAGAAGAAGAAGAAGAAGAAGGAGGAGGAGGAGGATTAGAAGAAGAAGAAGAAGAAGAAGAAGAAGAAGAAGAAGAAGAAGAAGAAGAAGAAGAAGAAGAAGAAGAAGAAGAAGAAGAAGAAGAAGAAGAAGAAGAAGAAGAAGAAGAAGAAGAAGAAGAAGAAGAAGAAGAAGAAGAAGAAGAAGAAGAAGAAGAAGAAGAAGAAGAAGAAGAAGAAGAAGAAGAAGAAGAAGAAGAAGAAGAAGAAACGAGAAAAAGCAAAAAGCGCACAACACGTATTCACATAACACAAAATCTATAATCTGATACTAGTATTTACATGTCACCGGATGTAACAGAAACACCTCTAGAATCATGTAAAAACAAATTCTGTACGTATACATGAACAGGTGTCGGGTCCATCTAATATGTAAACACACACGAGCACGCTCACATCTACAAACAGGCACGCACATACACACATGGGCTTACATACTGTAGCGCACAAGAACATAAAAATATTCGATAGTGAAACCAAGCACCGAAACCAATCAACCAGACTTGGGTTGACGTGTAAGCCATCTGTCTTATCTTGTATCGATGTGTGATCCGCTTTGATGAGCAGCGAGTAGACGTTCCGGTTGTTAACATAGCGATGTAGTGATATGAAGTGTTTTTGTTTGTTTATTGGTTGAGGTGCTTTTGCATAAATTCTGATCGAGGATTTTTGTGTGTACACATGTATACATTTTGACGTGTGTACAGATGGTTTGGAGAAGGGAAGAGAGACGCAATAGCTAGAATTTCTCTCTCTCTCTCTCTCTCTCTCTCTCTCTCTCTCTCTCTCTCTCTCTCTCTCTCTCTCTCTCTCTCTCACTGTTTATCTATCTCAATCGATCCATCAATCGATCCATCCATCGATTCGTCTGTCTGTCTGTCTGTCTGTCTGTCTGTCTGTCTGTCTGTCTGTCTGTCTCACTACCTATCTCTCTGTCTGCCTTGCTGAATGCATACATGCATGTGTATCCATTCGTGTTCCCCACCCCCCCCCCCCCACCCCCCGCCCAACCTAATCTCTATCTGTCTATGAAGTGAATAAATATATACTGAATTCAACGAATGATAATGAATTTCTTAAATATTTCGAAGCATTATCGACTAAGTGATTCCAGCTATTACTATGCAAACAAAATGACTTTCTGTTAAACCTCAGACTTCCGTGGGGATAATGTACCCCGCAATTGAACAATATCAGTGACTATGCACTTAGTATTATTCATTTATAAACTTCATATTATATATAAGGCTGCATTATAAATCTGACGAAATGCGGCGAAAAATGTCAGGCAAAAAATCGTGCAACAAATTGTGTATAGAGGCTTTGTTTTATTCCTCTATAAAACCACATCTCTAAAGCTTTCTTGGATTTTATGTTTGTTGTGGTTCCTAAGACGAATGTTGCGAATCTTTTGGACTGCCAGAGTAACTAATGACGATTGCCTGAAAGACGCTAATGAAACTATACTCTATACAACAATAAGAAAAAGACACACAGCTTTCTTTGGTCATGTTATGAGAGGCGAGGCATTGGAGAACATCGTGACGACTGGTAAAATCGGGGGAAAGAGAGGCAGATGCAGACCAAGAGAAATTATGTTGGATGGATTGAGACGGTTGCATGGAGGAATATCAGCAGCAGAGTTGATCCAGAACACCAAAGAACGAGACATGTGGAGAGACGTGAGCGTCTAAGCCAGCTTGCACGGCACCTGATGATGATGATGATGATGATGATGATGATTATGATGATGATGATGATGATGATGATGATGATGATGATGATGATGATGATGGTGATTGTTGTTGTTGTTTTGCTTGTTCAATAATTGTTCAGGATTTGCAGACATATGTTAGAACTGGTCTCTCGAACATAGTGTTATATAAATTAGACCCAATGCCTATTATTGGAACATACGGCTGGCATGATCACTGGTCGCCATATATCACTATTTAACTATATAACTCGTATAGCGACTTCTAATGTGCCATCTCACGCCAGAGGCAACGTTTAGTCCCACTTGTCCACAGTGCTAGACTTGATCCATCGATTGGTACGTTCATTCACGGAGGGCCGCAATTAATCTCACATTTCCTCAGTTTTAGCCTGGATTCATCGATTTTTGTGACAATTCATGCTAGTTTTACTGTTTTGTATATATGTCATCTGTGTTGAACCGATTCATATATTGATGTGTTAATTTATGCTAGTAAAATTATCTTGTAACATGTCCTTGTCTTAGATTGGATTCATCGTTTGTTGTGGCAAATTTCATCATTGGTTATACAGGGTGTCTTTTTAATGTCTGTGCAGTGTTTGAAAATATTGCCGGTCCAAGTTGTGTATTTACTTATTATGTTGTATGAACTTTACAAAGGGCGAATACAATATTTGGACTGGGAATATTGTCAAACACGGCAGAGTCATTAATTTCAAACAAAGTCAGACATTAAACAGTCATTAATATGGCGAAGTCGTCAAGCCGTCTGACTCGGGCTCCGAAGGTTGTGAGTTCGATTCCGGGCAGCATCCTTCGGTTCACGAGTACATTTTGTCGGAGATTCCTGAGGGTCGTTGCTGGAGCTACGGAGTTCGTGATTTGGGCGACGCTTTCCACGCTGCGGAAAAAGACTGAGCCATATGGGATAAAACCCAGTGCAATGAAGTCGACCCTGTCGGCCTTTAAGCGGCTTTTTAAAGCATAGTTAAAAAAAAAAAAAAACACCATATATATGTCAGTATGTGTTACATGTGAAACATAGATTCATGTGTTAGTTCAATGATTTGATCACCCTATATTTAGTCTTAGATTTGATGCATTGATTGTTGTGTTAATTCATGCTAGTTCCATTATTTTCTGACATTTCCATAGTCCTGGTGTAGATCCATCAGTTGCTATGTTCGTTCGTGATTGTGCCGCGATTAATCTCACATGTCCTTAGTCATCGTATGCAAGTTTTGCTAGTGCAATAATTTTTGTTAGACTTCATTCAGAAATGATAGTTTTGATTTAATATAGGGCTAGGGTTAACAGTAAATTGTCATAGTTTTTGGTATGATTAATTGATTATTGTGTTAATTTAAGATAGTGCCAGGATTAATCTGCATTGCTTCCGTTTTAAACTTGATTCATCAATTATTGTGTAAATGTAAGATAGTGCTAAGATTAACGCCACGAATTTCTCATTTGTTAAACTTGATTCATCAATTATTACGTTAAGTTAAGAAAGTGCTAGGATTAACGCTACAGTGTCTCATGTGTTAAAATTGATTCATAATATGTTTTCTTTGATAGGATTAAAGCTACATTGCAACTGTTTTACACTTATTTCATCAATAGTTAGGTTAATTTATTATCGTGCTAGGACTAAACCTTGATTCATCAATCGTTTAATGCATGTTAGTCCCACATTTCCTCCCTGCTTGACCTGATCATCAATCGACGATTGTATTACCGGGGACTCAGTCGCGCACCTGCAAATACCAAAAGGGTTGTTCTTATTCGTGAGCTAGGTCTTGGACAGATACAACTGAGCTACCGCATGACAGTAGGCGGTGCTACCTGTTTTCTGTTAGTGCCAAATGTTGGCAACGCTCACCAAACCCGACACCCCTCATTAAGCCAACGGCTTCAGACGGAGGAGCGCAATAGGCGGGTACAAGAATTACCCTAGTGTGAGTAAATGCAAAATAAAGACTAAATGCCCTAAGCCTTGGAGGGCAACTGGTCTAGGATGGAACGAACGAACGAAAGTCTTTATTTTCAAAGAGTTAAGAATTGGGCACGCAAGCCCGTCTGACATTCTGCCCTTCTTCTCTATTTCCTCTCATACATTCTTTCATTCAACATCACTTATGAAGCAAATTGTGACAACAAAAGAACAATAGCATTAAAACGCATGAAAAATAATCAATAACAAATGACAGTTCCGACAAGCGGACAGTTAAAGTTTTGCATTGCTGATCAGGCAGCATCTGCAGCTGGTCTTGTTCCAGACGTACTGGTGTTACCTTTCCTCCAGAGTAAACGAGGGATCATGCTACATGGGCAACACATGATCTGTAAATTCAGCCCTGGCTGTGTGAGAGATATAACCCCGTGTTATACACTATCGTCCATCATAACGGCAACATGCCAATAATTATTTGTATTCAAACTGATCTTCTCTTCTAATTCTCATATCCCCTTTTGGGGCATACACCCTCAAACAACTCACCACAAGTCCTCCTGTCCTTCGTTGTCCCACGCAGCCCCGCCCATGCCTTCACCATATTCATTTATTTTTCTAATGCTCTTCTCCATTTGGTTTTAAGTCTTCCTCTATATATTTCCCTGTGAGGAGTCCAGTCAATGGCTCTTCTTTTTATACTGGCCATTGGCACCTTGCCGTCTTTGCAGACGATAGTTTGTTACATTGTGTATCTAAAAGGCATAATAGCTACAAACCATTGTGGTAGCGAATGTGACTAATAAGGCTAATTCGCGCTGTAAATGTTCGTTCACAGTGGATGCATGTGAAAATATGGCCATTTCCACCATCATGCACCATCTTATGTCTCGCACACTTGGTGTGTAACTTATCTGCAATCAAATTCTCCTTTGTCTTTATTCCATTTCTATTAGACCTCCATGCAACACGTTCAGCGGTGACTTGCTCCCAATGTGCATTATCAATGCCTGTAACAATCATGTCCCGCTTACACACATCTGTGTATAGTAGTCGAGGCTGACCCTGAGATCTGTTAAACATCTGTAATTCACCAAAAAATGATGTCCTTTGGTATTCTAATGTATGCTAACCATCTAATTCTACGAAGACTGAGCATGGAACAAACCGTCACACAACCTGATCTTTCCAATGCTTCAGTATTTATGATTTTGTCTTGCTACTTAATACCAAGAATTCGTCGCAGACACCGCATATGAAATCTGTTTAAACGTTTCTCTTGGTGTGAGTAAGTTGTCCAGGCTTCACTGCCATAAAGAAGAGTACTAAGAACACAGGCTTGATAGACAAGGACTTTTGTTTTGGCAGTAAGCTTCCTGCAAGGACTTTTGTCATGGCAGTAAGCTTCCTGTTCTCCCAGACTCTTTTTGTAAACCTGTTATTTGTTGTTGCTGCCTTACCAATCCCGATGTTGATTTCCTGATCTAGGGATAATTTGCTATGTACCTCTGATCCTAGATATGTAAAATGGTCTACTATCTCCAGCTCAGCGTCTCAATAAAGATTGATGGTACCCCATGTGCACCTTGTGACATAATCTGTACCTTCTTTATGCTAATTGTTAAACCAAATTCAGAACAAGCATTGGAGAATGCAGATAGTAGATGTAATTCTTCCTCAGTGTGCGTCGTAATTGCAGCATCATCTGCAAAAAACAACTCTCTGATCAGTACCATCCTACATTTGGTCTTGGCCTTCAATCTCTGATCATTGTACAGTCCATCATCCGAGCGTGAGTGAATGTATATACCACCATCCTGATCAGGAAAGGCACATTTAAGTAAAAGTGAATAGTATATTCCAAAGAGGGTGGGAGCTAGTACACAACCTTGCTTAATTCCACTCTTGATTTCAAAGTCTTCTGAAGTTGCGCCATCAAACTTTATTATACCCTTCATGCCTGTGTGGAACGATTCCACAATGGACAGAAGAGTTGGTGGGCAGCGAATCTTCTTTAGTGCCTTGAAAAGACCCTCACGACTGACCAAATGAGATGCCTTTGTGAGGTCAATGAAGGCAATAAACAGTGGCTGATTCTGTTCACTGCATTTTTCATGTATTTGTCGCAATGAGAATATCATATAAATGGTAGACCGGTTTCTGTCGGAACCCACACTGTGATTCGGGGTGGACTTGATCTCCCAGAACTTGAAATCTGTGCAGAACAATTCTGGCAAATACTTTCCCAACAATACACAGAAGTGAGATACCCCTATAGTTGCTACAGTCGCTCTGATCGCCCTTGTTCTTGTACACTTTTATGATGTTTGACACATATCGCTGTTTTATAAAGAGTTTCCTTGAGTTTACCCCACTTTTAACTTGTACAAATGCCTGACGTGTCAGTGAAAGCGCCATCAAGTTGCTGTTGGAACGCAAAGCACTTATCAAGATCGTGGGTGTTAATAATATTAAACCTGGGGCTAGTTTTGTGTTTAACTGTGTAGATTATCTTTGGTCTCAGTCTAACCCTTGCAACGACCAAAGAATGCTCCGCATCACAGTCAGAACTGTGGTAACTTCAAGTCAATGTTGTTTGGTTCAGATATTGTCTCCGTATGATGATGAAGACCAGCTGATGCCAATGACAGGATCTTGGTTGTTTCCATGTGACCTTATGCAGCTCTTTTGTTTTAAAAAAGGAGTTTGTAGTACATAGGTCATTTCTGGTGCAATGCTCCAACAGCCCTTACCCATGCGAAAATGTTATATTTTCCAAGGCCCAAGAGCCATGAATTCGTGTCCTTGCCCACACGAGCACTGAAATCACCGAGCATATAAATGTAGTCGGATTTTGGAACTGCCATGATTACAGAGTCTAACTCCTCATAGAACGAATCATTCACATCATCAGAGGAAGTGAGTGTCGGTGCATATGCAGTGATAATGGTGGCAAAACCACAAGGTGGCTACCAAGCGCAGGGATAATAGTCTTCCATTAGCTCCAGCTGGAATTTCAATCATTCCCAGTAGCGAATTCTTCACTGCAAAGCCCACACCATGTTGCTTTTTTCTACCTGCCCTCTACCCTTCCAAATAAGGTGTAATTGGTTTCTCTGAATGACCCATCCTCAGCGAGGCGAGTCTCCTGCAGGCCAGCAATATCAATGTTATGACGATTGAGTATGGCATCAATTAGTCGTTTTTCTCACATCGTCAGTATTCGTCAGGTCAGTGGAAAATCCTGGACATGGTTCTTACGTTAAAGGTTGGAAGCCGTAGCTTGAGGGTTCTATTTTTCTTTTTTCTTTTTTTTTATAGTACCTGGTGCATTGGTTTTACAGCCTGCGCTTCATATTTCGTCCTAGCCCCAAGCATCCATTGAAGCAGGCAGGCTGAGGCGGATCAGCACCCAATTGGCTGGGGGATGCCCAGCTTGAGGCGGGCGGTAGCTGATCAATGATACCTGAAGGTGTCTCCCACTGTGAGAAGCAACCCGTAGCGCCCCATGTCTACGCCAATTGATAAGGACTTATAACCCGTAACTGCTACCTCTCGCTTTGATTCAGAGACCGGTTAAGACCAGGGATGGAGTTATACCTCTCCATAGTACAAAGCTGGGGTAAAATATAGAAACCGTGTGTTGCCCATGCAGCATGATCGCTCTCTCTGCCTGCCTAGTTCACTCCAGAGGAATGGTAACACCAACACATCTGGAACAAGACAAGCTGCAGAAGCTGTCGGATCAGCAAATCATTGCTCTAACTGACCGCCTGTCAGTCAAGGCTTAGGGCCTTGTCAGCCCTGCCATGACATTTTGTCTTTAGGTTGTATGTCCTCGTACCAGGATAAGGCTTGTATCCTCCCAGTTGAGCTCTTCCGCCCGGAGCAGTTGGCAAAATGTGTGGTGTCGGCTATGGTAAGCGCAGCCCAACATTCGGCGCTAACAGACAGCAGGTAGTACCGTCTACTGTCATACGGTGGCTCAGTCACATCAACTAAGACCTGACACAACTTGTTATACTATTCACATGTTTTCTTATTGTATGACCGATCTATCCAGTGTCCGTGTCTTTTCTTCACCTCTTGGTTCGTTGGTATGTGTATAGTTCTCGCCATGAGCTTCATATTGGTGATTACGTCATATCATTGCGTTCCTTTTACTTAACCCAGGCATCAGTGCATGTTTATAGTTTATTTTTAATCGCTTTCCTCTGATATCCTCTGCTGTATGCATACAGGGAATACAAACGGTGTAGGTACGTGTAACTCCTGCGAAAATGGACAGTGCACATACATTACGACTAACTCCAGTACGACAAACATAAATCACACGGGGACAATTAATGGTAATATCCATAAAACAAACAAGCCACTATAAAAAAAAAAAAAATAACGGCAATACGACACAACGAATCAACGTTTCGATCATAATAATCTTTCTCGGGAATAACATGAAAGATCACAAAAAATACATGAAATTAAACAATTTAATAACATTAAAACACATACACAAAAATGTCTAGGCATCCATACAGTCTCCATGACAGCCAACGAAGACAACACCAAAACAAATCCAACCTTAAGAGTGCACGACCGCAAATTTATGTCTACTAAAAAAAAAAAAAATCTCGAAACGATAACAGGTAAGACAACATCTTGTTTTGTGGAAATGGCGTTCCCCGTCTAATGGCTTCCTGGCTAATCAAAACGAGGATAAATCACATAATTGACCTTGCCACTTCGCCGCTTGGTGCAACCTCTACCTCGGGTGTGTTGCCAGTTGATAGCTCTTTGCTCTGAGTTTTCCAGTGGCTATAAATCCGTATCGCCTGAAGCACTAGTAATGAACACCAATCTTTTCGCCATTATCAGAAAATGTGTTATCGGAAGTACTGCCAGAACATCTGGGTTTAAGGAGGTTAACATGAGGGAATGGATAAGAGCGTATGCTCTTAAACATCCTGTGTGCTGATGCTTAGATTCAATCCCAAAACTGGTCAGTTGGACTAAAATGTTGACTTCTCGTCCTTGACTTGGGGACGTAAAGTACCTCAGAAGTCGGAGTGGGTTCGTCTAAGGGAGAGGGAAGCTGATAATAGGGAAAGCAAATCTACACGAAAAACTTCATTCAACAGACCACAGTCTACTCTACCAAAAGAATGGTGGTAAAGACCTAGAGAAACCAGTCAGGTGGCGTTCCAACGCCATCGGATACCTCGCAATCACAAACATCTAACGAAAGAAAAGAGGCCTTAGCGACAAGACAAACGAAAAACATACAATGTCATCTACCTCTTCATTGGGAACCTCGACACTTCTAAACTACATAAACGTCTTCAGTTACCGCCACTCTACAAACGCCTACTTTTTTAAAAAGGCTAAACTAATTCACAAAATCCTATTTCAAAATGCTCCAATCTACCTTTGACCATTGTTCAAATATAACGCAAGACATAGCGAACGACTAAATATACTTCATGTCCCTAAACCTAGGATAAACTTTTATAAAACAAGCTTAGCATACTCTGCCGCTCAGAGTTGTGGAACAATCTTCCACAAGAAATCAAAGACACCACCAATCATTATACATACAGTCACAACCTGTTTGAACATTACCTCAGTACAGACTACATGCACCCCCCCCCCCCAGTCTAAAAACAGTAATAATGGTAGATTATCTCAAACGACAACTAGCCAATAAACATTCCCATATCTATGACACGTTTAACTTTCCTTAGGTATTTATAATGCCCATGGTAAATATTGCCTCAGTGAGTGGTGTATTACTGATTATTTTTCATGCGTTTTAATGCTTATGGTTCTTTTGTTGTCTAATATTAGTTTCATAAGTGAGGTTGAATGAAATAATGTATTAGAGGAAATGGAGAAGAAGGGCAGAATGTCAGACGTGCCTGCGTGCCCAATTCTTAACACTTTTAAAATAAAGATTGTTCGTTCGTTCGTTCGTTTGAACCTTCACGGCAGAAGCAGTAGAACAAATTGTAAAAAAAAAAAAAACATCAAGAAGAAGTAGAATTCAGTGTCGTGTATAATGCTTGAAGAGGTATATCATGGTGTTAAGACAGCAAACACAACACCGCATTAAGCAAGCATCTGAAGCACACTCCACAATGTCACCGTTATATTCATTGAACGCACGGGAAGAGGCATGGGCAGGGCCGGTACAATCAACGTAATACGGACTCCGTTAGCGGATACTGACGAGACTCTGACGCTAGTTCGACTACACGAACTGGGGGAGAAACCTGGCCAGGCACGCTAATGTTGCCTTCGAGGAAAAGACTCTATGGGAACGGTGAGTCGACACTTTGGGATGGCTGCCGCATCGGGGGAATGAGCATGCACGGTAATACCGAATGGGCAGTGGCATCGTTGGACTTTGTATAACATAAAATATTCATATATTCTGTTCAGCCACGGAAACATTGCTCACAGCGAATCAGAGATACCACCAACCCATGTACAAACAATTGCAGGCTATTTGAACACTATCATACAGGCCATATGCCGCTATAATAATAATATTAACAACAACAACAACAACAACAACAACAACAACAATAATAATGACCGGCACCTTGCCGTTATGACAGACGATAGTTTGTATAATACAGTCAAACCTCTCTATAACACAAAGCCAGGTCTAAATTTAGAGATCATGTTTTGACCATGCAGCATGATCCTTATTTCGGCCTGCTTACTCTACTCCAGACGAAAAGTAACAGCTATACAGCTGTAACAAGAAAAGCTGCAGAAGCTGCCGGATCACCAACGCAATAATCTATCGGTCCGCCTGTGGAAGCTTTCATCTCAGACCCGTTTGTAACCAATGGATAGAGTCTGGTCTGCCCTGCTATGATATGTAGTCTTAATGTTGCATTTCCTCGCAGTAGGGTAGGACTTGTACCATTCTAATTGCACTCCTCCGTCCGAAGCCATTGGCACAATGTGGGATGTCGGGTGTAATCAATAAAACAAACACAGATTAGTAAAATAAATATTCTCTTAACAGTACGACGGCATGTCGCTCGTAAATGTCCCTCCCTGAACGTTGCTATCAATCCGATGTCAGCAATGTTATCTTCGGTAGTTTGCCATTGATTTCTGAATGGGAAATGAAAGCTTAAGTTCAAATTAATTCCTGTGTAGGGATTGAACCACCAGCCTGCCATCAGGGCACCTGCAATTTAAGAGCGAACACTCTTATCCTTTCACCCAAGCCTGCTCCTAATGTCTACATTAGCGAATTATAACGATGTCGAAAGCATTAGGATTAATGCGTTATGTATTACAGATTATTCACATTTCCCGTGCGTTTTAATGCACATGTTGTCTCTGTTGTCTACAATTAACCTGATAAGTAATGTATGAATGCAATATTGCATGCCAGTGGTTAAATCAGAACGGCAGAATGTTAAACTTGCGTGTCCAGTTCCGAATCCTGTGAATATAAACTCCGTTTCTTTGTTTGTTCACCCACGACATGTCTTACTTTATCAAAACCTTTGTGTCGGCAATGAAGATCTAGATCTTTGTTTACCTATACTGAAAGCTGGATTAATGTTCTCAGCGAGTACACATTATTTACTGTGTCCGAGTCTTCTACGAACTCACATTGTTCTTCCCCTATTTCGTGCTTTATTATCTTCCTACTCTTTGTATGATGATTCTTAGCAAAACGATTTTGCTGGTTATGCTAATTGTTCGATATTGACCATATCTTTATACTTGTATGTCCAGCATTTAGAAATTACATAAGGGCTCTTCTTTTTCTACATGCTGATGCAGGAAATCCGAGTTGAGTTGAGCTGAGAACTGATATCACTGCACTCAGGACATACACATACGTGCTTCGTCCCGTCGTTCAACAGCCAGCGAATAGTCACACTACTAATCGTTCTCCTCCGCTTTATTTTCCCCAGGCTGGCTGTTGTAAAAGGTATAGCGCACAAAGCGCACACTTCCTTGCTTCGGTGATAATTCTTTTTCCATTTTCAATGGTTGGTTTGATTGATCGTGCCTAGAAGTTTCTAATAGGAAAAAAAAAAAAAAAACAGGTTGTGAAACATGCAGACGCCATTACTTGTCACTGAGCAGAATGACGGGGGCCTAATTACTGTACAGACATTGGAAACAACAAAGACGGTTCTTCAACAATGTGATTTTAAGACAGACTATCGAAGTGCTAACGTATAATGTCGATCCCTATCAGAGGCCGGATAACTTTTTTGAATGGATATTGTCGATCCCTGGCATAAGCCGGGTTATAGGTTTGAATGGATAATTTCGATCCCTAGCATATGCCGGGTTACAGTGTTAAATAGATACTGTCGATCCCTAGCATTGACGGGTTACAGTTTTCAATGGATAATTTCGATCCCTAGCATTGACGGGGTTACAGTTTTTATGGATAATGTCGATCCTAGCATAGACCGGGTTACAGTTTTAAATGGATAGTGTAATCCCTAGCAAAGGCTGAGTTACAGTTTTGAATGGATACTGTCGATGCCTGACATAGGCCGGGTTACAGTTGTAAATGAAAATGTCAATCCACAGCATAGACCGGGTTACAGTTTTGAGTGGATGCTGTCGATGCCTGACATAGACCGGGTTACAGTTTTGAGTGGATGCTGTCGATGCCTGACATAGACCGGGTTACAGTTTTGAGTGGATGCTGTCCATGCCTGACATAGACCGGGTTACAGTTTTGAGTGGATGCTGTCGATGCCTGACATAGACCGGGTTACAGTTTTGAGTGGATGCTGTCCATGCCTGACATAGACCGAGTTACAGTTTTGAGTGGATGCTGTCCATGCCTGACATAGACCGGGTTACAGTTTTGAGTGGATGCTGTCCATGCCTGACATAGACCGGGTTACAGTTTTGAGTGGATGCTGTCGATGCCTGACATAGACCGTGTTACAGTTTTGAGTGGATGCTGTCCATGCCTGACATAGACCGGGTTACAGTTTTGAGTGGATGCTGTCGATGCCTGACATAGGCCAGGTTACAGTTTTGAGTGGATGCTGTCGATGCCTGACATAGACCGAGTTACAGTTTTGAGTGGATGCTGTCGAAGCCTGACATAGACCGAGTTACAGTTTTGAGTGGATGCTGTCGATGCCTGACATAGGCCAGGTTACAGGTTTGAATGGATACTGTCAATCCCTGACATAGCCCGGGTTACAGTTTTTAAGGGAAAATGTCAATCCCTAGCAAAAACTGGGTTACAGTTTTGTATCCAGCGTGGTTCTGGGGTCGACCCATGGTCTTATAGATGGATAACAGGCACTTTTCAGAATCTCCTAGGAATTGTTTTGGATGGAAAGACAACGCGGATGGGAACTGCCCAACCCATCACCTAGCCTTGAATAAATGAAGTCATACCACTTGACAGCGAGTCTCAGTATCCCTGTGGCAAGAACGATGTCCTACTGGTTCAGTGTTCATGGGTTCGATGTCTCATCCGTCGTATTTTCAAAAATGACCTGGACTTCCACGTCGCCTCAGCCTAAATTGAGTACGAGGAAATATATTGGGAAGTAAAGGCGGCGGGTGCCATATTGACCACATCGTTCTTCAAGGACCGATTGGTGTATATAACTATGGGGATGGGACCATTTGCCATCAGGTTTCTGTTTAACTCTTTACATTGCGAAGGTAGGAAGTGAAGGTTACAGGAGAACCATTTCTTACAACAACCACCACAATAACAACAACAGCGACTAACACACCTACAACAGCAGTAGGTACATTATTATATTAGCTTAATAATTAATTTCATAAAGAAACCACAGCTGCACAGTGTTATTTCTGAAAGCCCCTCATAAAAGAACCGTAATGTGGAATTATACACATTAGTCCAAATTGGGAAGGAAAATTTAGCTGCCATTTGGTCCTCATTACGTAACCGGATTTCTTTTAGTATGGATTTATTACGATTTATTGGATTTATTACTAAGGAATCAATTACATTATAACAATTTGCACAACAATTCACGCTAAATGGTTCTCTTTAACTTCGTCTGTTTGTTTAGTTTGTTTGTTTAGTCGTTGGAACAACATCACGGCTCCCGGTTTAATCCATAAGTGCTCCGTTTTCCTCCTAACTCAAACCTGAGTCTGGAGAAACTTAGCTCAATGCACGAACTCCCTTGCATTGGCGAGGATCCTGAAATACTTGGGTAGATTTTTAACTCGAAATTTTGCCCCGGCAGCGCCGTTAGGCTACTCTTTTTCGATTTCCAACTGCGAAGGGATTTTTTACGTGCGCAACGATACACACGGACGTCCGATCTCACTACCCAGAGACCAGGGGAAATTTTATTCCTGGAGGTCCACGTGGATTTTTTAAATAAATCCCGGTCCTCACCGGGGCCTGAACCCAGGACCTCCAGCACTCGAGGCGGACACCATACCTCGAGACCACTCAACCCAACTTCGTCTGTTGCACGACGAAACAAATCCAGGAACACTCATGGCTAATGCTGGAAGATTTAGGAATCCACTCTTCCAACCTTCAGGTCGAAACGACATACTCTCTTCTCATGACATGCTTAAAGAATGTGGATTGTCTAGTTCTCATGCTAGCAGCCAGTTGTCTTTGTCAATTATCTTATTTCAATGTATCTTCATTGTATTTCTATCCGTCCACGCGTTTCTCATCATTGTTCTATAGAGCTACACCTCCGTAGCTTCACATTATTTACTCACTTGTCTGCTAATTGTCCATGATTTGCATCCGTACATCAGGATGGGCTCAATCAACTCGTTTCATCATCTCAATGGACAAAAATATATTGCAGTAATTATTCTTCAATGTGTGAAATGCTGCCGTTATTTTGGCTATTCTAAATGTCACTTTTTTAACAAGCCACCCATCTGCTCTTATTACAGTTTCCAAATACTTAAATACATTGACTTGTTTCAGATTGATCCATTTTCCAGGTTACTACCGTCTTATAAAACTGTGATTCCCAAGACAGAACCACCCATCTATATGAACGGACGTTACGTATACCGGGAACATTTTAAAGCTACCTCTTAAATCAGTTGTGTTCAATCTTAGACCCGAAGCCTAGGCATGTCTTTCATGATTGAAAAAATATTTAATTTCCACAAGGGACCTGTATTTGTGGACCGTGGAACCACAGTATACTGAAGCTATAAAAAGAAATTTTAAAAACAAGAACAAAAGAACTTAGAAGCGGTTGATTGAGATGTGTTATCACAAAATGCATGGGAATGCTAGACATAGAAAGAATCTAAGAAAATATTCTCTAAACATTCGGGTAAATCTATCATCATCGTCATCATGTGCCATGTCTTTAAGCTTGTGTGGTCATGTATCACCATCTCACGTGATCACCAGAGTCGTGGATCAGCCTGTGCTCTTGTCTCTGCCATGTCATGTGGTCAAGCCATCCAGATATTTACTTCTCTGCCGACCCTGTTATTTCCCCCCCCCATTCTTGCCAGTTGTCACCAAGTTCTCTAGTTTATTTCTTCTCATAACGTGTCCAATAAAGTGTGACTGTCTGCGTCTAATTTCTCTAATCAATTTACGGGGTTCATCTGCTACTTGCAGGACTTTTCTTCTTGGGTTTTCTGTCTGTCTATGGTATTCATTGTATTGTCCCTCAGAAAGCACAATTCGACTGTCATTATATATTTTTCAGCTTCGTCTGTTCCATGGGTACAGATGATGGATGAAGTTGAAGAGCAGCCGACAGATAGGTGTAGGTTATGGTTTTCAATTTCACGACTGTGGGCAGAGGATCTCTGTTTGGAGACAATAGCTACCGCCATCGACCAGTATGATAAATTCTAACAAGGAAAGCAATGGCAAATTACGTTATTTACAAATGCCAAGATAGTAATAAGTTCCTGTTGATTGATTGTTGATTATTATGGCTCCAGTTTGCTGCCAATATATGTTCTTTATTATTCACTGCTCTTTGCAATCAGTTTTCAGCATTCACAGCTGAAACAACTATGCAATTTTCTTATTAAATGTATTTATTTATTTATGATTATTTTCGGTTTGCTCGCTGTGAACTCGAACATAGTCCACACACGTGCTGCTACTACTACTACTAGCATTTACTGAAGACTACACTGAGCTGATCTTTGAGTGTAAGCTAACTCACCCTATTTCCAGTTACCCTCGTCATCATCCTGTCTTCTGATATGCCCAAATCTAGGACGATAATTCAACATTTAAGTCCAATTGACTGCCGTGAGGTAAGAACCCCCTCCTGCGATCACCAAAGAAAGTTTAAGCACGAAAGTGTTAAACCATTCGACCAAGTCAACCTCTATTTCTTAATGACATCTGTCAGGCAATAATATCACCTTCAAGAAACATGTTAATATCTATGTCAAAATATTTACCCCGCCATGAATAAATAATAAGAGCCATACTTACCCGTGAAACACGCACAAAATAACACTATTTTTTTTTAAATGTTGCATATCCCTTGCAGGACGTTGCAGTCAACACCAGCATTTTTCAGCTGCTGTTGATGTACTAAGCAAGTTTTACGTTCAATAATTTGCCATTGCTTCTGGACGACCGGCTCACATACCCCCGTAAGTTACGAGCGCGGCGCCAACCGCTGCCAATTCTAGCAGCTGCTGTTTTCCCCACGTGGATATACGGGATTACGAACAATGTCGTTAACACCTTGGCCAGGGAGACCCACCAACACTAATTACATAGACTTTAAAAAAAAGCGTATCGACGAGCGGGCAGTAAAGTACGAAACAGAACACAATATCACCGTAGACACGCAAGTCCAGCAATAATGCAGCAACTCGGAAATTAGCAATGATACATTTGGTGAGAAAAAGAGTGAGAAGTTGTATCTGTCAGCACGTCCCATGCCTCAATAAAATGGTGGTGGTGGCAGCCCCGGCGGCGTTATGTTGGTCGGAGTACAATCATCGCACGCATGTCGTAATTGTAACGGACTCACAAAATACGATGAGGAAAGTGAAGACTAGCATGCTTTGGGCAGAGTGGCAGGCATCCATTCAACAATCAAAAATAAAGAGTATCTATTGGATGGTATTCCCCAGGACATGCTGGTGTGGTGGGAAACAAGCAGGAGGACAGACTGGCTGGGTCTGCACCACATATTGGGGTATTGGTGCATGATAAAGCATATGTGGTTGGGGCCCTTTGGGATGGCGTGTATAGTACAGACGAACAGTTAAATCATCACGGATGTCAAAAGGATGGTGCTTAATGAGTGGCCAGAGGATCTAGCAGACACCCAGGACTCCGAGGAAAGGCTGGTTGTTGCAGATAAAGACGGAGCACGTAAAGGAATGTCTCGAGTAAAATGATGTCATTTCTTGACTCGACTTAACTCAATTCATTATGTGGCGTATTTATAAACTCAACCATTTCAAAACAATGCATACAATTAGTGACTTTAAACAAACCGAATACCAGCACACATAACAAGTGCCGCAATATTCGTTGTAACCGTAACTAATCTACAATTAGAGTGAATCTATAAACGTTATTCCTGGACATGAGGAAGAATAAATAATGCACCCAACGTGCATACCAACAAAAACTTTCCACTGACATGAGAAGAAGGGTTTGGGGTTTCTATATAGAACATATACTATTATATGCATGTGAATTATGGACAATAAGCAGACACCTAGAGCAGCATTTAATGGGTATGGAAATGTGGTTTCTGATGAAAATGTAAAGGATATCATAGAAGGGGAGAACAACCAAAAAACAAGTCCTGTAATTCACAAATGAAATCCGTAAATTGATTCGAGATATTAAAGTGCCGACATTCGATACTTTTTGGAGAGGTTATGATGAGAAATAACTGGAAAATGTAGTGACAACTTCCAACATTGATTGGGGAAAAGCAAAGAGAAGGCAAAGCGATAAATATCTGGGTGGTTTGGTCACATGGCGTTAGAGCGACAAGAACATAGACCTGATCCAGGACTCTGGTGATCGTTTGAGACGTCGAACTACCACCGCCACAACACGTATCGGCGTGACAGATAATGATGATGATGAGCGTGTATACCAATTTTTCTCTTTTTGTCATACGGAGTTTGCCGTGAAGCGTCACAAAGAGTTGGGTATAATTTTCCTTTCTTTGCGTATCTTCTTGTGTTTTCTCCAAATCTACAGTTGCTCAATTATGCTATTATCGATATAATCCTGGGTAGTTTGCTTTTAGTGTTACTTCGTGTTGGATGATCTCTCCTGTTTGTCCTGAGCTTGTTAACGTGACGTTAAATCTCCCAGCAGCTTGTTGGGCTTCTCTTGTGTACAACTTTAACTTCCCTTTTCGCTTAAACAGTAACACAGTCAGTAGTTTACTATAGGGTGTGTTTTTAATGAGTGTGGGATGTTAGAAAATATTGACGTTCTAAGTTTTGCATTTACCTTTTATGTTGCAAGAGTTCACATCGGGTAAATACAAAACTTGAAATGGCAATATTCTCAAAAACCTACGGTCATTACAAATACAACCTGTAAATCAGTAACTGAAAATATCTCTTCTGTGACTTTATATGATTGATTGATTGATTGATTTAGGAATCGACATCACAGCATTCGGGGCATTTCCATAAGTGCTCCGTCCCCATCCTCAGCAGCCAGCGAAGAGTTCCAACACTAATAGTACCAGTAGCAATCTGATTATAAGTCCGTCTCGCCTTTGCTCTGAGCGTTGAGCGTCGGCCAGATCCATTCGTCACTCCTCGTTGTCTCATTCTTGCCAGACCATGGTAATCCATTTGCTCCTCCGAGGTGTGCACGTGCTCCTACAAGGCCGCAACCACGTCTGCCTTGTCATGTATCAATACTCCACCAAGTTCTGCAGAGCCAGCCAATCTGTCCACCTGTTCATTTCCCAGCACACCGGCATGCCCCGGAGAAAAGATCCAGAACCCGTGACCTCCGAAGCGAAGCAAGCCACTCCGCACGAAGTCTGCTCGTCCTCACCCTCGTCAGCATGCTTTCTGAGTTGACTTTATATATTAAATGATAAAGTGCCATGGCACGATTAAACGTCTCAAGTAACTACTTGTGGGCTTATATATCACCGAAATGTTGTCATTGTGTTATAATACAACATGTCTGCTATTTTTTAATAACTTTTAAGTCATAACTGTAACACACCTCTACTTCCCATTTTCTGCCATTCATTTGTGTGTGCTTCGAACCTACTTTTGTTTGGCACTGAATCTGTTAAATGTTAAATCATGGCGACTTCGTCTATGTAATTTGCCTCCTGTCCAGTACTACTATTCCATGTGCAGACATTGACTGAAAAGTGAAGTATCTGATTTTCTTATACACCTACCGGTGTGTTAGGTGTGTTGGGTATATGGTGTTAGCAATCCAAAACAATACATTTTCTTCTTAAATTAACATGTATATATCGCGTCCGTGTTTAAATACGATGACAGCCCCAAAATGGTATTACTCGAATGACACTAGATGGGTGATCTGTTCAATCTCTCGCTGTCCGCTTTTAATTCCGAGAACATGTATGGTACTCATTTAGGGTGTACAGACACGTGAGCCAATTTCAAATTAAAATAAAGTCCGCATCGATAATATTTGAACGTACACCACCTGAACTGACAGGCAAGCGTGCTACCCACAGCGCCACTACAACTTCCCAAACAGGTGTGATTGCTGATAAGAAATTTGCGAGGTCGTTGCTTATAAGTAATTTGCGTGGTTGTTGCTTATAAGTAATTTGCGTGGTTGTTGCTTATAAGTAATTTGCGAGTGTGCCAGCATTAAGTGTAGAATTATACATAGATATCCACGGCGAGTAGAGCCTGATAGGTAGGAAATGGACCTTCTATCTTGCGTCCATTCACGTGCGCCAGAGAACGTATAAAGGCACTGACTAAAGCTACGGTCTCCTCTTTGTTGTCATTCAGTGATTTAAAACACGTCTTTCAAAGATTACATAAGCCGTCTTAAATACGTATTTGAAAGTCAGCAAGGCCGAATGGATAAGAGCACTTTTTCTGAAACATCAGATGTACTCATGCCGAGGTAGCTGGTTCATCCATTAAACAGTTGGACTAAAATGCTGACTTTCCGTCCTTGACTTAGGGACGTAAATGATAAGCATCTCAGAAGTCGGAGTGGGTTCGCCTAATGTCGAGGGACATTGCTAATCCACATCAGTTCAGAACACTAGAAGAAGGAGAACTTTATGAACCACGCTTGAGATCATCGAGAGCAAAAGCAAAAACAAAAACAACAACAACAAAGCCTACTTGCCTGTGACCCACATACATTATTGAAATACCAATGTTGTTATGTTGTTTTGCTACTGTCCATCATCATCATCATCATCATCATCATCATCATCATCATCATCATGTGCCATGCCGGTACGCGTTGGCGGTCACGTTTCACCAACTCAGACTATTACCAGAGTCGTGGATCTGCTCCGTTTTCTTGTCTCGACCATGCCACGTGGCCAAGCCATCCACGTATTTACTTCTCTGCTTTCTTCTTGTTCTTTTCCCCTCCATCTTGCCAGTTATCACTAAGTTATCCAATTTATTTATTAACGTGTGCATACTTTGTTTACTCTCTGCGTGGGGCTGCATGGTCTCGAGGTATGGTGTCCGCCTCGAGTGCTGGGGGTTCCGGGTTCAAGCCCCGGTGATGCCGGGATTTTTTCTCGTGGACTTCTAGCAATAAATTTCCCCTGGTCTCTGGGTAGTGAGATCGGGCACCCGTGTGTATTGTTGAGCACGTAAAAAATCCCTTGGCAGTTGGAAATCGAAAAAGAGTAGCCTAACGGCGCTGCCCGGGCAAAATTTCGAGTTAAAAATCTACCCAAAGTATTTCAGGATCCTCGCCGGTGCTACGGAGTTCGTGCACGGAGCTGAGTTAGGAGGAGAACGGAGCACTTATGGGTTGCACCCGTGTGCCATGAAGTTGATCCAACGACTAAACTAAACTAAACTAAACTCTCTGCGTCTAATTTCTCTAATCAGTTTACGGTTTTCATTTGTTTCTTGTTGGACTTGCTCATTGGTTTTTCTGTCTGGCCATTGTATTCTTTGCCTGTTCCTCAGAAACCACATTTATACAGCCATTTTAAGCTTTTCTGCGCATTGTCAACACTTCACATACACACACACGTAATAACACCAACTTAAGAGTTTATAATCGTTTCTAGCATAGTGGCATGTCTGCCAGGCAATACTGTGTTCACATCCTTCACAAGAGAAGATTGGTTAGCTATCATGTGACTTCAGGGTCGACCTAACATAAGCAGATATGCATTTGGACTTTGTCGTGGGGTTCAGGCGGATGGCGTATTACTGATCACATTAACGAAATGACCACTCCACTCTACTGATCACATCCTCTGACCGCATCACACAATAGACCACATCACACAACTGATAACATCCACCAACTGACCACATCGACAAGCTGACCACATCTTTCAACTGATCACATCCTGTGACTGCATCACACAACTGACTACATCCATAAACTGACCTCATCGTCCAACTGGTCACACGCTCTAAATGATCACATCCTCTGACTGGCTGTATGATACAGCTGACCATGCCACATAATTGACCACATCAAGTAGATGGCCACGTCATTATACTGACAACAGCCTCCAGCTGACCATATAAATCAGATGACCATTATCACTAATTGACGATTTCACCCAATTGATCACATCATTTTATCGTACATCTGTCTAAACTAATCACACAGTCAGACAAGATGAGATAATATCACACAGTGTGACCAAAACACCCAACTCACCAACGACCCAGCTGACCACATCACACAAATGACCTTAGCAGCCAGCTAAGGATATAAGGCAGCTTGCCGCGTCATTCAAATTACCACATCACTAAATGACCACATCATCATATTCACAATAACCAACAGTTGATCAAAACACCCAACTGGCCACATCATTCAGTTGACCACATTATCCAACTGACAACATCACCACACTGACCACATTATCCAACTGACAACATCACCACACTGACGACATTATCCAACTGACAACATCACCACACTGACCACATCACCGAAATGACCACAACACCCAACTGACAACATCACACAACTGACAACATCACACAACTGACCACATTACCCAACTGACAACATCGCCAAACTGACAACACCACCCAACTGACAACATCACCACACTGACCACATTATCCAACTGACAACATCACCACACTGACGACATTATCCAACTGACAACATCACCACACTGACCACATCACCGAAATGACCACAACACCCAACTGACAACATCACACAACTGACCACATTACTCAACTGACAACATCGCCAAACTGACAACACCACCCAACTGACAACATCACCACACTGACCACATTATCCAACTGACAACATCACCACACTGACCACATTATCCAACTGACAACATCACCACACTGACGACATTATCCAACTGACAACATCACCACACTGACCACATCACCGAAATGACCACAACACCCAACTGACAACATCACACAACTGACCACATTACCCAACTGACAACATCGCCAAACTGACAACACCACCCAACTGACAACATCACCACACTGACTACATTACCGAAATGACCACAACACCTAACTGACAATATCACACAACTGACCAGATCACCAAACTGGCAACATCACCCAACTAACCACATCACTCAGCTGACCACATCACCCAACAGACCACATCACCCACTGGACACAGCACAGAAATTACCAAATCACTCAAAGAAACACATCCGCCAACTGACAATATCACCCAACTGACCACATCACCCAACTGACAACATCGCTCAACTAACAACATCGCCAAACTGACAACATCATCCAACTGACAACATCGCCAAACTGACAACATCACCTAACTGACCACATCACCCAACTGATCACAGCTCTTAACTGATCAAATCACCCACTGGACACAGCGCAGAAATTGCAAAATCACTCAAAGAAACACACCACTCAACTGACCACATCAGACAACTGACCACATCAACCACTGGACACATCACATATTTTACCAAATAACTCAAAGAAACACATCACCCAACTGACCGCATCACTCACATGACCACATCACCCACTGGACACGGCACAGAAATTACCACATCACTCAAAGAAACGCACCACCCAACTGACCACACCACCCAACTGACCACGACTAGGAAATGTGAGCTTGCAACCACGTCCCTAAAGTGGCACAAAGACGTGGGAAAGGGGTACTTCTTATACCGGCATAATGGAATTAACGTGTGTGGGAGAATCAGGACCCATTCAGTCACGATCGACTAATGGGCCAAGCAGTGAGCTGACGTAATGACGTTATGATACTATTATCAAACGGACGACAATATCATATAAAGGCAAGAGGCGCTTTTATAACATTAGGAAATTCGTGGACGTCAAAATAAGTTAAACGCAACACCAAACTTTGAAAATGAACTTGAAGTGAAACAGAAATCAAAAACAGAACAGGAATGGCCAAAAATGCTTTCAACATCATGACATCAGTATGAACATCTAGAGAGATTAACAACGCATTAGAACTCAGAATTGTCAAATGTTATGTTATATTCACGCTACTGTTTGGCGCGGAAGCCTAGACAATGAACAAGGTCGAATAGAGATATGGATATGCATAAGAATTGGACATATTTCATGGACACAGAAAACAGCAAATTACAGGCCGATCTAGAAAACAAATATGGGAATGAAAAGAGAGTTGATGAAAGAAATAAAAACGAGGCAAGTGAAATATTTCGGTCATGTTAAAAGACATAACACTCTGATAGGGGGGGGGGGGGGCATACTAGAGGGTCAGGTTTAAGGCAAGCGATCAAGAGATAGACAACGATACAAATGGGTAGATAACTTCAAGAGATGGAAGAGATGGAAAAGATCAATCTGACAGAATGTACAGTCAGAGCCAGACACTTTTGCAGATCCTCTGCAGCCAATCTTCATTCTGGAGGCGACACCATGTTGATTGATTAAAGTAGTACTAGTGTGTGAATCAGTCACACGGGAAACGACTAAAGCAATGACAAATAAACTAAATGCATGCGCTAATTGCTGTGGCGCACAATCATTATCATCATTATCATCATCATCATCAAGTGCCCTGCTAGCTGACGTAGATGTTCATGGCTCTCTACAGATCTCAGTATTTGGTGTTCTGGACCAACTCTGCTGTTGATATTCCCCCAAGCCACCGTCTAAATGCACCCAGCATCATTTCTCTTGGTCTGCCTCTCTCTCTCTTCTCCTCGATCTTTCCGTTTGTCACGGTGTTCTCCAATGCCTCTCTTCTCATCACATGACCAAAACAAGCTGTTGCCGGGGCCCATAAGGGAAGCAAAGAATAGCAACACTGTAGCCTACCACGCATGTCGTAAGAGGCGACTAAGGAGGCTATGGTTCCGTCGCCCTGCTACTGAGTGAGTGCGTGGCGCGACACTGTGAGCTGTGAGTTTCGTGTGAAATGCTTTTGAATCTGCCCGAGGTTTTTTGGAACGCGACTGCATATTCGGAGCGATGGCAGGTGGCTATGTCCCAGAGTTGACCGGTTTTTGCCTTATGCAGAAATGCGTGGCTGCTGGGCTACTGGTTGACTGCTACTGCCATCGACGTTGAACTGTATTTTCGTGGACTGTGTGGGTGAACATCTAGGAAACATCCAGATGGGAAAATGACTACCGATTCCATTAGAGATAAACTGGATGTTTCGTGGGGGACTATTGTGTTGACATTCTGGCGGCGGCATTATGCACAGTGTATCTGTGCGGGCTGTTGTTTGTCGAGACTCCTGTCTTTTCCACTTTTCACATTGGGCAGCGTTTTATGTGATATTCACTGGCACAGGAACGGAGCATAATGGGGACGACCCGTTGCTGTGAAGTTGGAACCGTGACTAACTAACTAACTAACTAAGCTGTTTTTATCTTTCTTATTGTTGTATATAGTGTTCTAGTTTCATTAGCCTGTTTCAGACAATCATTGTTATTTACTCTGGCAGTCCAAGGAATTCGCAACATTCGTCTCAGGAAAAATATCTCTGGTGCCTCTAACTACTTCTTAATTTGTTCATTTACATCCCATGATTCACAGCCATATAGCAAAACTGGTTCTACATAGTATTTCAGCACTGTCTTTCTTACATTCAGTGATAATGACTTATTACATAAGATACTCTTCATTTTCTGAAATGCGGCCTTTGCTGCTCTTAATCTATGCTGTACATTTTCCATCTGATGTTATAAATGCCCTAGGTATTTAACCTTCTCCCCGTATAGCGAAGTAATAATGAGAGAGATCAAAGAGAAACCAGGAATACTAATCGGAGGATATAATATAAACAATATACGCTATGCAGATGACACAGTATTGGTAGCGGATAATGCAACAGACCTACAACAATTGCTGGACAGTGTAGTAACAGAGAGTGCACAGAAAGGACTGTCCTTGAATATCAAGAAAACAGTAACAATGGTAATATCAAAGAAAATGGGGACGCCAACATGTGACATAGAAATAGAAGGGGAAATTCTCAACCAAGTGGATAATTTTAAATACCTAGGGGCACTTATAACATCAGATGGAAGATGTACAAAAGAGATTAACTCTTTCGCTACCGTGCGCCCATCTGTGGACAGAATGGATTTGCTGTAATGGCAGTCCGCCCTTTTCGTCCCACAAAATGATCAGTGGTTTATTTCACATATTTCTGCTCCGTTTCGGAATTTTAAGTTACAGTAAACTAAAAAGTAGTACAGCCGAAAGATCTCTACGCCATCTTTGAGCGGTCAATCTTTTTCTAATTTTGGATTCTTGTGAATTTTTAGTTTTAAGGTAGTGTTAATTTGTTTGTTTTGGTTTTTCACAATGGAAACGCCCACCAGTTTGCGTTCACGTAGTATGACTAGAGATCAAGCTAGATTATTGTTTATAATAATATGTGAATGTGAATATTTAGAAAGTAGTTTTAGTTGTGTCTAAAGTTTTAGCACGTGGTGATAAAGAAAAACCAGTGAATGTTCGTCAACAGCTGAGTGTTTGACAATGAAGCACGAATGGCTGAAGTTTACGTCTGTCATTATTGCTATGGGACTTGATCCAAGACCATGTATCAAAGACTACCGGTGTACAAGTGCACATTTATGTACTCCTTGGTATGTGGCACTGCCACTACGTTTCCCAGTAATCAATTAGAAAATTATAATATATTTATCACACCATGTTTCATGTATGTCAACCTGAGGGTACCCCAAAAAAAAATAAATTTATCCTCTTGTTGACTCTGAAGAATATCCAGGAAGCATTTTACCCATTTGAAAATGTGTCCATTGATGATATGATTATTTGGTGGAAGGGCTAAACAAAGCTAAAAAAACCATGCATTGTTGTCTCTACCAAGTCTGTAGTTAGAACTGTTGAGAGCGGATTGCGAAAACCGCAAAGCAAGCTGAAGATGGTCTCCATGAAAATAACACGGCGATGAATGGCTGCGACAGAATGGACCAAATGGTTGGATATTATAATATCCATGATAGGAAAACCATTACGTGGTGGAAGAATATCTACTACTAGATCTTTGAAATTGCACAGATCAATGCTCACATCCTACATTCCATATGGCAAACAGAGAAAGGAGGAAAAAAAATTGTTATAGAAGGATTTCAAGTAAAGGAAAGTGCACATCGCGAAGTAGCTCAGAGTATTCCTGAAAGTTTGACACTCTGCCTGCCGAAGAATTTCAGTCTGTTGCAGGAAATTATGCCGAAAGATTTACATGAGCCAAGCATTTAATAGAATTTGTCGGTGTCAATAGAGACTGTGTTTTTGCAGCACTCGAACTAAACGACACATATCATATTTTGTTTGCTCCGGCTGCACTAATAGACCAGACTTGTGCGCCAAAGTTTGCGTTGCAGCCTATCACAAATAGACTGCCACATATAGTAAATAAAAACAAACAGACATGACAATTAAATGTAAATCTGCCAAGTGTTGTCCTAATTTTTTTCTGACAAAAAAAAAATACATGATTCAGAATCTGCGGCGAAACTTCTTTTCGGATGGTTGATTGGAAGCAATGGTGTTTATAGTTTAGAATAGTGTTGTTTGTTCAGTAAATTCAATTGGATTAGCAGTGATCAGGATATTGGATAACAACGCCCCCTCGGTAAGTACAATGTTTACATTATTTTTACCTCTTTTTAACAAATTATTTTAGAAGTTATATTATTATTTGTATTTTATTTACAACATACAGCAAAAATTCTCCTACCAACATATTCCTTGTGCTATCTCCTTTATTTTGATATATAATACAACATTTCTGCTACAATGTTAACCATTTTCATAACATTATTGCGACATACACCAATTTCCAGATTTCGGCCATTAGTTTTTTTCATTTGTGTGAAAAAGACATGGTTCAGAATATGCACCAAAACTTCCTTTTGGGTGATTTAAATGAGCAATACTGTTTATATTCTTGAAGACAAGTGGTGTTTGTTTGATTATTCAGTAAATTAAACATGATTAGCAGTATAGGAGTGTAGAAAACACATTCTAAATGCAATGTTTACATTATTTTTACCTACTTTTGTCCAATTATTTTACAAATTATATTATTATTTTTATTTTATTTACAACCTAAAGCAAACATTCTCCTACCAACATATTCCTTGTGCAATCCCCTTTATTTTGATATATAATACAACATTTCTGCTACAATTGTAACCATTTTCATAACTTTACTGTGACAGACCCCACCTTCAAGATTTCAGCCATTATTTTTTGTCATTATTTGTGAAAAATACATGGTTCAGAATATGCACCAAAACTTCTTTTTGGGTTACTTTAATGCGCAATACTGTTTATATTCTTGAAGACAAGTGGTGTTTGTTTGATTATTCAGTAAATTAAACATGATTAGCAGTATAGGAGTGTAGAAAACACCTTATATGTGCAGTTTTTTAAATAATTTTTACCTCTTTAATTTCATTTGTTATTATTAAACCTCTCATTATTGTCATAATATTTGTAACCTATCAATTAATTATTAACACTGTCATGTTCCTTGTGCAATCCTCTTTAATTTGATATGTAATACAATAGGTCTTCTACCACCTTAACCATTTTAAAAGCATTATTGTAACACACCCCTAGTTCCAATTTTCTGCCATAAATGTCTGTTTGGTCACAGCCCAGTTTTTGTTTGGTAGTGAAAGAGTTTTTTAAGAGCAGAATAGGGCAGGCAAAGACAGCATTTCAGAAAATGAAGAGTATCTTATGCAATAAGTCGCTATCAATTAATGTAAGAAAGAGAGTACTAAAATGCTATATAGAACCAGTTTTGCTGTATGGCAGCGAATCTTGGAATGTAAATGAACAAATTAGGAAGAACTTAGAAGCAACAGAGATGTGGTTTTTAAGACGAATGTTGCGAATTCCTTGGACTGCCAGAGTAACTAACAATGATTGCCTGAAAGAGGCTAATGAAACTAGAACACTATATACAACAATAAGAAAGAGACAAACATCTTTCTTTGGTCATGTGATGAGAAGAGAGGCATTGGAGAACATCGTGACAACTGGAAAGATCGAGGGGAAGAGAGGCAGAGGCAGACCAAGAGAAATGATGCTGGACGGACTGAGAAGGTGGCATGGAGGAATATCATCAGCAGAGTTGATCCAGAACACCAAAGACCGAGATCTGTGGAGAGCCATGAACGCCTACGCCAGCCGGCACGGCACTTGATGATGATGATGAGGTATTTAACGTTATCCACTTGATGAAAAATTGACCCTTCTGTAACTGTGTAACATTTGGGTGTCACCATTTTCTTTGATATCACATTTTTTCACCATTGTTACTGTTTCCTTGATATTCAACATAATACTTTGATATGACAGAATCAACAATGTGTAGATCATGGAGATAGCTAGAAACTACTAGTGGACCAAGTGGTGAAGAAAACGTGCTGGCGCTGGATAGGAAATACATTGAGGAAGCCTGAAAATAATATACCTTGAAATATATTTGCAATTCACAAGGCAAATACAAATACAGAGATCTACATCCACATGTTGCAGAGAAGTAGAATAATATGTGGAAGACATATGGAGCTGCGTGAGATAGCTAGGAATAAACGATATTCGGACTCTTCGCTGGCTTTTTGCAGATGAGGACGGATAACGTATGGGAATGTTGTATCCTGTAATGTCGTTTCTTGACTCAACTCAACTCATTGTCGACATCACAAATGTCAATTCCACTCTGCAACTTAAAAATAAAGGAAACTTTATTTTGTCTTTCATCAAATTAGTTCTTGTTCATTTTCTCTTACCCACACAGGAAACTCTGATTTCTGAAGACAATTTGAAGAAAAAGAGAAAGCGGCAGACAGAGGACGAGAGAAAGAAACCAGAAGAAGAATAAGAAGAGGAAGTAGGTAGAAGTTGAGAATAAGAAGAAGAAGCAGAATAAGAAGAAGAAGAAGAAGAAGAAGAAGAAGAAGAAGAAGAAGAAGAAGAAGAAGAAGAAGAAGAAGAAGAAGAAGAAGAAGAAGAAGAAGAAGAAGAAGAAGGAAGAAGAGGAGGAGGAGTGGGGAGGAGGAGGGCATGAAGAACGGGAGGAAGAAAGGAAGGATAAGTAGAACAAGAAAAGGAAGAAACATTGGTAACTTCTTATGTGGGATGTGCATAGGGCATTTTCCGTTCATTATCATCATGTGCCATGCAGATCGCGGCTCCCCATATAACAAGAATACCAGTCTGGGGCCGGTTTTGTGTTTCTAGCCATTACTATGCCAGTTTGGCTAAGCCATCCAACTATTTAATTGTGTGACTTGCACTTTCCAATAAATTTTGGCAATTGTCACCAAGAGTTTAATTGTCACACTCATCATAAACATCTTCCACTTTTGTCACGAAGCGTCGTGGGGAGGAATAGTTGAGCCCGTTAGGTGACACTGGATAGTGTCATTCCGTGTGATTGTACAATGTTTTTGATGTTGTCAGTCCATTTTCTTCTCAGGCGTCCTCTTGCTATCGTAACAGAACTTCTTTGATGTAGGGCCAGTGCTGGTAGTTGATTGCGTTATATTCTAAGGAGATAGCCAAACCATTTGATCTTCTGTCTTTCAATATATGTGGCACAGGGCGTTGATCCCACTGTCTGTCTGATAACATCATTTATTTTTCTGTCTCGGATAGTTAACTTGGCATCTCTGCTCAAACATATTAAGAATTGAATTGTGTTTCTCTTTAAAATATGTCCAACACATGTTGAATGTCTGTCTCTATTGTCATTAATAATTTTAAATTAATTCCCACTGTATGTCTGATAACATCATTTATTTTTCTGTCTTGGATAGTTAACTTGACATCTCTGCTCAAACACCTCAAGAATTGAATTGTATTTCTCTTTAAAATATGTCCAACACATGTTGAATGTCTGTCTCTATTGTCATTAATAATTTTACTGTTGTTATGTGTTACTTAAAGAACTGTTTCATTCTTGTGTATGTCCGTTCGTACATGGTATTTTTTGTATGTTCCTCAGAAACCACATTCCCATTGTTACCAGATTTTTCTCAGCTTATCTGCATATTGTCTATGTTTGGCACGCAAAAAAAAAAAAAGCTGACTATATTGCACTTTGGCTCTCATTTTCTCACTACAAGTATACGTTGTCTCAGCCAATCCACTATTCGATGGCATGCAACGATTGCCTCTTGGTCTGTTTCTGATGCATTCGCGTGCAAATCCCATGGGGCATGCTTTGCTAAGAAGGTCTTGTCATATGACCGAATCATTTGACTCGCCGCCTCCCATAATCCATTGCTGCCATTCCTGTTGTCATTTCTAATCTTGCCTCATTTTTCAGGGTAAAATTTCGAATCGACGTGCTGAATATCTGAGTCAATCCTGGTTAACAGACATGTCTTAGACACTTATCATACCGTGTCTGGTTTCTTGGTCTCGGATCATATAGTAATAATAATAATAATAATAATAATACGCGTTGGCATAATGAAACCCTAGTATAACTGCCAGTGCCCTATTGATAGAACCCATAACAAATAACAATTGCCACATCGATAGTTAATATTAGTGCGATTGTAGTAACGATTTTAGCATATTTACCATGTCTTCATAATGCCTATCTTTTATATTGTTGTTGTTCTCGGTTAGCCTCAAGTGAAGTTTGGATAAAATAATGTATGAAAGAGAGTGATGGAGGGGCAGAATATTTGACGGGCCTGCTTGCCCAGTTCTTAACCCTTTGAATATAACGTTTGTGCGTTTGTTCCTTGGTTCACTCGTCAATTCCAGATGTGAAACGTGCTTACCATGCATTTTCTTGAGAAGATAACATAGTTATTTTCCCTTATCTTCAATATCTACAAGGGTGATTTTCTTACATCAGTCTTTGAAATAAATATTTGCCTGTCCGGCTTTTGAAATCTAAATCAGCTGATGCATATTGTGTCAATATTTTCTGGCGATGTTCCCTTTTCTAGAAACATCTGCATAGAAGTGCACTGGTTCCTTCAGCGCAGCGCAACCGTCATGTATTGGTGACATGCTAGAATCGGTCTGTCCATGCAGCTTTCACGCGCTTTTGTTTTATTTTGTTACTACAATGATAAGTTATTGTTGAGTTGAGCAAAGAACCGACGTCACTGCACTAAGGACATTCCTATATGCGCTCAGTCCTCTCGTTTAACAGCTAGCGAAGAGTCACACTACTAATCGTTCCCACCGCTATCTGATTGAAAGTTCTCCTGGTCATCCCTCCCAGTTTTGAGGTTCTACCAGAACCCCTGCCAATCCCCTGCAATCTCATTCTTTCCACATAAGAATCCTCAGTATGTTTCCCCACCTTCTCCACATGGCCCCACATGCGCACGACCACATCTCCATTGTCCATAGGTAATCGACGACTAAGAGGTACATTCCGCGCCAGCCTATCAGCATGTTCATTTCCCAGCACTCCCGCAAGGCCAGGGCAAAACGCCCTTACAATTCTTACAGTCTGTGACCTCTGAAGCGATGTGAGCCATTCCATACGAAACATTCCTTTCTCCGCTTTACTAAGCATACTCCTTGATTCCGTGATGAAAACAATGTGTGTTGCAGTAATCTCCTCAAATCAACGTAAGGCCACTGTGACTCCTTCCACCTCCATTCTCATTCTGGTTATAGTAGTAGCCTCATATGCCATACTATCCTTTTCCAAGAATCGTCCATTAGCCTTCGAAATGAAACCCCAAACACTCCGTCTGTTTCTCATCACTGACCCACCTGTACAGATCAATATGTCACCTTGATGTGTGTTTCTCTGGATCAGTTTGCACCTCAAACTATGTACGGCCCGCTGCCCATTCTCTGCATTCACGACCCAGTGTTACTATTCCAATGTGCCAGTCAGTCCAGTCTGCCGGTACTTCAACATACACGTTTTTAAGATTGATGGTCTCTAGATCACAAACATGACATATAGATATTTCCGACGCTGCCACAAATGACCTGCCTCGTCTTATTCTATGATCCTTGACCACATCCATGGCTTCATGCAGGGGGTTATCCCTATCTGCAGTAAATCTCAGGTACCATTTGGCCTAAAGGTCCGTATGCCTATCCGCCATTGTTGGTAGCGCCAGGATATGCCTTATAAATATAATTGGTGTGTAATTTGTGCACTCCATAATCACCAACATGGCCGCATTTTGTATGCACTCCAACCTTTCAAGCTGTCTCTTTGATACTGTCAGGAGCCCCAAACCATATCCAGGAACATAAATTATTAACTGCTGAAAGAGTCTGTTAAGCCTCCTCTGCTCTATCCCGGTTACTGCCATCGCCCTCAAAGCATTAAGTCCCCTACCAGCTACAATGATAAGTTATCATATATATATATATATATATATATATATATATATATATATATATATATATATATATATATATATATATATATATATATATATGTATGTATGTATAAAACCTGAAACGTTTTTTGTTTGTTGTTGCGAGTATGAATATATTCTAAAAACGTAAAGAACAATTGTATCATTATTCAATGTAGTCACCACTGAGTTAAATGCAAGTCCTGCAGCGCTAATAACGTGCTTGGATTCCTGAAGAAAAAGATTCCATTGGTCGCGTGTGTAACCACTCATACACCACCTGCTGTACCTCTTCACATAAGTCGCGTCATTTTGAAACAACGTACTACATTCATACAGTTGCTGGACTGACAGGTATGCATCACCATATTGGACCTCTATTCGCCGATGAATGTGGATAGATTTCACCATTTCACCGATTTAAAAAAAAAAAACATAAACGGATAACAAACGCCGCTCCTCTTTGGTGCATGTCAAAAGTGGGTAGGCCATCTTCAAACCTTCTATATGACGTAACTGTGTTCTTTTACACCATGATATCACGTGCTTAACACTCCGTACATCCTTAACAACAATATTGACAGGCTGCAAGATAATGGAATGGTGATTGTAGTTTATATCACACTTTTAATGTTGTCATTTGAAGCCACCCGGAATAATAACCAACGAACATTAAACCCCGCAGAAAAGAACCTCGACCCTTCGCCAGTATCCCTACCTCATGCTTGTCCATGCCTAGCGGGTCTTATATGCTTTATTTCCACCTTCGTTATGGTTGTCTTCAGCTTCTTCTACAAGGAACACTGACTTTCATCATTACTCTTTCAAAACCAGTGAGACGTTAAATTTGGCAAAAGTATTTCCGTGCCAGGGACGAGATGCTAGTTATAAGGCAGATTTCTTCGATTTTCAGATGTTTTAGAATATCCGTATATTTTCTTGTCCTTAGTCCAAGGTATTTCTGTAACATTTAATTTCAAAAGTTCCAGTTTTCTTCCTCTGCTATTGCGACATAGTACAATATTCACATATGTATGGTGCGACAACAAAAAATCATCTTCATCATCATGTGCCCTTCCAAATGGCGTAGGCGTTCATGTCTCTCCAAAGATCTCTGTGTTTGCTGTTTTGGATCAAGTCTGATGACGCGCGTCTTCCCTGTTACATCTACATGGGGGACTTTTGCCTCTGTCTTTGACATTCATTTTGTATGGGAAACCAACGCAATGCGATCTGCTGCCAAATCACCCGCAACTGTGTTTAGTTTGCGGTATTCGGGATTACGAATTGCGTCCGCAATTTCTTCGCCACAGAGTCGATGACATACAGAAGTTCTAGAAAATGTGAGTTGCGAGAAATGAGAAAATAATCAAGTGAAATACAGGGTGTATTTTTAATGACTGTGCAGTGTTTGAAAATATTGCCGGTCCAAGTTTTGTATTCACTCTCTTTAAAGCTCATGCAACACAATAGGTAAATAGAGAACTTGGACCGGCAATATTTTTTTCAAATGCTGCACTGTTATTAAAAATACACCCTATATTTTAGCCACATTAAAAGACATACCACTCTTATAAAAACCATACTGGAGTGTACGTTTGAGGGCAAGTGAGCAAGAGGCAGACAGCGATACAAGTGGGAAGATAACGTCAACAGATGGAGGAACATCCGTTTCACGGAATGTACAGTCATGGCAAGACACAGACAGTGTTGGAGATCCATTAATACCAACATTCATTGTGGAGGACACACGTGATTAATTGATGATTCTTTAGAACGTATTTTTTTACTTTCCGTAGTTTCTTATTGTTTTCTAAACGACCGACTGCTCAAACCCTCGAAATCAACGCAAAACGATCTTCTTTCAAATCTTTTTCAGCTGATTTCGAGCCCTCGACTCGGCACGGTAGTGAATTGTGAAACATGTTCACTGCTCCTGACCCCAGGGACGGCTTAAGTTAAGTACTGGTATACTTTATATAAAGTGCATCAGAATCCCAGTACTGGCAAAATGTACATAAAGTAAAGCGCACCTGAATCCCAGTACTGGTGGAATGTACATAAAGTAAAGCGCGCCGGAATCACATCACTGCAGATTATAAAATTTGCCTGCGCTACCAGTTCAATGCAAACTTAAATGGGTACATGGAAATGTGTTGCGAAATAAAGACGACCGGTGGGATATTGAAAACCTGATCGATAGAGTGCCGATCGGTCTGAAAGTAAAAGAAGGGGCACGTATTATACACATAATACGTATCAAAGTGTGAGAATGATTCATTCATTCAGTAGCATGTATTTTACAGAACTTCGCTTCCACAACAACCTTCCGGAAAACCTCTCGATCATAAGCAAGATGTCCCGCGTCCGATACACCCATCTGGAGATCATCCGCCACATCCTGCACCCATCTTCTCTTTGGCCTTTCTCTTCCTTTCTACCCAGTCATATACCCCACCATTATTGTTCTCTCCAAACTTTCGTGACGTTTTAAGTGACCAAAATATTTCAATTTTCTTTGATTTATCGTCTTTAATAGCCAACCTTCTTCAATATTCAGCGCTTGATGTATGGATGCATTTGTTCTTTTCTGTATCTAAGATATCCTCGAACCCGTCTATAACATTTAAATTCGAGGCATTCATGCGCTGTTCAGCTTGTTTAGTAAGAAGGATAGTTTACTTAATATTACTTTAACAAATTTACTTTACTTAACAACACTGCACTGTACTCGACGTTGTTGTACTTTACTTTCCAGTACCACACCGGACTTTATTGTTAAAGTTAGTTTCATGTCTTTTACAGGCCGTCGCATTCAACCCAGTATTTAACGACTATATTTTATTTTAATTTCCATGCAATTTTAACATTCAGTAGCGTTATATTTCTTTTTGACCGACGCTCATACAACTGTCAACAATTGTCAACAATCAACGCAATGCGTCAGCTTCTACGTCGCCTGCAGCTAGGTGATTTGGAACACGGTCTGCAGGTTTGATTGATTGATTGATTGATTGATTGATTGATTTAGGAATCGACATCACAGCATTCGGGGCATTCCCATAAGCGCTCCGTCCCCATCCTCAGCAGCCAGCGAAGAGTTCCAACACTAATAGTACCAGTAGCAATCTGATTATATGTCCGTCTCGCCTTTCTTCTGAGCGTTGAGCGTCGGCCAGATCCCCTCGTCACTCCTCGCTGTCTCATTCTTGCCAGACCATGGTAATCCATTTGCTCCTCCGAGGTGTGCACGTGCTCCCACAAGGCCGCAACCACGTCTGCCTTGTCATGTATCAATACTCCACCAAGTTCTGCAGAGGCAGCCAATCTGTCCGCCTGTTCATTTCCCAGCACACCGGCATGCCCCGGAGAAAAGATCAAGGCGATGCTTGTCACCCGTGACCTCCGAAGCGAAGCAAGCCACTCCGCACGAAGCCTGCTCGTCCTCACCCTCGTCAGCATGCTTTCTGAGTCAGTTACAGTCACGATGTGTGTGTGTGTCGTATTCTCCATCCAGCGGAGAGCAGCAGTGACCGCCTCCACCTCCATTCTTAAGCTGGGTGTTGTGGTATCATATGCCAGGCTCTCCTGCCCCAAACGTCAACCATTGGCTTTGGCTATGAACCCCTAGCCACTTTTCTCACCTCTTGACACCGAACCATCTGTGTAGATAATCACATCACCCGAGTGAGCATTGTCCTGAATTAGTTGCTGGATTTCCACTTCCGTGGCCCCTGCTGGCCACTCCCTGCACTCCTGGCTTAATGTGATTATAACTCTGCACAAGTCTGAATGCTCCACTGGCACTTTGACCCACTCCTCTCCACGCCTAATGTTCTCCAAGGGGCACACTTGTCTTATCGTATCCTCTGCCTGAGCCATCCATGTTTTCCCACTTATCAGTCGCTGACCCTTAACTGCGTCCAGCGCCTCATGCAGTAGGTGTCTGTGTCTGCAGCTACTCTGAGGTATGCCTTCGCCTGCATCACCTTGAATCTACCAGCAACACTCAGCAGACTAAGGATGTAACGCATACACACAACTGGGGTGTCTCTAGTGCATCCCAGAATGACCCGCATAGCTTCGTTCTGTATGCGCTCTAACTTCACCAGCTGACTCTCTGAGACAGTGAGCATACCTAATCCATAATCAATTACTGAGAGGATGAAGTGCTGGTATAGTGTGAAAAGCATTCTCTGCTCTGTGTCCATTGCAGCCATAGTTTTAAGTGCACTGAGTCCCTTTTGAGATCTTGTCACAACCGTCTCCACATGGTCCTTGAAGGATAGGCTCCTGTCAAATGTGATCCCCAGATACTTCAGTTTGTTCTCTGGTTCTCTTGTTCTTTGGTCTGCAGGATAGTGATACGCGTCCGCATATCCTTCACCACAGACGCCGGCTTATTTCCAGCAGCCTTATTGTATCAGCTGATTAAGTACCATGTGTTGATTAAATCGTCTTAAGCAACTCATATCTGCCGTGGGTTTATATAGTGCAGAGATCTTGTCATTGCGAAATGTTATCCCAATTAAAATATAAATACAGTAATTTTTTCCTAAGAAACCTCATTTAATTTGATATAAAATAGAACATGTGTGCTAGCATATTAAAATATTTAAGCCATAATTGTGTCTCCATCCTTACTTTCCATTTTCAGCCATCTATTTTTGTTTTGTCTGAAACTACTTTTTGTTTAGCACAAATATGTTAATTAAGCTATGCTATTGTCTGTTTCTTACTTTTCTGTCATTACAAGGCTGTAACCGCTCCATGGCGAAGGTGTTGTGGACGCAATTCGTAATCCCTCATATAGCGATCTAAACACAGCTGCGGGCAATTTGGCAACGCCTTGCGTTGGTTTTCATATAATGTTACGAGTCCCCGTAGGTTAGAAAGCAATGGAAATCTACTGAACGTAAGCTTGCTAAGAAATCACTAACAGCCAAATTATGCTGGGGTTGACTGCTACGTCCTGAAAAGGATATGCAACTACATTTTAAAATTTAATAGTAACACTGCAAACCCTAATAAGTACATTGCATGCATCCATTAACAATGTTTCCATTCTGTTTTAACCTGGACACCGCAAGGTACACGACGAAAAAGATGAAATGAGATGATGGTTCTGTGTTAATTTTTACCCAGACTTACATTCAATTGTTAAACAAGTGCATATCCTTTACAGGATGTCACTGTCAACCCCGAAACATTTTTGCTATTTGTGATCTCTTGGCAAGTTTACGTTCAGTAGTTTGCCATTGCTTTCAGAAAGATCGGCACTAATAAAATTTCATTAAAAACCAACGCAAGGCCGTCTGCTGCCAAATCGCTAGCAGATTTATGTCGAACGCAGTATGCGGGAATACGAACTTAGTCCTTAACCCCTTTGTCACGTAGCCGGCTTACATTCAATTACTTTTTTAAAATTTCCTTTACCTTACACTACTTTACTGTACTAGACTTTACCGTACTTTAGTTATTTGTACTGTATATTACTGTACTTACTGAAACATTCTTCCCTCGTATGTAAAGAAGCCTCGGCAACGTAGTAATGGCTAGATACTCACCTGCCGACCAGAAAGCCATAAGTTCGGTTCGCAGGTGGGCAAATTCTGATTTGTCAAAATTGGCTCGCAAGTCGTTCCTGCCTAAAATGGGTATCAATGGGTTGGGAAGTGAATGTGGCCTGTGACATACTGACCCCATCATCCACTGAGTGCCGATTGTTCTATAACGATGTGGGTGTAACAAAATATACCCGATCAGTGATAGGGGCTCTTGGCTTTGATGGTATTTATTTATTTAAATGTATGCCGGCCTATTGTATTGAGATCTGACATGATGACATCTGTCCTTTGATGTCCGGTCTCCTCCGTTGACATTCATTAGCTTGTCATCTTTCGCTGTTTGTGACCGTCTACCATCCAGGCCCGAGTCCCAATATGTCGACACTGTGTGAGTCACCGGCTGGTGCGGTGTTGCCTGAACACACACACACACACACACACACACACACACACACACACACACACACACACACACACACACATATATTCATTAACTGGCAACATACACACCATAAAATGGACACAAACACACAAACACACACACACACACACACACACACACACCCACACACACACATACACACATACATACAGATATTCATTAACTGGCAACATACACACCATACACTACGGACACAAACACACACACACACACACACACACTTACACATACAACATCATCTCATCACGTGTCCTATCAGTTGGACCAGGCCTTTATGTTGTTCCACGGATCTCGGTCTTTGCTGTTCTAGATTAACTCTGCTCTCTCTCTCTCTCTGTCTCTCTCTCTCTCTCTCTCTCTCTCTCTCTCTCTCTCTCTCTCTCTCTCTCTCTCTCTCTCACACACACACACACACACACACATTATTACCACATTGCAAAATGTCAATTACAAAACTCACTTAAACATTACGGGCAGTATTTAAACAAAACACAATCCCAGAACTGTCAACAATTAACATTTCCAGCGAAGAAAAAGAACACCACGAGAATCTCTCCAAAGAAACAGCTTGGAGTTTGTCATGAAATCATGAGCGCGCTATTTGTAGCCCAGCTATATTATCTTACCCGAAAACAAACCCATCTCATTATCACCACAAGATTTGAGTCTAGTGTCAACCGGTCTCTGTGGCTGAAGGGCTTGCGAACGCGGTTTGTGAGCCCGTATACCCGGGTTCGAAACACGGCGGTGCTGGTTTTTTCGAAAAAGGTATAGAGACCGGTCGTTCAGAAAGCAATGGCAAACTACTGAACGTAACACTTGCCTAGTACATCAACAGCAGCTGAAAATGCTGGTGTTGACTGCAACGTCCCGTAAGGGATACGCAACACAATAGATAATAGTCTGTCATAACAAAATGTAGACTTTAGTTTTGATCACAGAGTTCACTCCAGCTCGAGAGTCATGAAATAGTCCCATTAACAACTACTCCTCACTTTCAGACCGCTTCATCTCGCTTGTCGGATATCGCCCGTATTAATTCCTCAACTGTATTTTTCTCCTCGCTCTCTTATTTTCGTATTTCTCTGAACACGATCGTTTTTTCCGCGGTGACGTGCTAGACAAAAAGATGGATTGTCGAAGGTGAAACCTGGGGTTATCGAAGTACTTTATTTACCGTCGTTGACAAAAACTCTTTGAAACTATAGATACACAGACAGATCAAGTTCAAAGATCAAGGTGTATGAAAGATACTGAAAAATTGAGTTTAGTTTATTTAAAATAAAACTATTTTATTACGCCATGTCTTATCTCTCTATTTTTCTCTCCCTCTCTCTCCTTCTCTCTCATTCTCTCTCACTCCCTATCTCTTCCTTCTTCTTTTCCCCTCTCTTACATTCCCTCCCTCTCTTTCCCCCTCTCATTCCCTCTGTCTGTCTATCTCTCTCCCTCTATGTCTCTGTATCTCCCACTATCTCCCGTTTTTCATCACTCCTCTCTCTTTTTCTCCCTTTACCTTTCTCTCTCCATCTCTCTCCCCTTTCATCCCTACCAAACCCCCCCCCCTCCCCCCCCACACACACACATGGCCCAATATTAACATATTGCAATAGTTATATAAAACTACTCACTTAAATATCACAGTAGTATTCCCACGAAGTAGAATTCTAGAACTGCCAAAGACCACATTTCGAACAAAGAAGTAAAAACCCCAAAGATTCCCTCCCACGAAACACAGACTGGAGTATGTCATGAAACCATAAGCGCGCCATTTATAGCCCAGCTATATTATCCTACCAGAAAACAAACCAATCTCATTATCACCACACGATTTGAGACTGGTCTCTGTCACCACAAACTGTAGACTTTAGTTCTGACCACAGAGTTCGCTCCAGCCAGGGTGTCATCAAAAAGTCCCATCAACAACTACTCCCCACTTTCAGACCGCTGCGTCTCTCTTGTCGAATATCGCCCGTATCAATTCCTCAACTGTTTTTCTCGCCTCGCTCTTGTATTTTCTCATTTCGCTGAACACGATCGTTTTTTTCCGCAGTGACGTTTTACACAAATAGATGGAGTGTCGAAGGTGAAACCTGGGTTTATCGTAGTACTTTATTTGCCGTCGTTGACAAAAACTCTTTGGAAACTAAAGATACACAGACAGATCAAGATCAGAGGCCAAGGTATAGGCCAGATACTGAAGTTAGGTAGTTGCATATCATTTTACAGGACGTTACAGTCACCACTAGCATTTTTTTGCTTTTGTGATCTCATGGCAAGTTTACGTTCAGTAGTTTGCCATTGCTTTCTGAACGACCGACACCTATATCGTTTGGTAAATAACCAACGCAACGCGATCTGCTGCCAAATCGGGCTCAGTTGTGTTTCGAACGCGGGTATGCGGGATCACGAGCTGTGTCCGTTACCCTTTCGCCACGAATGACACTGAAGAATTGAGCTTAATTTATTGACCAACTATTTTTTTTATGGCCTCTCCTCTCTTGTCCTGTCTCTCTCTCTCCATAGCTCCCATTCCCTCCCTCTCTTCCATATTTCATTCTGTCTCGCCTCCTCTCTAGCCCTCTTAGTCTCTCTTTCTCTTTCTCTCTATGCCTCCCTCCTTCTCTTTCTCACTGTTTCCTCTCATTTTCTATCTCCCTGTCCCCCTCACTCTCCCCCTCTCTCTCTCCGTCTCTCTCTCTCCACCCCCCCCCCCCCCACACACACACACGCACGCGCGCGCGATTGATTATTGCCACATTGTGACATTTCTATAAAACAACTCACCTAAACATCACGGCCAGTATTCTGAAGAAACACAATCCCACAACTGCCAAAAAACCACATTTCCAACGAAGAATCACCCCAACATTTTCTGATTGATTGTGACTTCCTAGACCATGTTATAGTTCAGTATTTTTTAAATTGCTTTCTGGACGGCCGACAACCAATACCATCGAAATCAACCGAAAGCGGTCTGCTTCTAAGATCGCCTGCAGCTTGTTTCGAAGCCTCGACTTGGTATGTTGGGAAATTGAAACTGCCTGACAGGATATTCTAGTCTAGGCTTCTGACGTCAACACACACACACACGCACGCACGCACACACACGCACGCACGCACACACACACGCACGCATGCACGCGCCCACACACACGCGCCCACACGCACACACGCACGCACGTGCCCACACGCACGCACGCGCCCACAGACACACACACACACACCCGCACGCACGCACACACGCACGCACGCACACACGCACGCACGCACGCACGCGCCCACACGCACGCACGCGCCCACACGCACGCACGCGCCCACACGCACGCACGCGCTCACACACACACATACACACACACACATACACACACATACAGAGGCATAACTCACTATTGTCACATTTTAAAATTTCAATAAAACAACTAACTTATAAACTCCACGCAGTATATATAAGAAACAAACTCCCAGAACTGCCAAAAAGCAACATTTACTGTGAAGAAGACAAAATCCAATGGTACTCTCCTATGTAACACAGCCTAGAGTTTGTCATGCAATAATTAGCGCGCAATTTACAGTACAGCTATATGATCCTATCCGAAAAACTCATCTCATTATCACCAGCAGATTTGAGTCTGGTCTCTTTCACTACAAAATGTTGGCTTTAGTTCTGACCACAGAGAAATCTCCAGCCCGGGAGTCATCAAAACGTCCCATCAATAACTATTCACCCCTGCGTCTCTCTTGTCGCTAATTTTCGTGTTTCGATGAACATGGTCATTTTTTCCCCGCCGTGACGTATTACACAAAAAGATGGAATGTAGAAGGTGTAGCAGTTTGCCATTGCTTTAGCAACGAGAAGTCAACCTGTGAGTCCAAGTGATAATTGTAGAGAAAGAACCCCTTATCCCATTGTAAGCGCCACTGCATTTTAAGCATTTTTTGATAGAATCCTCACTATCAGGCTTAAAATTGAACCAAAAAACACAACTCTCATACAATATATGCACCTACATCAACAGCAGAGAAGAATGCCATTGAAGATGTTTACAGCACACTGCAAGACACATTACATAAAATTTGTCATAATGACATAACAATAATAATGGAGTATTTTAATGCTTACGTAGGTACAGGAAGAACTGAACATGATAGGCATAATTTAGTTAAATTTGGATTGGGAAATAGAAATGATGCAGGTGACAAATTAATTGAATTTCGCACAGAAAATGAGTTAACGATAGCCAACACATTTTACAAACAACACCCAAGAAGACTCTTCGCGTTGATGTCCCCAGACAGTAGTACTAAAGACCAGATAGATTATATTTTAATACAAAGAAGATGGAAATCAAGCATAACATTGGCAAAAACCTTAACATGTGCAGACTGTGATATAGATAATCAGTTATTATAAGCAGATGTGACAGTAAATTCTAAAAGCTTACCCGAAGACCATCGCCATTTCGTTGCGATTTCACAAAAATAGCAGTCATACAACGAAGAAGTAAAGAAACGTATTGGGGTCTTAATGTCTATACAGGAGGAATTGACACCTGATGAATTGGCAGTACAAGCTAGAGATATCTTGATAACAACAGTCAAAGATTTAATTCCGAATAAACAACATAAGCCATGCATTACATCAGGCACGTTAGAATTAATAATACAACTAACGGAACTGAAACAGAAAGGCGATGAAACCGATAATAGCAGGATAAAGTATAAATCTTTAACTCGAGAAATAAGAAAGAACACAAACCAATATACTAGAATAGAGCATTATTTTAAGAATGGAAGAGATTACGAAATATTAAATGAAATAAAGTTACTGAGAAGAAATGTTCACCCTCAATTACATGTTATCTGTGACAAGTTGGGAAGTGCCTTAACAGAATCTAGACAAATTCTAGAAAGATGGCAGGAATTCTGCAGTGAAATGTATACTATGAATGACAGTAAGGATATGTATGAATATAAGGTCATACGAACCCCACTGTATCCATAAATATAAGGTCATATCATCCCCACTGTATCCATCAATATAACGTCGCATCATTCTCATCGTATCCATAAATATAAGGTCACATCATTCCCAAGGTATCCATAAAATAAGGTCACATCATTCCCAAGGTATCCATAAAATAAGGTCACATTGTTCGGACTGCAACACTCAATATAAGGCCACATCATTGCCACTGTATACATAAATATAAGGTCACATCATTCCCACTGTATACATAAATATAAGGTATCATCATTCCCACTGTATTCATACATATAAGGTCACATGAGTCCCACTGTATCCATAAATATAAGGTCACATCACCCCATTAACATCCCCCCTATATTCACACGTATAAGGTCCCATCATCCCCACTAATATCCTCACTGTATCCATAAATATAAGGTCATATCATCCCTACTGTATCCATAAATATAAGGTTTTATCATCCCACTAACGTCCATAAAATATCCATGAATATAAGGTCGCATCATCTCCTCTGACATTCCACTGTTTCCATACGTATAATGTCGCATCATCCCCACTAACATCCCCACTGTATCCATAAATATAAGGTCACATCATTCCTACTATATCCATAAATTTAAGGTCACATCATCCCGACTGTATCAACAAATATAAGGTCGCATCATTCCCACTGATGTCCCTACTGTATCCATACATTAAGGGCACACCATCCAGAATAAACTCCTGAATATAAGGGCACAACATCTCCACTATATATATATATATATATATATATATATATATATATATATATATATATATATATATATATATATATATATATATATATATATATATATATATATCAAAGTTTGCATATCCTTTACAGGACATCGCTGTCAACATCAGCATCTCTCAGCTGATTGTTGATTTCTTTGGCAAGATTACGCTCAGTAGTTTGCCATTGCTTTCTGAGCGGCCGGCTCACATGCCCCATACAGTTACCGACGTGATTCGAACCACTGCTGATTCTCACCGTCGTCACGTTACTTACGAGAGTATACGAGATTACGGAGAAAAGTTGCTAACCTCTAGGCCAGGAAGCCGGCTCTCCACTATGTACTCTTATATGAATATAGGGCATATCACCATAATCCAGTTGCCACAAACACAGATTATGAAGGCCCTCTGACATTACCACGCTGCGCATGTTAATATACATACGTACATATTTATTACATTCTGTCCGCTTTTAATGCGTGCAGCTGTCCACAATGTGCATATTGTGGTTGAGTATTCAGTGTTATTAGTATTAATCACGGGGCCGCCGTGGCGAAGTAGGTACACCGCTCGCCCCGCGTTTCCAAGACTTGTGGGTTTCACAAGGAACGCCGTTCCTTTCACCTTGGAGTCGCCTGCGTGTCGTCGCAGGAGCTAAGTAATTCGTGCTGTATGCAACGCTTTCAGCAAGCCACCCAACGGAATGCAATCTAGCGGACACATCTCGGCAACTCTTCTAGCTTACAGAAACAACAGTGGAAGATAAACTCTAGGGACCACTAAAACAACACAGTGAAGTGTATACAAGAGACATCATTGAAGATATAAACAATAAATGTCAAGCGTACGAAAGAAGGGGGAAAAGAAATCATCGTCATAATCATCATAATCATCATCTACTGTTTGCTTTATGCATAACTTTTCACTCAAAATGTCTTATTATAGTCTCCACGGTGTAGCTTTGGTGATCATGTATTATCGTCATAATCATCATAATCATCATCTACTGTTTGTTTTATGCATAACTTTTCACCCAAAATGTCTTATTATAGTCCACACGGTGTAGCTTTGGTGATCATGTCTTTCCACAGCCATCTGTCTCGTTTACTGCTAATCCTATCTGATGCAGTGTTCCTCCATGCGATGATGCCGAACTATCCAACATCTTCTCTCCTGGTCATCCTATGCCTCTCCTCCTCTCCAAAATTCCCGTTGTGGCGACATACTCCAGATTTCCCCTTCTCAAGACATGCCCACAGAATGTGGTGCAGAAAAGGGGCAGCTTGTCTGCCCCACATGGCATAGGGATAGTTATGTTTTTTTCTTTGTTTGCTGTATTTCGTTGTGTTAGCTATCTGTGGTATCCTATCCTTGACAAAGATTCTGAGAATCGAAACGTCGGCCGTCCTGTGTGTCGTATTGTACTCGTTTGTGTGTATTTTATTTTATTTTATTTTATTTTATTATTCATTTTATATATTTATTGAGTGCTTCTGATTTCGGATTTTCACCTGTATTTCGCGATACGATGGATCTCCTTGTAAGGTATGTGCAACGTACGTTTCTTCTCGCGGGAGTTTAATATACCTATTTGTTTCCAATTCTGATCTTGGCAGATCGGCAACTTGGGAACGGCCACACTTAAACTGCAAACACCAATTTATTTACAGAAGCATACGAAGGACGGACTTCCTCAGACACAGGCTCCATCTCCCTGTGTATTTCAGTAGGTGTTTTTCCTTGTAACATCAAACATGTTATCACAGTCGTGGCGTCTGATTTCTCCATTGTTCTGACAAGCCGTTGGACGTGCAGATCTGGTCGATAGGGTGTGTTGTGCCATGCACCATTATTGGGAAAACCAGTTGAGGAGGGAAATTCATAATGCATATTTCCATTACAAAATTAATGAGCTACACGTGTGCCAAATTTCAATTGTCTCCGCCTACTCCTTCATGGTCAGGCTAAAGTCTTATGAGAAGCCCCTTGTATATTCCCCTGACAGTCCTTCTTTATAATGTCATTCCACAGGCTTATGTCTCGTATTGCAAATCATTTATGACACCGATGTTCTCCAATCATCAGCATCATCAGCATCATCACCATCATAAGTTGCCATGCCGATAAGCGGTGTCGGTCATGTTTTGCAATCTCTCACGATCACCAGAGTCATGGATCAGCTCCGTGTTCGTGTTTGGATTATGTATTGTTGTCAAGCAAACTATATATTTATCTATCTGTATTCCCTATTGTTCGTTCCCCCTCAGTCTTGACAGTTGTCACCAAGTATTCAGTTTATTTCTTCACGTAACGTGTCCAAACAATTTTGACCAACTACGTCTTATTTCTCTAATCTTTTGTTTCTTGTAGCAATTGCTAATTGGCTTTTCTGTCTTTTCATGAAATTCGTTCCATATTTCTCTTGAAACACATTTCCACTGCCATTAGATGTGTTCCAGCTTGTCTACTCATCGTCCACATTTCACATCCATACGAAAATATGGATGCTATGTAGCACGTCTTTTTCTCGTTAAAATTGACATCATTTTATTAATTTTCAGTATGTTTTACATCTTGCTTAAGGCTACCTCCGCAATGGCGATTCTTGTTCTAATCTCTGACAACCGCCGTAAATTTGAAACAAAAACTAAAAACTACATGTTGGCTGCTTTCATGCTCAATAGCCACTAGCTACCATGGTTTCCTATGACATTGTTTGAGGGAGGGAGAATAATTCGGGAGGAGGTTCGGGTGGGAGTATAAAAGGATCTTTACTTTGCCCAAGAGCACCCCGCAGGCTATCTCAGGAACGGACGTGCTTTAGTTCTCCTTTGATAGGGGCTATTCTCTAGCCAGGGACGAGATGCCATATTGTCCACAATCACCTAAGCGACTTTGCTACTTAATCATGGACATATTCCAACATGTCTATGGTTTTAGTATACCTGCTAGGAAATTATTAAGACAGCATTCTGAATATGGTTTATGGCTAATTTCCTACATAATATGTTTGATGCTAATTTCTTAAAGAATGTTTTTTGATGGCAAATTTCCCACATAATATGTTTGATGGCATATTTTCTACATAACATATTTGATGGCAATTTCTTACAGAATGTCTTTATGGCAAATTTACTATAGAACATGTTTGATGTCTAATATCCTACATATTGTGTTTGATGGCTAATTTACTAAAGAATATATTTGCTGGATTATTTCCTACAGAATATGTTTAATGGCTAATTTCCCGTAGATTATGTTTGATGGCAAATTGTCTACAGAATATGTTTGATGGTTAATGTCCCGTTGAATATGTGTGATGGATAATGTCCAACAGAATATGTTTGATAGCTAATTTTCGACAGAATGTGTTTGCTGGATTATTTCCTACAGAATATGTTTGATGGCTAATTCCCGTAGAATATGTTTTATGGCTAATTTCCTACAGAATATGTTTGATGACCCATTTTCTACATAATATGTTTGATGGCTAATTTCCCGTAGAATATATTAAACGGCTAATTTCCTACATAATATAGTTAATTGTTAATTTCCTACAGAGTATGTTTCGGGGCTCAGAAATCCGTCATGTGGTTCATGAGTTCAATTCTCTCGGAAACGCTAAGGGGTTGCCGCTGAAGCTGTGGATTTCGTGCTCTGTGCGAAGCTTTCGGCAAACCGCTCTGGTGAAATAGACCAAGCCATATGGGATACAACCCGTTGTAATGTAGCCGATCCTATTGCTTTATCCCACTAATCAAACAAGGAGAATTTCGTCACAGAACACAAAATCCCTTAAATCGGCGAGGATCCAAACGCGTGTATGTCATTATTGTGTACTATATGCGCATTTATATGTGTGTACATTTTCTGACTGTGAAATTCTTATATGTATACTCCCATTACTAGTCAGGTCTTAGTCAGATATGACTGAGCTACCGTATAACAGTAGACGGTACTACCTGGTTTCTGTTAGCGCCGAACGTTGGGCGGCGCTTACCAAACCTGACACCCCACATTGTGCCAACGGCTTCGGGCGGAAGAGCGCAATTGGGAGGGTACAAGCCTTACCCTGGTGCGAGGAAATGCAAGCTAAAGACAAAATTGTCATGGCAGGGCAGACCAGGCCCTAAGCCTTGGTTGGCGACTGGTCTAGGATCGAAGCTCCGACAGGCGGACAGTTAGAGCATTGCTTTGCTGATCCGGCAGCTTCTGCAGCTTGTCTTGTTCCAGATGTAGGGGTGTTACCTTTCCTCTGGAGTGAACTAGGCAGGCCGAGAGAGGGATCATGCTGCATGGGCAACACATGATCTCTATATTTTAGCCCAGGCTTTGTGCTATGGAGAGGCAATAACTCCATCCCTGGTCTTAACTGGTCTCGGAATCAAAGCGAGAGGCAACTGTTACGGGTTATAAGTCCTTGTCAGTTGGCGTAGACATGGGGCGCCACGCGTTGCCTCTGACGGTGGGAGACACCTATAGGTGTCACTGATCAGCTACCGCCCGCCTCAAGCTGGGCAGCCCCCAGCCAATTGGGTGCTGATCCGCCACAGCCTGCCTGCTTCAATGGGTGCTTGGGGCTAGGACAAAATCTGAATCGCAGGCTGTAAAACCAATGCACCAGGTACAAACAAAAATAAAAATAGAAACCTCAAGCTACGGCTTGCAACCTGGAACGTGAGAACCATGTGTCCAGGATTTTCCACTGACTTGACCAATATTGACGATGTGAGAAAAACGGCTGTGATTGATGCCGAACTCAATCGTCTTAACATTGATATTGCTGGCCTGCAGGAGACTCGCCTCGCTGAGGAAGGGTCACTCAGGGAAAACAACTACACCTTTTTCTGGAAGGGTAGAGGGCAGGCGGAAAAAAGGCAACACGGTGTGGGCTTTGCAGTGAAGAATTCGCTACTGGGAATGATTGAAATTCCAGCAGGAGGAAATGAAAGACTATTGTCCCTGCGCTTGGCAACCTCTTTTGGGTTTGCCACCATTATTACTGCATATGCACCGACACTTGATTCCTCTGATGATGTGAAGGACTTGTTCTATGAGGAGTTAGACTCCGTAATCAAGGCAGTTCCAAAATCTGACTACATTTATATGCTCGGTGATTTCTATGCTCTTGTGGGCAAGGACTCGAGTTCATGGCCAGTGTGCCTTGGAAAATACAACATCGGTCGCATGAATGAAAATGGGCAAAGGCTGCTGGAGCATTGCACCAGTAATGACCTATGTATTACAAACTCTTTTTTTAAAACAAAAGAGATGCATAAGGTCACATGGAAACATCCAAGATCCGGCCATTGGCACCAGCTGGACTTCATCATCACACGGAGACAACATCTGAACCATATATCATTGACTCGTAGTTACCACAGTGCTGACTGTGATACGGATCATTCTTTGGTTGTTGCAAGGGTTAGACTGAGACCAAAGAGAATCTACACAGCTAAACACAAATCTAGCCCCAGGATTAATATTATTAACACTCATGATCCTGAAAAGTGCTTTCAGTTTCAACAGCAACTTGAAGACGCTTTCACTGATACACCAGAAAATTGTACAGTAAATGAAAAGTGGGGTCAAATTAAGGAAACTCTTTATAAAACTGCCGTAGGGGTTTACGGCACTGTGGATCATAAGAGGCAGGACTGGTTTGCGGCCAACAGCGAGACTCTGCAGCCCCTGATTGATAAGAAGAAGACAGCTCTATTAAGAAACAAGGAAAGACCAACGCGTAACACTCTGAGTGAGCTAAGGCAAGCTAGGAAGGATGTGCAAAAGGCTGCCAGGCAGTGTGCAAATGATTATTGGATCAAGTTATGTGAGTCCATTCAAATCGCATGTGATAAGGGAGACATAAGAAGCATGTATGAAGGAATAAAGAAAGCCTGTGGTCCAGTGATCAAAAGAAGTGCACCATTGAAAACCTTGACTGGAGAAATCATCACTGACAAGAAACGGCAGATGGACAGATGGGTAGAGCACTATTTGGAGCTTTACTCAAGTGAGACCAAACTAGCGGATGATGCCCTCAACGCCATAGAGGCTCTACCAACTCTTGACCACCTGGACACACTTCCCACCATAACAGAAGTTAAGTGTGCTATAAATGAACTTGCATCTGGCAAGGCTCCAGGTAAGGATGGGATTCCAATAGAGGTTATCAGGAGTGGGCAAGACACACTCACTATACAGATCCACCAGCTAATAGAGCTATGCTGGCGTGAAGGACAAGTCCCACAGGATTTCAAAGATTCAAGCATTACAACACTGTACAAGAACAAGGGGGATCGGATCGACTGCAACAACTATAGGGGTATCTCACTTCTGTGTATTGTTGGAAAAGTATTTGCCAGAATTGTTCTGCGCAGACTTCAAGTCCTAGGAGATCAAGTCTACCCCGAATCACAGTGTGGCTTTCGACAGAACCGGTCTACCACTGATATGATATTCTCATTGCGACAAATGCAAGAAAAATGCCGTGAACAGCATCAACCACTGTTTATTGCCTTCATCGACCTCACAAAGGCATTTGATTTGGTCAGTCGTGAGGGTTTGTTCAAGGCACTAAAGAAGATTGGCTGCCCACCAACTCTTCTGTCCATTGTGGAATCGTTCCACACAGGCATGAAGGGTATAATCAAGTTTGATGGTGCAACTTCTGAAGAATTTGAAATCAAGAGTGGAGTTAAGCAAGGTTGTGTACTAGCTCCCACCCTCTTTGGAATATACTTTTCACTTCTACTGAAATATGCATTTCGTGATCAGGATGGTGGTATATACATTCACTCACGCTCAGATGGCGGCCTCTACAATGCTCAGAGATTGAAGGCTAAAACCAAAATTAGGAGGGTACTGATCAGAGAGTTGCTTTTTGCAGATGATGCTGCAGTTACGACCCACTCTGAGGAAGAATTGCAATGTCTACTATCTGCATTCTCCAATGCTTGTTCTGAATTTGGTTTAACAATTAGCAAAAAGAATACACAGATTATGTCACAAGGTGCACATGGGGTACCATCAATCTTTATTGACGACGCTGAACTAGAGATAGTAGACCATTTTACATATCTAGGATCAGTGGTTAATAGCAAATTATCCCTAGATCAGGACATCAACATCCGGATTGGTAATGCAGCAACAACAATGAACAGGTTAAGAAAAAGAGTCTGGGAGAACAGGAAGCTTACTGCCAAAACAAAAGTCCTTGTCTATCAAGCCTGTGTCCTTAGTACTCTTCTCTATGGCAATGAAACCTGGATAACTTACTCACACCAAGAGAACAATTTAAACAGCTTTCATATGCGGTGTTTGCGAAGAATTCTTGGTATTAAGTGGCAAGACAAAATCACAAATACTGAAGTATTGGAAAGATCAGGTTGTGTGACAGTTTATTCCATGCTCAGTCTTCGTAGACTTAGATGGATAGGACATCTTAGGAGGATGGATGATGGTAGAATACCAAAGGATATCTTTTTTGGTGAATTACAGATGGGTAAGAGATCTCAGGGTCGGCCTCTACTACGATACAAAGATGTGTGTAAGCGGGACATGATTGATACAGGCATTGATAATGCACATTGGGAGCAAGTCGCCGCTGAACGCGTTGCATGGAGGGCAAATATCAGAAATGGAATAAAGTCAAAGGAGAAAATTATTGCAGAAAAGTCACACACCAAGCGTTTGAGACGTAAGATGGTGCATGATGGTGGAAATGACCACGTGTTCAGATGCACCCACTGTGAACGGACATTTACAGCGCAAATTGGCCTTATCAGTCACACTCGCTACCGCCATAGTTAAAAGTTATTATGCCTTTTTAAAGCACAAACTATCGTCTGTCAAGACGGCAGGTGCCAATGGATACTCCCATGCCGTCTGATAGTTGGTGATCATGACTGTCCACAACATTCTGTCTCGTGTACTGCCAATGTTCGTATAGCCCATGCCGTGTGACGTTGGTGATCATCTCTGCCCACAAAAATATGTCTCGTTTACTGCCAATTACTTCTGATTCTGATGGTCGTCCGTGCCATGATGTCAGACTGTCCAGATTCTTCTTTCTTGGCTTCCCTCAACCTCTCCTCCAGTCCAACTTTCCTGTTGTCACGAAAATCTTCAGACTTATTCTTCTTATGACATGCCCACAGAATGTCGACTGTCTGTGGGTAAGCAGCGCTTTTTGTGAGTTAACTAGTTTCATGATATCTTCATTACTCGGTCTATCAGTCCAGGCATCAGAGTCAGAAATGAATGGCAGTACATGAAACAGGTGGCCGTGGAGAGATAGATAAAAGTGCTCTCTTTTATAAAAGAAAGAAAGAAAGAAAGAAAGAAGGAAAGAAAGAAAGAAAGAAAGAAAGAAAGAAAGAAAGAAAGAAAGAAAGAAAGAAAGAATCACCAATAAGACATAGCGCAGACTAAAAGAAATGGTTAACATATACATAATGACATTGCAGATTTTACCGACCGATAGCTCATTAATTTTAACACTATAGATTTTACATACAGACAGCGCATTACTTATAAATGCGGATTTAAAGATGAGCGTAGCCGAATGGGTAAGAATGTTCAACCTCAACTTCCGGTCTGCTGATACCGAGGTAGCGTCAGACTGCAATGTTGACTTCTCGACCTTGACTTTTTTTTTTTGGTTCGCATATCCTTTACAGGACATCGCTGTCAACATCAGCATCTTTCAGCTGATTGTTGATTTCGTGGCAAGATTACGCTCAGTAGTTTGCCATCGCTTTCTGAGCGACCGGCTCACATAACCCGTAAGTTACCGACGCGGAGAGAATCGCTACCGATTCTCGCCCACATCACGTTACTCGCGAGAGTATACGGGATTACGGAGAACGGCCGTCCTTGACTTAGGGACGTAAATTACAAGTACCCCAGATGTCAGAGTGGGTTCGCATATCCGCCATTGATTTAAATACAGTAGATTTCCCTCTGCAACTCCCTTTAATTTGATATATAACACAACATGTTTATAAGTCATAATCGTGACAGGTGATACTTCCCATTTTCCTTTATTTTGTCCAAACCTACTTTTTGTTGGCACTGTATATGTTAAAATACCAACAACTCATACATTACAACATGGACTACTTGACGCAACTATAACGCATACAGCATGATAAATAATAGCTTCTCTTTTAATCAACGATTATTGTACACGCAGCAATTAATCCCCATACACAAACAATAATTATCACACAATTGTGTGATGTATTAGCCGACTTGCAGCTTGGACAAGTACCCTCTGACTGAAGTACAAAATGGCTAATTATCCTACATGGTTGGGACTTGCTGTCAATTTGCGCATCATGTCAACAGACATTGATTTTCTCCATTGACTGTTTTCTTCCCTCGGGAATCAATTCACTTGACGACGCTTCGGTGTAGCAAAATGTGTACAATTGTTAACCTTGGAATTCATTTGTGTGTTTCTCTTGTTTTTATTTATTTGTATTTTTTCCCTTTCTTTCTGTATTTACACAATTTTGTCAAAACAAGTTTATTCTATATGATGATGCAGTTTCTTCCACTTTAAATTTCTTTTCTTGTGGGCATGCCTTTCTTTCTTTCTTTCTTTCTTTCTTTCTATTTTCTTTCTTTCTTTCTTTCTTTCTTTCTAACATAGAGTAATTCTACAGTAGTCTACAGGAGATAGTTTGCGCTATTGCGAAGAGGCAGTTCGCAATCCAGAATACTGTGTTTTGGAAGCAGACAGCCTTGCGCTGGTATTTCATACAATGGCTTGCATACCGGTCATTAAAAAAGCAATGGCAAACTACTGAACATAAACTTGACAAGAAATCGACAATAACCAAAACTTTCTGGGATTGACTACAACGTCCTGTGAAGAATATGCAACTGAACCCAATATATTTAAGAAAAGGTACACCTGGAGATTTCATGGGTGATTTAAATGTAAAAACTGGATTTGAAAACAATGGCAGAAGAAAGAGTACGAGGTTCGTTTGGCATAGAGCATAGAAATGAGAAAGAAGATCAAATAATCGAAGTTACCTAGAGGATAGTCTGTCAATCATAAACCCTCTATTAAGACAAAATCCAAGAAGGTTCAAGACTTCGACCTCACGCGAAGGCAACTACAGGAACCAGAATGATTGTATCTTAAGACAACACAGATGGTTTCAATTGATTGATTCATTGATCTAGGAACCGACAGCACAGCATTCGGGGCATTCTCATAGGCGCTCTGTCCCTATCCCAATCAGCCAGCGAAAAGTTCCAACGCCAATAGTACCAGTAGCAATCTGATTATAGGTCCGTCTCGCCTTTCCTCTGAGCGTCGAGCGTCCGCCAGATCCCCTCGTCACTTCTCGCTGCCTCATTCTTGCTAGACCATGATGATCCATTTGCTCCTCCGAGGTGTACACGTGCTCCCACAAGGCCACAACCACGTCTGCCTTGCCATGCATCAATACTCCACCAAGTTTTGCAGAGCCAGCCAACCTGTCCGCCTGTTCATTCCCCAGCACACCGGCATGCCCCGGAGAAAAGATCCAGACGATGCTTTCCACCCGTGACCTCCGAAGCGAAGCAAGCCACTCTGCACGAAGCATGCCTGTCCTCACCTTCCTCAGCATGATTTCTGAGTCAGTTATAATCACGATGTGTGAGTGTGTGTGTGTGTGTGTGTGTGTGTGTGTCGTATTCTCGATCCAGCGGAAAGCTGCAGTGACCGCTTCCACCTCCATTCTTAAGCTAGATGTTGTGGTATCATATGCCAGGCTCTCCTGCACCAACGTCGGCCATTAGCTTTTGCTATGAACCCCCAGGCACTTCTCCTACCTCTAGACACCGAATCATCTGTATAGATAATCACATCACCTGAGCGATCATTATCCTGAATTAGTTGCTGGATTTCCACTTCCGTGGCCCCTGCTGGCCACTCCCTGCACTCCCGGCTCAATGTGATTATATTTCTCCACAAGTCTGACTGCTCTGCTGGCACTGATCCACTCATCTCCCCGCCTAATGTTCTCCAAGATGCACACATGTCTGATCGTATCCTCCGCCTGAGCCATCCATGATTTCCCTCTTATCTTACCGACCATTAACTGCGTCCAGCGCCTCATGCAAAGGTTGATCTGTGTCTGCAGCTACTCTGAGGTATGCCTTCGCCTGCATCACTTTGAGCCTACCTGCAACAGTCGGAAAACCAAGGATGTAACGCATACACACTACTGGGGTGTCTCTGATGCATCCCAGAATGACCCGCATAGCTTCGTTCTGTATCCGCAATAACTTCACCAGCTGACTCTTTGAGACAGTGAGCAGTCCTAGTCCATAATCAATCACTGAAAGGATCAAGTGCTTTTATAGTGTTAAAAGCATTCTCTACTCTGTGTCCATTGCAGCCATAGTTTTAAGTGCATTGAGTCCCTTTTGAGATCTTGTCACAACCGTCTCCACGTGGTCCTTGAAGGACAGGCTCCTGTCAAATGTGATTCTTAGATACTTCAGTTTGTTCTCTCTGTTGACGTTTCTACTATCTATCGTGAGGCTTGGGACATCAGCACTCACAATCCTGTTGTCCAGAGAGCACCACAAAACAGTCGCTTTTTCCGGGTGGATGACAGCACTCATTTCAGTGCACCAGTCAATCACTTTGTCTACTGTCGCTTGTAGCCCCTGGGCTTTTTGTACCCTATCTCTCCTTTGCCTATATGCAAGAATATAATCTGCAAATGTTAGTATTCTTCCAACCCCTGGTGCTTCTAGTTTTGCAATCTTGCTCGTATACACGTTAAAGAGCACAGATGAGATTGCGGATGCCTGTGGCAGTCCCGGGGTTAACATATATGGCCCTGAGGTCCATGCACCCAGACGGAGAGCAACCCGACGAGATTACAGGACGGCTGCTATCCAGTTCACCAACCAGGAATTGGCTCCCTTCTCCATCAGTGTGGTCATCAAAATATCATATCGAACTCTATTGTACGCATCCTCGAGATCAATCGCCACCGCCATCGTTTCCTGTCTATTCTGGTACCCCTCATAAACGCCAAAGGCAAAAGTGGCTGCATTTGACCAGGTATCTTTTCCTGGCATGCAGCTCCCCAGACCACTTGGAAGAAGCTTCCCCCTTTCCAAAAAGTCTTGCAGCTTGACAGCGACTATCTTCTCTAAAACCTTCCCAAATGCATTTTGAAGGGTGATGATTCTAAAGCCGTTAAGCTTTAATTGCTCCTTGAATGGCTTTGGGAGAGGGATGAGATAGCTGTGCATCCAGTCCTGCGGCACTTATGCTGTTCTAATGCTCTTTTTAAAGCAGTCATCTCCTTCAGGTCTGCATCACTCAAAGCCTTCATGTGGCCATATCTAACTCCATCAGGCCCTGGTGCCGTGTCTTTTGCCTTCTTCAAAATATGTTTGACATCTTCAACCCGTATGATGTCTTCATAATGCATATTCTTCATGGTGCCAGATAACTCCTCTCTAACTGCATCCCTGGTGTCCGCATCATTATGATTGGTCTGCTTTAAAAATCTCTGGAGAAACGCCTTTCCTTTCTCTTTGTCTGTTGTCACGCGCACACCACCATCTCTAAAAATTGTTCCCACTGTCATAGGCCGATCATTTCTTTGTATTTGTCTTTGCAACTTCAAGAATTTTCGCAGTGTTTTATCACCTTCAATCTCCTTAATGAAACATTCCTATTTTTCGTTTTTGGCTTCTGCAGCACAGCGCTTGAAAATCTCCACCTTATCTTTCTTAACATTTTCCGCTGTATCCACTTCCTCTTGTGAGCTTCGGGGTGTCTGTCACACTTTCCTTAGCTGCTTCACAGCAGCGCTCTTTGCTTTCCAAGCATGGTCTACTTCTAGAGTCTACCATGGGGGGTGCAAAAAAGAGTTTTAACAGTCCTGTTGCGTGCCTCCTGTCTGAGGCGTTCAAGAAGGCTGTCGGTCCTCTCATACCGGAAGATCTTGCGCGCTCTCCCAGCCTTAACTTTCCTGGATTTAAAGATTAGGACTGAACACGGCATGTGATTTTTATCTGTATTTAGCTCCTGGAGCATGAGGATATCAACATCAAATATTAGCCTCCCCAATTCAGGACCTTTGCAGCCGATGGATCAACATCACGGCACACGGGTGCAACCCATAAGTGCTCCGTTCTCCTCCTAACTCAAACCTGAGTCTGGAGAAACTCAGCTCAGTGTACGAACTCCGTAGCACCGGCGAGGATGCTGAAATGCTCTGGGTAGATTTTTGACTCGAAATGTTGCCCTGGCAGCGCCATTAGGCTACTCGTTTTCGATTTCCAACGGCCCAGGGAGTTTTTACGTTCGCAAGAATACACACGGGCGTCCGGTCTCACTACCCAGAGACGAGGGGAAATTTTATTAATAGAAGTCCACGAGAACAAATCCCGGTCATCACCGGGGCTTGAACCCGGAACCTCCAGCACTCGAGACGGACACCATACCTCGAGACCACGCAGCGCCCTAACAGGATCTCTCTGCCTGGCACTACGACAGTTCCAGTATCCCACTCTTACATGGCTGAAAACTAGTCTCTCAATTTTTCGTCTTATTCTCCTGGCGCCTGCCCTCCAATTTCTATGTCTTCTTCTCGCACCATTTCCTCGTCTTCTCCTCCTCATTCTCTCTTCGCTAATCGCTGAAAGATGTGTCAAGCGCAGAGCACGCGCTCCGTAGCGCCGGCGACGATTTCTGTATTTAATTAATTCCATAAGCAAAGTTTGGATATTGCAGGAAATAACCGGTCATCCTACTCTTGCCTGCTTGCTAGGGAAGAGGCAGGGGATGTCCCGCAGGTGTCCATACGCCTGGTGCCGCTCCGCATGCCTGCCAGACGTCCAACGTTCACGGCCAGCTTACCCGTGGCCATCCAGTTCCTCAGCACGCTGGTCCACCTTGAACTTATAGTTTTATATTTGGCGTTTTCCGTCTCCTAGATGGACTGCTGTTCAAAGCTAACGGGTTCCACCTACTCGGGGGAGGGATTAAAGCGCCCCTGACTCGCTTGGCAGGCACGTCTCCGAGCATATGAGGTATTTAACATCTACAAACAGTCTGTCAGGAGCACTCTGTGGCACAGCTAGCTCACTGCTTATGGCAGATTTCTAGATCAACTGAATAAAGTGATAAACGATCACGACTAATGCTGTTCGATGTCTGCGATAAACACTCCGAATGTTACATGAAGTAGAACAAAACAAACTGGACATGTTGATGGCGGTAAAGGAATACATGACATCTGATAAGCTAGCCACACAAGCGAGGGACAATCTCATGTCACCAGCATACAAAATGATTCCTCAAGAAAAGGGCAACAAACAGTGATCTATGACAGTTGAAACGTCCAGGGTAACCAACGAATGAACGGATGAACTTTATTTTCAAAGGGTCACAAATTGGGCACGCAGGCCCGCCTTATATTCGGCCCTTCTAATCACTCATCTTTCGTGCACCAATTAACTATTTTTCATGTTATAATACATCCACATAAGAAAAAAAAAATAAATAAGAGTTGTGAACATAAACAATGCATATTATCGTGTCATGATACTGGCAGGCAGCCAGACACACATACATAGAAATTGTATAAACACATACATGCATAACTGCTTACATACTTACATCATTTACGCAAACTCTCACAGTTATTCACCCACTCTGTAACACACATATACACACGCCCTCGCATACACACATACTCACTCACAATGACAAACTCACTAACAAAAGTTTATTGTTGCATACATACGTCTGTCTGTCTGTCTGTCTGTCTGTCTGTCTGTCTGTCTGTCTGTCTGTCTGTCTGTCTGTCTGTCTGTCTGCCTGTCTGCCTGTCTATCTGTCTGTCTGTCTGTCTGTCTGTCTGTCTGCCTGTCTGCCTGCCTGCCTGTCTGCCTGCCTGCCTGCCTGTCTGTCTGTCTGTCTGTCTGTCTGTCTGTCTGTCTGTCTGTCTGTCTGTCTGTCTGTCATGCGCCCACATATCCTCATTCATACATACAGCAAGACACATACATATACCCCTTCCTATTCTCACAAAAAACTACTGAGCGTAATCTTGCCAAGAAATCAACATACAGCTGAAAGATGCTGATGTTGACAGCGATGTCCTGTAAAGGATATGCAAAACATTTTGATACTCACAAAGCCAACACATACACACTTTCTCAAACGCATATACACAAACACTAATGCATACGTGCATACACACAGTCACACACCCACACACACTTCCTTACATACACGCACATATATACCCACTCACAATTACAGAAGAATAGAGACAGTTAAAGCAACAAACAGGCGTTGACACAAACACACACACACACACACACACACACATCCCTCCCCCTCCTCCCATACAAAAACTTTTTTTTTTAAATTTGCTTATCCTTTACAGGACATCGCTGTCAACAGCAGCATCTTTCAGCTGTCTGTTGATTTCTTGGCAAGATTACGCTCAGTAGTTTGCCATTGCTTTCTGAGCGGCCGGTTCAGTTACCCGCAAGTCACCAGCGGGGGTAGAACCGCTTCCAGTTCTCGCCCGCTACTAGATTCTGCGTGATAAACGGGATTACGGAGAAAGTGGTGTAACCCCTCGGCCAGAGAGACCGGCATACAAAAACTACACAGACAAATTAGAAGCGTTTCAGAGAAGACAAGAAACTTGTCGTAATACGCATTTGTAGTAGAATATAGTATATCCAACTGCAAACAAACAATGGGGATATCATCACTTATGTTGTTTGCCCTGTACCTTGCGGTGTCGATGTGAAGCATAAACAGCGGGAGAGTACCATTTATGGGCCTCATGTATGGAGATTCCCACGAACTCTGTTATTCCCTCTGTTCATCGTTGACATGGTTGGCCTCTTCTTCTGGTTCAGTTTGGGCTGTACGTCGTTGCGTGTTTTGATAAACTGTCAGCTGGTAGCTTAGTTATTTGGCCGAACCATTTCACTTGCTGTTTCCTAATTACCCCTACTTTAGCCCTGATGTCATCATGTCTGATTTTCCCTCTTCTAGATATACTGAGTATTCCTTTCAAATATCGCATTTCCGTTGTTGTGATGTTTTCTTGTATGTTTCTGTCATTGTCCAGATTTGACATAAGTGGCACAAAGTTGGTAGAAAGATTATATTATAGAGTGTGTTTTGATTAAGATTTATTCATAAAAAAGCATAATAATTACAGACGAATTTAGATCAACAATACGGTAATAACAAATTACAGAAATTGCAGCACTTTAACGCAAGAAATATATTAGAAAGATAGAGGGACTTCTGTGAAGACACGACACATAGCATAAATGTGGAGACATGTGCGCAGACATGACAAATGTATGGAGAAATGTACGAAGACATGACACAGACATTTCTGAACTCTCTGATAAACACTGATATTGACTTGTGACATAATGTATGTTTCAATGTCTGAAGATCATATTTTGCTTGGCCTATTCTCGATATTGCTTTAAATCTCTGTTGCACATCTTCCGTCTGTTGTAATAATTTCTCCTAGGTATTTGAATTGTCCCACTTTGTGACGAACACCTTCTTCTTGCGTTATCGTGTTGTCAGCGACATAACCATTGCTTCTGTTATCTTGATACTCACAACGCATCCTTTGTATTGCACTCTCCTTTACTACAATGGCCGGCTCTGTCCCGAAGGGATGACGGACGCAATTGTTAATGTCGTATTATACCGCGTTCAAAACACAGTTGCGTGTCTGGAAACAGACCGCCTTGTGTTGATTTTTATACAATGTGCCAGTCGTTGAAAAAGCAATGGCAAACTACTGGACGTACATTTGCACAGAAAGCGCAGACACCCCTAAAGTGCTTGAGTTAACTGCGGTGTCCTGTAAAGCAGTGCTTCCCAAAGTGGTGGTCCGCAGACCGGTGCCGGTCCACGAGCCCTTCTGTGCCGGTTCGCAACGTGAGTTGAAAACAGTAAGAAAAAAGTTAAATATTTTCTCCTTTGAGGATTGTTTAGAACTTTTTAAAATAAGATTGTCCTTTTCTCAAAACATGATATCCGCACCGTTATTATGGTGATGTAATTTTAAAATAAATTGAGCCTGCAGCCGTGTAGCCCAAAGAGTATTTATTTTTAAGGAGAAGCGAATCATTGGTTCAATGGGAAAGTTAAAAATAGTAACCAGCTGAGATCGATACTAAATCCAGGCCCGGTCGACGACATTTGTTTGCTGACGACGTGCTTTTCTTTTGTTTCCTGTGTGACGAAAAGTGAGAAAGATGAACATTATAATTTGCTGATTGTCATAAGATGCAGAACATACGTGATTTTTGTTGTACGATTATAATGCGTTTTGCCATCGTCTGAGCGAGTGACGTTGTTAGATACATTTGCAAAGTATTTTTCATTACAGCTGGACGAAAGCACGGACATTGCCAACTTAGCGATTCTGATGGTGTATGTGAGATATCGATACAAAGACATCTTGAAAGAAGAGTATTTCTTTTTCACCAATGAGCTTTATTAAGACAAAATACAGAAACAGTATGGAAATTTGTTCTCCTTTGCGGGTAGCGCTGTCTACAATGGAGCCACGATTTGATAACCTTGTAAATAATAAACAGGCCCACTCCTCGCATTAAATAGTTAATGTTAGCAGCTGATCATTAAATCATTTTCATTATAACATACTGTAATTTAGTCAGCTTGTTTAAAATCTGATTTGGTATCGTTTTCCAAGATAAGTTTATTTTTATTTTATATTGGCGTTCATTACTGTCGGTGTATACGAGTATATACACCTTTACAAGAAGACCTAAATGTAGTTTTGACATTTTAAAAATTTTTTGATTTGTAAATCTCTACAATAAAATTTTTACTCAAAATGGGACCACCATTAAATAAATCACCGTCATCCAATAATATTATGGAGCAGTATTTAGTTCACCGGGACAACACCCACAATTACGTTAAATCTTATATTTATATTAAAATGTATATTGAGGTCATATACAATTCCAGATTACAAGGAGAAAATGTTTTGTTTTAAACGGCACCGGTCCCTGGTGCAAAAGGAAAATTTTATGTCGGTCCGCGAAAGTTAACAGTTTGGGAAGCACTGCTGTAAAGTACAATGGCAACAGTTGGTATAGATCTTTCGCATATTCAGCTGTCAATACTGTGTCATCTGCACAGCGTATACTGTTTTTATTGTTACATCCACCACGCATTCCTGGTCTCTTTTTGATCTCTATAATTAATCAGTTTATTATCATTCCAATACCACCCACTTACTCATTCTGTATGACTGTGCTTACCCACAAAATAACATGCTTAATTGATTTACCGTTGAAGATTAATGTATCTCTAAATACGACCTCCCAGTTTGAACAGAAGAATGATATCATCGCGTTATATGTTTTGTTTCGTGGCATCTGCGGCAATTGCAATGCTCAGGGAATAGGAATTTACATTATAATACTGGTTCATTTGATTGAGTATTTGTTTGTTCGAAGCCTATTTTTTTTTTTTTTTGCACAATCAGTTAATAAGCAAATGTAATGTATGTCGGTTCCTAAATCAATCAATCAATCAATCAATCACGTAATCTATGTTGTCTAGACAAATGCAGTAACAGCTGTTGTTGGTGTTGATGACGTTTGTGTATTACCAGCTTTCACTGGTGTTTCTAATGGTTGGGAGTCTCCGCTGTAAAATGATTACGCTTCTACTTCCCGCTCCGAAGATGTTGAGTTCGATTCCGGGCTACGTCGTAATTTACGAGTGTGATTTTTTCGAAGACTCGTGGGGGTCTTTGCTGGAGCTACGGGGTTCGTGATTTGTGGGCCGTGTTTGGCTTGACGCCTTGTGGAAAGCGTTCGAGTAATATGATTACAACTCGGTGCAATGTAGTCGACCCGCTTGCCTTTGAAATCTCTTTGTCACGGATGTCCTTCTGTTGGACCCAGAGTCAGAAGTGGCACGTTCAGACACAAGAAGCACATCGGCTGAATGATGGGTCTCGTCAACCGCCACAAGACTGGCATGGCCAGAAACGATAATCACATCGTGAGTATAAGGGGTCTTATCAATCACCACAGAATTGGCACGTCCAGAAACGAGAAGCACATCGGGAGAATGAGAGGGTTTCGTCGACAGCCACAGAACTGGTACGGCAAGACACGAGAAGCACATCGGGAGATTACGCGGTCTCGTCAACTATCACGTAAGTAGTACGGCCAGACATGAGAAGCACATCGGGAGATTGAGGGATCTTGTCAACCATTACATAATTGGCACGGCCAGACACGAGATGCACATCGGAAGATTGAAGGATCTCGTTAACCATTACAGAAATGGTCCGACCAGACACGAGCAGCACATCGAGAGATTGAGGGGTGTCGTTAACCGCCACAGAACTGGCACTATTAGCCGCCGGACGTTCATACATATTTTGGGGTGGGGGAGTTTGAGCACCTATGGAAATGTCCGGCGTTCAGAAATGATGTTCCAACATATAACAAACAAACTAATCTATTAAATCCAGTCCTTAAGTGAATATATGAACCTATAGTCTGTCCATAAATGAATGCCTTCATTCACGATCAATTATTTTGAAAACTGTCTGTTGCATCGTTATGAAATTTTTCCTGCCGTCTTATATTTACACCCACTCAAAGAATATGTCATTGATAGGTCCAAAAGCAACTTAAATCATGGAAAGCGGAGACATTTCTTTGATGTTTTAGTGAAAAACTAGTGATTTCTCGCTAATAAACTTGTTTTACAGTAATGTCCCCTTTCCACTACGCGAGGCTCTTGTCATAAGGCCAATCCCATGTCCCACGAGAAAATTAACTATTCAACGCTAATGTTTCCGTGTGAAGACGTAATACATTTAATGATGTGCACTTCATCTCTGACCCGCAAATTATACACCGCATATAAACAAACTTTGAAGTCTGCTGTACAATCTTTAGAACAAAAATGTTTTCTTGGGTGGACATAATGATAAGGTTATATGCTAAATCTCATCATTTTCCCCCAGTTGGTTACTGAGATATGGGATTTTATATTGGGGCAGACAAGAGTAAACAGACTATAGCCTTTCGCTGTGTTCAGTGGCGTGTTGTTTGGTTGTCTATTCACCTACCTACCTACCTACCTACCTGCCTACCAAACACCGTTCTGTCTAATCACGTATGTATCGATCTAGTTTTTAGTTGTTGTTTTTTTTTTAGTTTTAGTCGTCGGATCAACATCACGGCACACGGTTTAACCAATAAGTGCTCCATTTTCCTCCAAACTCAAACCTGAGTTTGGAGAAACTCAGCTCAATGCACGAACTCCGTTGCATCGGCGAGGATCCTGAAATGCTTTGGGTAGATTTTTAACTCGAAATTTTGCCCGGGCAGCGCCGTTAGGCTACTCTTTTTCGATTTCCAACTGCCAAGGGATTTTTTTACGTGCGCAACAATACACACGGGTGTTCGATCTCACTACCCAGAGACCAGGGGAAATTACTGGAAGTCCAGGGGGAGTTTTTAAATAAATCCTGGTCCCCACCAGGGCCTGAACCCGGGACTCCAGCACTCGAGGCGGACACCATACCTCGAGACCACTCAGCCCCCTTGTATCGATCTAGTAACCTACATACTAATTAATAGTAGTCTGTATGTGCCAATTTTGTGAACATGCCCAATGCATTTGTAATGGAAATGTTGATGTTGTTGTTTCCTCCATTGGCCTCATTATTGATGTATGGATGAAATAATGTATAAAAAGAGAAATAAGAAGTACAGAATGTTAACGGGCCTGCGTGCCCAAGTTTGAACCAGTTGGAAGTAAAAACCGTCCGTTGGTTCTCTCTGAGTGTCCAACCATCTGATCCTTCACCTGCTTATGTGTATACCTCCCTGCGTGTTGATCTCCATGTCGTGTGCATCCGTATTTCCATCGGTCATTTATTCATCTGTTTTAACGCTTGCCTGCCAGTATGTCGATATGTACGTATGCCAGTATGTCTGCCTGTCTATATGTCTGCATGCCTATATGTCTGGGCACATGTCAGTCTGTCTGCCTATCTATGCCAAACTTCAGGGTGTTTCTAAAGTCCCAATACACTTTGCATGTAGAAAATAATCTGAAAAAAATTAAGTACATGATGTCATCAAAACATGAAGCAATATGCAGCGAATGAATGGCTGTCTCTGCTGGAGTAAAACTTTGCAGTCCAAACAGAATGGTGTTATCAACGGAAGAAAGAATTGTTCAATTTTTTTTCTGCATAACAATTGCAGTGAGACTTTACAAAACCCGGTATAACTAACAACATATCCCAGTATGTGTAATTATGTCTACCTACCTATTTACCTGAGCGTCTATCTGTTGTACTGTACAGTCCAAACGGACATGAACCCCGTATTTAGTCATTTTTACTGTAATATCGATCTAGATCTGTTTTTATTCTGATTTTCATGAATTAAATCCCTAGAAAAAAGCACACTACAGGATAATTTTTCTACCAACTATGTGCTAGTAAGCCACATCTGAACAATGACAGAAAAAGAGAAAAGAAAAATTACATCAATGGAAATGCGATTGTTGAAACGAATACTTAATGTATCTAGAAGAGAGACCATCAGAAATGATAACATAAGGACTAAACTGGAGGTGTGTGTCATTCAAGAATTTCAGTTGTATATTGTCTTTAGTTAATTAACGATCGACATCATTGCACACCGGTCAAGCAAACAGGTACTCCGTCACCTGCAGCAAGTGTCGCAAGGTGTAGATGCCGTTCCATACAGTAAATAGTTGGTAGTAAACAGGGAGCTTATAACCTGTACAACAGTAAATAGCTGGTAGTAAACAGGGAGCTTATAACCTGCACAACAGTGAGTAGCATAGCCTCTATAGGACTGCGTAGTCAACTCCAGTCTGATTTAGCTGTTTGTAAATTCTTGGCAAGTTTACATTCAGTTGTTTACCATTGCTTTCTGAACATAACCTGTAAGGATACCTTGTTATTATTACGCTAGGGAAATAAACACACCTTAGGATTATACACGTGCTCAAACCTTCTGCCCTACAAGACACTTCATATTTGCTAACAGCACTGCACCATCATGACATTACACGGATTTGTGAACCAATGTACACTCAGAACATGACACAAGAACTCAGACCACTACAACATCAACGAAATGTACTGTCAACTGTCATTTAATGCCAATATAGTACCTTGCGTTGTATGGCGGGGGGGGGGGGGATGTATTTGAGCCTGACAAATTAATGCCGCATGGCTAGTGCAGTCGCCGCGAACTGTGCAGGTTAATAGTTTCTTTATGCCCCCGACAGAAAAAAATAATCCCACAACTTACCGAGGATTCGAACCCGGGTCTCCCGAAGGAGATTCCGGAGTTCTAGCCACTCGGCCAGCCACTCCTCAACGAAATGTACAAGTGCTGATACCAATATGTCATCATCCTATCACACAAGTATTCAAATCACTACAGTGTCACATGACGCGCGTAATAAAATAATAAAAAACATCACATCAAATAAGTACTCGAATCATTTATGTTATCAGATCACACAAGTGCTTAAATAATTAGCTATTACATGACACAAGTAATCTAATCACTAAACTGTCACATCAAGCAAGTAGCCTACTGATATCACTAAACTATCACATGGCAGAAGTACTCAGATCACTAAACGATAGCATCACAAAAGTATTGACATCACGCAATACTCAAATAACTAAACAATCACATCACACAGGTACTCGCACAACTACACTACCACGCTACAGAAGTACTCAAATAATTACATTACCACATAACACATATACTCAAATAATTAAACTATTACATAACGCAGGTATTCAACTAACTACGCTACCACGTCACATAAGTACTCAAATAACTAAACTATCACATAATGCAGGTACTCGAATAACTAAACTATCACATAACGCAGGTAATCAAATAACTAAACTTCCACATAACGCAGGTACTCACATAACTAAACTATCACATAACGCAGGTATTCAAATAACTAAACTATCACATTACACGTCGCTCAAATACCTAAACTATCACACTACACAGATACTCAAATAACTACACTATCACACTACTACTTTTTCCCGGGTTGAGGAGGATCGTCAGCCTTAGTTAGTATCTCTTCTTAAAGAAGGAACTCAAAATCTCAAACCTCCGCTGCCTTGCGGGTATACCTATATGGGAAAGGCTTCGGGAGTAAACCCCGAGGACAAACCCGGACATGGAGAGGGGAAACTTGCTAATGGGTAACAGTTGGTTCTCCGATTTCCATTGCCCAGGCTTGTGCCCTGAAGAGGTCACTTCAGCACCGTGTAAAGCGGTGACACAACACGGGAAGCAGCATTTGCCGGTTATAAGTCTTAATGCTCGATTGGCGTAGAGCAAGGCGCCAGGGGTTACTTCCGACGGTGGGAGAGATCATCGTATCTCACTAGACAGCTACCGCCCGCCTAAGCTGGGCATCCCCCAGTCAGTAAGGTGCTGTCTCGCCACGGTTCATCTGCTCCTGAGGGTGTGTGGAGCTTAGGGGAAAATCCTGACACATGGACCGCAATCTATACACCTAGTAACAGACACACGCACAAATACCGGCCCTAAGGCTGGGAACATGGAACGTAAGAACCATGACCCCTGGCATCTCAGAACGTCTAAATGAGATTGTGGATGCCCGCAAAACTGCAGTGATAAACAACGAACTACTCAGACTGGGGATAGACATTGTGGCCCTGCAAGAGACCAGACTCCAAGAATCTGGAAACATCAAGGAGAGAGACTTCACTTTCTACTGGAATGCCAAGCAGTGCGGAGAGACCAGGGAGCATGGAGTTGGCTTTGCTATCAGAAACAAGCTGCTTAATTCCATCACCAAGTGATGGCACTGAAAGAATACTGAAGCTCCAACTCCAGACAGAGGCAGGCCCAGTTAGTATCATAAGCGTTTACGCCCCAACACTAACTGCAGCGTCAGAATCCAAAGACAAGTTTTATGACGACCTTAGCAAAGAAGTCAGTGAAACACCAGAGAAACAACATCTTTTTATCCTGCGGGATTTCAATGCCAGGGTTGGCTCCGACGACAAATCTTGGCCTTCATGTCTAGGACAGTCTGGCGTTGGGAAGATCAATGACAATGGACAGCGTCTCTTGGAATTCTGCAGCCATCATAATCTGTGCGTGACCAACACCTTCTTCGACACGAAACCTCAACACACGGTGTCATGGAGGCACCCCAGATCAAAGAACTGGCACCAACTCGACCTGGTGCTCACTAAACGCAGCAATCTCCGCAATGTACGGCTGACCCGCAGCTATCATAGTGCTGACTGCGACACCGATCATTCACTCGTCTCCAGTAAGGTGAAGATAAAGCCCAAGAGAATCTACAGAAACAGAACAGAAGGAAGACCACGCATTAACACCAGCGGCATCCAAAACAAAGAGAAGGTCAACAAATTCACGCAGACTCTAGGGAAGACTCTGCCTGGCCCCACAAACGGAACTGCCACCGAGAGATTGTGACATTTTCGCGACACCATCTGCAATACAGCACTATCAACATTTGGCAAGAAACAAACTAAGTCAACCGACTGGTTTGAAGCACACTCAGAAGAGATGCTCCCAGTCCTGGAGATAAAGAGACATGCACTTTCAGTGTATAAAACATCACCTTCAGAGAAAAGATTGCGGGCATTGCGAACAGCCAGGAATAGAGTTCAACAGATGGCAAGAAAATGTGCCAACAGGTACTGGCTACAGCTCTCTGCTCAAATTCAAATTTGTGCAGACACTGGAAATATAAGAGGAATGTACGAGGGTATCAAGCAAGCTGTCGGTCCATCAAAAAATAAGATGACCCCTTTACGATCAACAGAGGGGGTAATCATAAAAGATCGAGCGAAACAAATGGATCGCTGGGTAGAACACTATTCAGAGCTATACTCAGTGGAGAACACTGTCGGAGAAGAAGCTCTGGAAGCCATCTATCAACAATCCACAATGCATGCCATGGATAACGAACCATGCCTCACAGAACTCAGCGAAGCACTAGACACTCTCATATCCGGCAAGGCACCAGGACAAGATAGTATTCCACCTGAACTTTTACAATGTAGCAAAGAAACAATCATCCCAGAACTGTATGCAATACATCAGCTCTGCTGGAAAGAAAAACCAGTACCACAAGAAATGAAAGACGCAAACATTGTTACCCTTTATAAAAGCAAAGGCAACTGAAGCGACTGCAACAACTATCGCTGCATTTCCCTACTCAGCGTTACAGGCAAGATTTTTGCTCGAGTAATCCTTAAAAGGTTACATATTCTTTGCTGAAAGAATCTACCCCGAATCACAGTGTGGGTTCAGACCTAACAGGTCCACCATCGATATGATTTTCTCACTCCGGCAGCTCCAAGAGAAGTGCAGAGAACAGTGGAAGCCATTATATATTGCCTCCATCGACCTCACAAAAGCATTTGACCTCGTGAGCAGAAACGGCCTTTTTAAGGTCCTTGAAAAGATAGGATGTCCACCCACCCTTCTTAGTCTCGTGAAATCATTTCACGAAAACATGCAGGGGACCATTTTATTTGACGGCTCAACATCCCAGCCATTCAGCATTAGCAGTGAAGTAAAGCAGGGCTGCGTGCTTGCTCCTACACTTTTTGGTATCTTCTTAGCGTTCTCTTAAGGCAGGCATTTGGGACTGCCACTGAATGTATATACCTCCATAAAAGATCTGATGGCAAACTTTTTAACCCGTCAAGACTCAAGACAAAGACCAAAATATGATCAAGATGCATAAGAGAACTACTTTTTGCAGATGATGCAGCACTGACTACTCATACAGCAAAAGATCTCCAACGCCTCATAGATCGTTTTGCAGCTGCCTGCAAAGACTTTGGGGGCTCACCATCAGCCTAAATAAAACACAAGTGATGGAACAAGATGCTTGTGCGCCTCCGTCAATCAAAATTTCTAATTACGAATTGAAGGTCGTCCACGAGTTTGCGTATTTGGGGTCGACAATATCAGATAATCTTTCATTAGAGACAGAAATCGACAGACGCATTGGAAAGGCAGCCACAACATTTTCCAGGCTAACTAAAAGAGTTTGGGAGAATAATAGACTAGCAGAGCGTACAAAAGCTCAAGTATATAAAGCCTGTGTTGTTAGCACACTACTCTATGGGTCTGAATCCTGGACTCAAGACAGGAAAGAAAGTTGAACTCCTTCCATATGAGATGTCTGAGACGTATCTTGGGCATATGATGGAAAGACCACATAACAAACAAACTTGTGCTTGAAAGAGCAGATATTACCACAGTGCACACCCTCCTCAAGCAAAGACGCCTCCGATGGCTAGGCCACGTATCTCGAATGGAGGATGAACGTATTACCAAAGATCGCCTATATGGAGAACTAGCCACAGGAAAGAGGCCAACCGGAAGACCCCAAATGCGATATAGGGATGTATGTAAACAGGATAAGAAAACCCTTGGCATAGACGCAGACACGTGGGAAAGAGTTGCAACAGACAGATGTTCCTGGAGAAGAGATGAACGAAACGGACTGGTGCTCTTTGAGCGCAATCTGACCCAACAAACTGAGGATAGGAGGCACAGGCTTAAAAAGCAGTCACTTACTGCGGGACCTTCCCTGTCTTACAGATGCAGAAACTGTGACAGAGATTGTCACTCTCGCATTGGACTATACAGTCACCAGCGGTGCTGTCAGGTACCACCTCCCCAGCGGCACAACTCTATAGTCCTTCAGGACTGAAAGAGGCCTACTACACTATCACATGACGCAGATACTCAAAAATCTAAACTATCACGTAACATAGATACTCAAATAACTACATTATCACATTACACAGATACTCAAATAACTACATTATCACATTACACAGATACTCAAATAACTACACTAGACCATACACAGATGCTCAAATCACTACACTAGACATTACATAGATACTCAAATAACTACACTATCACATTACACAGATACTCAAATAACTACATTATCACATTACATAGATACTCAAATAACTACATTATCGCATTACATAGATACTCAAATAACTACATTATCACATTACATAGATACTCAAATAACTACATTATCACATTACATAGATACTCAAATAACTACATTATCACATTACATAGATACTCAACTAACTTAATCAATAAATCATGTGCCATGCCGGAAAGCGTGGGCGGTCATGACTCGCCATTTCACTCGATCACCAGTGTCGTGGATCAGCTCAGTGTTCCTGTCTCGTCCATGCCATGTGGCCAAGCCATCCAGGTATTTTCCTCTCGGTCTTCCCCTTGGTCTGTTCCCTTCGATCTTGCCAATTGTCACTAAGTTCTCCAATCCATTTATTCTCATAACATGTCCAAAAAATTTGACTGTCTACGTCTAATTTCTCTAATCAGTTTACGATGTTCATTTGTCTCCTGTAGTACTTGGTCATTGGTTTTTCTGTCTGTCCATGGTATTCTTTGCATTTTCCTCAGAAACCACATTTCTGCAGCCATCAGATGCTTTTCAGCTTGACTGCTCTTTGTCCAAGTTTCACATCCATACAAAAGAACAGGCTCTATGTATCCCCTCAACACTCTTTTTCTCGTTTCAATTGACATCTTTTTATTGGTCAGAATGTTTTTCATCTTGCTAAAGGCTACTTTCGCCATGGCGATTCTTGTTCTAATCTCTTCAAGGCATCTCCCATCAGCTGTTATGACTGTTCCAAGATAATTGTACCGATTCACTTGTTGGAGAATATTTCCATTTACTTGTATATTACATTGTGGCACTTCTTCCTTCCTAGTGACGACCATAACCTGAGTCTTTTTACAATTTAATTCTAACCCCAGTTGCTCACTGTGTACAACAACCGCATCTACTAATTGTTGCAGGTCCTGCGCTTTGTCTGCAATTAATACTGTATCATCTGCATATCTAATGTTATTGATGTTTCGTCCTCCAATGCTGATTCCATTTATATCCTCTACATTTCTGAAAATATTTTCACTGTATAGGGAAAAAAGATCTGGAGACATCACACATCCCTGCCTAACACCTCTCTTAATTGGCTGATACTGTCCCACTTCATTATCAATCCTTATTGCAGCTTGTTGTTTCCAATATATGTTTTTTATAAGTCTAATGTCTTTCCCATCAATTTGTAGATCTGCAAGCATATCCACCATGCTGACATGTCTAACTCTATCAAAAGCCTTTGTATAGTCAATAAAGCAAAGATGTATATCCTTGTTTACTTCTATAGCACGTTCAATAACTGTTCGCAGCATATACACAGCATTTACTGTACCCTTTCCTTCTACAAACCCGCATTGTTCTTCCCCTATTTCAGGTTGTATCTTCTTCCTCACTCTTTGCATGATAATTCTTAGCAAAGTCTTTGTGATGTGACTCTTTATACTAATTGTTCTATGTTGATCACATTCAAAGGTTCCTGATTTCTTTGGGATTGCAATAAATACAGAGTTACATAATTCAGGAGGTATATCTCCAGTATCATATAATGTGTTCAGCAATCTGGTGACTTGCTCTAGTCCAAATTCTTCTAAAGCTTTAATAATTTCTGTTGTGATGTTATCTGCACCGGGGGCCTTGCCAGCTTTCACATGCTTAAGAACATTTCGAACCTCCATCTCCAAAATTGGCGGTCCTTCATTATTAAATCTAATATCATACTGTTCGTCTTTGTTATCATCATAAAGGTGTTTCACATAATCTGTCCATACGTGTAGAATCTGGTCTTTTTCTATTATGATTTTGCCATCTTCAGTTTTTAGACACCCTGTTGATATACTTGTTCTTTTATTAGTAAGTTCCTGAATTCTTTTGTGCACTAATTTGGTATTTTGACTGTTGTGTTGGTTTTCAATTTCTAAGCACTTTTCCTCAAGCCATGCTTGTTTTGCCTCCTTACATAATATTCTGACTTGTCTGTGAATTTCTTCATATTTGACAGACTTATTTTTGTTGAGTCTTCTTGTTTCCATGAGGTGTAAAATTTCTTCAGTCATCCATTTCTTACAACCCACCTTCTTTAATTTTGGAATAGTTGTTTCTGCAGCCACATTGATTGAATTCTTCAACGTTTCCCATTGATCATCCACATCCTGGAATAGGATCTCTAGATCAGACAAAATTTCAAATCTGTTCTGTACTTCTATGTTGAATTTGTTTTGTATTTCCTTGTCATTACTCAATGTACACAAATCATATTTAGTGTTTCCTGTTATATACTTGACTTTCTTCAACTTTATCCTAAATGTTCCTGTGAGTAATCTGTGGTCACTATAACAATCAGCACTGGGAACTGTTTTTGCTAGTGTTAATGCGTTTCTAAATCTTCTGCTAATGAGAATGTAGTCAATCTGGTTTCTAATCCTGCTATCAGGACTCCTCCATGTCCATAATCTTCTAGGGTGTTGCTTGAACCAGGTGATTCCTACAATCATTTCCTGTTCTTTTGCCCACTCTACGAGTCTGTATCCTCTTTCATTTCTCTCTCCTAAACCATAGTTTAATACTGTGTATCTATCCCCTTGATTTCTTACTTTTGCATTGAAGTCCCCCATTATGATGTTTAATTCTGAATTTTAACATTTCTTTAAGGCAGACTCTATGTCATTATAAATTTCTTCTACACTATCTTCACTGGATTCTCCTGTTGGTGCATATACTTGAATAATATTTATGCTAAAAGGTCTGCCACTTAATTTAACTAGTAGAACTCTGTCCGACACAGCCCAATATCCTTGAACAGATTTTGCTGTTTTCCGGTCCAAAATAATTGCCACTCCTCTATGACGATCTTCACCTCCAGAGTAAATAATCTTGAAATCTTCCTCTATCTTGATGCCTGCTCCTGTCCATCTCGTTTCGCACATACCTATAATATTAATTTTTTCCCTTTCAATTTCTTGTTTTATGTTCTCTAATGTTCCGTCGTTTTTTAACGTCCTAACGTTCCAAGTTGCTAATTTTAACGTCTCTGTCCTTGTCTTGCGATGATCAGTCTTTAAGTGAATCATGATATACTAGGCACTTTTAAAGAGGTAGTTTGCCGTTGCTTTCCTCTATGGCAGTGACCTTACTGGTCGGAGACCGCAGCCATTGACTCAAGAAGAGTTCCTCTGCCTGCCGTCGTGAAGCTCGAGGCCATGACCCACAAATATCTGTCGGCTGCCCTCAAGATTTCATCCACAACCTGCCTTCCGTGGCTTCATTTGAAAACTTCCAATAAAAGGAACACACAATAACATCACATAATCCACAGGAAAACACTATTCACAGGAAATCCATAGGAAATCACACGAAATCCAAAGGATAACACTAAACAGCGTCCCTCCAAAAAGTAACGCTTCATTTTACCGCCATTGTACCGGAAGTCAACTAACTACAATATCACATTACCTAGATATTCAAATAACTACATTATCACATTACACAGATGCTCAAATAACTACACTAGACTTTACACAGATGCTCAAATAACTACACTAGACATTACACAGATGCTCAAAAAGTATACTAGACATTACAGAGATGCTCAAATAATTACATTATCACATTACACAGATACTCAAATAACTACATTATCACATTACACAGATGCTCAAATAACTACATTATCACATTACACAGATACTCAAATAACTACTCTAGACATTACACAAATACTCAAATAACTACATTATCACATTACACAGATACTCAAATAACTACATTATCACATAACACAGATACTCAAATAACTACATTATCACATTACACAGATACTCAAATAATTACATTATCACATTACACAAATACTCAAATAACTACATTATCACATTACACAGATACTCAAATAACTACACTAAACATTACATAGATACTAAAATAACTGCATTATCACAGATATTCAAATAACTACACTAGACATTACACAGATGCTCAAATAACTACACTAGACATTACACAAATACTCAAATAACTACATTATCACATTACACAGATACTCAAATAACTACACTAGACATTACATAGATACTAAAATAACTACATTATCACATTACACAGATACTCAATTAACTACATTATCACATTACACAGATACTCAAATAACTACATTATCACATTACACAGATACTCAAATAACTACATTATCACACTACACAGATGCTCAAATAACTACATGATCACATTACACAGATACTCAAATAACTACACTAGACATTACACAGATACTCAAATAACTACATTATCACATAACACAGATACTCAAATAACTACATTATCACATTACACAGATACTCAAATAATTACATTATAACCTTACACAAATACTCAAATAACTACATTATCACATTACACAGATACTTAAATAACTACACTAGACATTACACAGATGCTCAAATAACTACACTAGACATTACATAGATACTCAAATAACTACATTATCACATTACACAGATACTCAAATAACTACACTAGACATTACATAGATACTAAAATAACTATATTATCACATTACACAGATACTCAAATAACTTCACTGGAAATTACATAGATACTAAAATAACTACATTATCACATTACACAGATACTCAAATAACTACACTAGACATTACATAGATACTAAAATAGCTACATTATAACATTACACAGATACTCAAATAACTTCACTAGACATTACATAGATACTAAAATAACTACATTATCACAGATACTCAAATAACTACACTAGACATTACACAGATGCTCAAATAACTACACTAGACATTACACAGATGCTCAAAAAACTACATTATCACATTACACAGATGCTCAAATAACAATTATCACATTACACAGATGCTCAAATAACTACATTATTACATTACACAGATTCTCATGTAACTACACTAGACATTACACAAATGCTCAAATAACTACATTATCACATTACACAGATACTCAAATAACTACATTATCACATAACACAGATACTCAAATAACTACATTATCACATTACACAGATACTCAAATAATTACATTATCACATTACACAGATACTCAAATAACTACATTATCACATTACACAGATGCTCAGATAACTACACTATCGCATTACACAGATACTCAAATAACTACATTGTCACATTACACAGATACTCAAATAACTTCACTAGACATTACATAGATACTAAAATAACTACATTATCACAGATACTCAAATAACTACACTAGACATTACAAAGATTCTCAAATAACTACACTAGACATTACACAGATGCTCAAATACCTACACTAGACATTACACAGATACTCAAATAACTTCACTAGACATTACATAGATACTAAAATAACTACATTATCACAGATACTCAAATAGCTACACTAGACATTACAAAGATACTCAAATAACTACATTATCACATTACACATATACTTAAAAAACTACACTAGACATTACACAGATGCTCAAATAACTAAACTAGACATTACACAGATGCTCAAATAACTACATTATCACATTACACAAATACTCAAATAATTACATTATCACATTACTGTCAAGGTCTCACATCCGAGGTTGCGACGCGTTGTCTGTACCAACGCCAGACAACATAACAACACGCAACCCTGAGTGATGTTAAACACTGCAGAGAGAACGCGGCGTCTTCGACGACGCCCGGATAAACAGCCAAGCACAGCAATTGAGCGAAGCGTAAACGACCGCTGGGCAGCAGTACAACCCGTGAACCTTGCAGGGGTCACACTAGCTGACGTGAGCGCCGACTGGCGTGTAGCGTGTAGAACGCCAGAACTGGCAGACGGGTTTAGGTGTTTGGAACGGACAGGTCGCATGGGTATGCGAGAAGTGTTTGAATCTGCATTGAGAGCTAGCCTGTACGACAGTGGGAGATTGATTCGAACGCTTGAATAGTTTGACTTGTAAGTGAGATGTTTATTGCTTGCATGTATTATTATGTATTGTAGTGATATTGTTCATGCCGTAATGATTGCTATGGATTGTCATTGCGCGATGTTTGTGCGATAATAAATGCAGCGCGTAAATAAAGCGTGTGAATAATACTTTCGGATATTCACTTCGTGTGATTTGATAGTTTGATATTGCTTCACACTTGCCAGAAAACGAGCCACTATTCTTGCTCTACGCAAGACTCTGACAAGTGCGAACGTGGTGGCTTTCGTCCGGGTTTTGAACCAAATGCGAACTTGTAAATTTTTTGTCTGAGTTTGAAGCGAATGTGAAAATGCCGATAAAAGTGCGCAAGTCATAGATTAAGGTAAAGTAACGATTTAATAGAGTTGATTTAATTAAATTATAAGTGTGAAGATATTATTTGAAGCCAACCGAGGCGTCTTCAGACTTATCACTAAATTCAACAAATTTTGTACCTAAAATCCAAAATGGCGGCCGTGCCCTTGAATGTCATTGAGTAGGTTTAGTGTGAGCGTGAAAGTTGTTGATTGTGGTAACGACTAACAATAATACTTGACAGCATACAAACCTTTACAGACTTCAGTGACATTACACACACCATACATTTACAAACGTTCTAATTTCGTTTAGTTTAAAAAGTACAGGCTTTTTTGTCAACTTTACCTGAGTCTGGTGAACTTCAAAATTTTTTTGTGCGTCAACCCGAAAGACGTTCCAGTGTGATTTCGAGCACCACTGAACAGCACATTACCCAAGGATTACTTGAGTATAAATTTTTTTTCATCTCTCTTTATACTTTCGTTAGTCTGGCTTTAGACATTAATTGTGCTATAAATATTTGTAACTTACTAACATCATAAGTAATTTTGTCTATATTTATTCCATCATACCTATTATTCATCATGTCTTCTTTAAACGATTTCATTGAAATGGGTTTAAAAATGAATATGTCTGGTGAGGGATTGAGAACATGGAGTGAAAGCAAATATGCAGAATATCTTGTGAAACAAGAGCAGATGATTGAGCGTAATGAAAGAGCTGCCGAAAGGGCGTTGAAAATGAAAGAGGCAGAATCAGAAGCTGCTTTAAAGCTTCAGCAGGCACAATCAGAAGCTGCTCTAAAGGACTCAGAAGCTGCTTTAAAGCTTCAACAAGCCCAACCAGAAGCTGCTCTAAAGGACTCAGAGCTGCTTTAAAGCTTCAACAAGCACAATCAGAAGCTGCTTTAAAGCTTCAACAAGCACAGTCAGAAGCTGCAGTGAGGCAAGCTGAGATCTTAGCCCAAAGTAAGAAAGAAGAGCAAGAAACACAACTGAAAATTGAACAGCTGAAAGCTGAATCTTCTAAAGATAAAGTTAATAGAGAAACAGACAAAGATCAACCTCATAAGGAGTACCAAGGTCTGATCAGAAGTTACAACACAGGTGATTGCATAGCAGCATTTACCCAAAACTTTGAATTTGTTATGGATCATTACAAAATTCCAAAACCTGAATGGGGGATAGTATATGTAAGAAGTCTATCTGGGGAACCTCTTAAAGTCATAGAGTCGATCCCAAATGACCTGAAAGAAGATTATCTGTACATTAAATCTAAAATTATGTCACATTTTCTACTGGATGAATCAGGTTATAGAGAACAGTTTAGGAAGTTGTCTCCCAAGCCAACACACACGTTCTCTGATTACATCTCAGAAATTCAAAATATTTTTTCTAAATGGCTGTCAGCAGCCAAAGTAAATGGAATTTATGACAAATTAGTTGATCTTATGTTGAGAGATAAGATTATCGCATCTCTCCCACCCCCCTTTTCTAAATTTTTGTTGGAATGTCAGTGCGAAAGTGTTCAACAGATTGAAAGTCGTGGTTCTGGTTATTTTGCAGCCAATAAGCATTGTTTCTCTAGTAGTCTGACCAGCACAGACTTTGTAGCAGCAGCTACATATGGCAAATATCAGGCAGGGTCAAATACCAAACAAAGACCTTATAAACAAGCTGCAGAGAAATTGTATCAGTGCAAATATTGCGATTATAAACACAATGAGAATGATATGTGCGACCAACACCCTGGGTACACTACGCACTTACATAATTACATTTCTAAGCAAGATAAAGAAAGGAAGAACTACAGAAAAGTTACCAAATGTTACCTTTGTAAAGCTTATGGTCACTGGCGTAAAGATTGTAAAGGCAAGTCAATGACCAAAAAGGCTAATGCAGCCATGTTTGACAGTTCTTCGTCAGAAGATGAAAGTGTACAAGATCACCCAGTAAACTCAGCACATTCAATTGAGGTGTTCCATCAGGAAAAATGTACCATTTGTGACAAATTTCATGAGGATGGCGTGTTAACATGCGGCCATTCTATACCTTTTACCAGTGAGGAGGCCAATTCTGTAATAAACTCCAAAGGTAAACTAAACATCCACAAGGGGTATGTTAATGGTAGAGCTGCCACAGTTTTACGTGATAGCGGGAGTACTCTCATTGGTGTAAAGAGAGATTATATTTTACCATCACAATATATTGGTTAATATGTCACATGCTGGACATTCTCAGGAAACATAGAGAAATATCCACTTGCATGGGCATATATAACTACACCATTCCTTACAGGAATGGTTAAATGCGCGGCATTAACCAATCCTTGCTGCGATATTATCATTGGAAACCTTCCTGAAGTGAATGACATACCACATGACAGCAGTACATCAACTGTCAGTTGTAATATTGATACTACCATTTCACCTTCATCACCAATCACCATTCATGATGTATTACCACCTGTAAATGAATGTACAAATACCAACCTGGCTACGCCAGAACATACATGTAATTGTGTGAATGTAACATCAATGTGTGATGAGAATGATCGTTGTAATGTAGTAAATGCAGTAACTAGATCTACTGCACAGATGCAAGATCGAATCGATCAGATAGAGGCTGTACAACGAGTAAGTCCAGTTGTAACATCTCCTGAGACAACTAGGGAGACGTTTATAACATCTCAAAAAGCCGATCGATCTCTGCAAAAGTATTTTAAACTTGTAGGCCAAAAGCCAAGAGTAGCAAAGAATGCTCAATGGTACTTTGCTCTGAAGAACGGAATTCTAACACGGTACTACACCAAAGGTTCCAGCAATATAGAACAAACAGTGCTACCGTTAGAAAACCGCAAACAAGCATTGAATCTAGCTCATGACATACCCTTTGCAGGACACATGGCGTATGCTAAAACTAGAGCAAGGTTACTTACTCAATTTTATTGGCCAAAGTTTTGCAACGATACCAAACAGTATTGCAGATCGTGTGACATCTGTCAAAAGCTTGTCAAAAAGGGTAAACACAGACAAGCTGAATTGCAAGTTACTGATTTGGCGAGTAGACCGTTTGAAAAGATCTCGGTCGATATAGTTGGTCCTCTGAACCATGTAACATCTAAAGGTAATAGGTACATTGTAACACTCATTGATCTATGTACTCGTTGGCTAGAAGCGATTCCAATGTAGATCATAACTTCCAAAGACATCATGGAAGTGTTCTTTCATATTTTTGCGAGGGTAGGATTCCCTGATACCATCCTTTCAGATCGGGGTAGCCAGTTTATTTCCTCGGCTACACAAGCCTTTACCAAAATGTTGGGTGTTAAACAATACTTCAACAGTCCATACCACCCACATTCGACCGGTATAGTGGAAAAGATTAATGGCGATATGAAACATATGCTCTCTAAGGTAACCCAAGAACATCTGAAGATTGGGATACTTATCTGCCTGCCATTTTGTTTGCATATAGGGAAGTGCCCCATTCCAGCACTGGGTTCTCACCATTCGAAATGTTATATGGTGCACAACCACGCGGCCCATTATCTCTGTATGAATCTATGTTGACTGAAAGTACAACTTTGTCTATACCCATTTCACCATATGAACATGTAACATCATTGCGTGATAGAATTATGAAATCATGTATGTTAGCTAAAGAAGCTCTCCAAAAATCAGGATCTATTTACCGACAATATGCTAACAGAGGAAATATAACTATTACACTGACGCCAGGACAGGACGTTTTTCTTCTTTTGCCAAGTGATAGACATCTCCTAACTGACTCATGGCAAGGACCGTTTAAAGTACTACGACAAATTTCGACGGTAGATTACGAGATTGCAGTTAGGGACAAACATAAAATTTTCCATATTAACATGCTCAAACCATATCACCACAGGCAAGACGAACAAGTAGAGACTGCAGCAAGCACCTCCATAGTGGACCCGACGGACGACAACGACACTGACGAGATACCGACACCAGTTCTTGACACGACGACCAACTTACAGAACATTAAGGTAAATCCTAAACTGACACAGACACAGACTGACAGTTGCAGACAACTGATACAAGACTACAGGACGATCTTTTCCGGCAGCCCAGGACAGACAGATTTAGTGCAACACCAAATCATCTTAACATCTGACGTTCCTATTAAGTGTAGACCATATTCCATCCCAATACACTATAAAGAAAAACTTCATCAAGAAATCATTGATTTAGAAGCAAATCATATCATTCGACGTTCACAATCTCATTTCTGTTCACCAATAGTTTTAGTACGCAAAAAGGACAACACTATTAGACTTTGTGTGGACTATCGTAAACTCAACAGCATTACACAGTTGGATTTAGGACCAATGAGCAACTGTGAAGACATCTTGACTGAACTATCTGACTCACGGTATTTTACTAAACTTGACATGACAAAAGGCTACTGGCAGATAGCTGTACATCCTGATAGTATACATCTGACTGTATTTGCCACACCGTGGGGTTTATACGAATGGTGTAAACTACCTTTCGGATTAGTCAATGCACCAGCTACCTTCGTCAGAATGACAAGAATTCTTTTGACAGACATTGCTAACATCATTAGGTACATGGACGACATTTGCATACACACAAAGGACATGACAGAGCACATAACAGCACTACAGCAGACATTTGACAGGATTAGACATCATGGACTGACTGTAAAACCTTCCAAAGTTGATATAGCCTTTCAGGAAATTTCATTTTTGGGCTATAAGATCTTAAATGGCTTTATATCAACTGACGATAACATCATGTCCAGAATTTTGAAATTGTCGCTTCCAACAACTAAGAAACAGTTGCGAAGTGTGTTAGGTCTTTTAAACTATTATAGACAGTTTATTCCTCATTTTGCTGAATTGACCAAATGTTTCACTGATCTACTAACAAATAAACATCCCAACGTGATTGTAAACAGTGAATGTTTAAGGCCAGCATTTAATAAGATTCTGTCATATTTTTCTAAATCACCTATTCTGAAATTGCCAAATTTGAATATTACTTTTAGATTAAGATGTGATGCGAGCTCCGTAGCCATTGGAGGTGTGCTTCTCCAAGAACACGACCAAATCTTGTACCCAGTATACTACGTCTCTCGAAAACTGAACACCAGCGAACGAAATTACAGTACACCGGAACTCGAGGCTCTTGCCATGGTATTTTCGGTACGTAAACTTTCTAGATTTTTGTTAGGCAAACATTTCATCCTTGAAACAGATAATAGTCCGCTGACAATTGTTACCAGAGGAACGCCAAGTAACAGCAAGGTGGCAAGATGGTCCCTTCTTCTGCAGGACTATAGCTATGAGATTAACCATATAAAGGGTTCACAAAACTGTCTTCCAGATCTCTCGTCGAGATGTCCATACAACGAACCTAATACCCAGTCAACACCAGAGCACAGTGCAGAGGGTGTATAAAACTGCAACGTAGATAGTGCTCAGTACCACAGCCAATTGTGACAATGTGTCAGCAACGCTGTGTACAACAATGTGATAGGGTAGATTATATCTCCCAATGTATATAACATATGTACATATTTGTATTCTTATTATTATCATGCGAATGAATGCGTGTATAATTGTGAGATATGAGAAAGAATGGAATCAGTATTATGTAAACTAATGTGTTGTATAACTGTGAGATATGAGAAAGAATGTAATTATTATTGTAAATACATAAATATTGTAACAACCAGACACTACAGAGAAGTGTCACTGGACAACACTACAGGATCAAGGAAGTTACCAAGCCACTACAACGTGAGGTAATCCTGAAGGTATCCAGACCGAGTTGTCCAAGATGTTTTAACAAGGTACGAAAGATGACTGCGACAGTACAATCCGAGCAGAAGGTGGAAGAGACGATCCAACAGCTGATGGTAACAATTACTACTCCGTTTATAGAAGATCCATCCAGAACGGACCAACGATGTATGAATGACACCACAACACATGTAATAGTACAGCTGTATACTTCCCGATTTTTTGCATATTAATATTAAAAGTTATCAGACTACGCTAAAAAGTCTATAAATGTATGAAAATTGTATTAAATTGTAAGTTAAAATATTTCCATATACGGAATTGTATATGTCGATTTTTATAAGATGTAATCTCAGCATCGTAACTTGATTGCTTCTTTACAAACGCGACTTTTTGTGCACATTTGTCAATAAGGATCAAATTATGACACTAAGAAATAAATTTACAGTGGTAATTTATGTCTTGTAAACGACGATAAATTATTGTTCCTAAATTTTTTGTATAATAACCAGGGGACATTACTCTAAAATTGTTGGTGATATGTAAATATGTATTGTAACCATTAACATGTGTGCTTGATAAATAACATGTCAATGTAACGTCGTTTAGATATGGACAGTATATTGCCAAAACTGTTGACCTTCATTAGAAACTCTAAACAGAGGTCTGATGATGGAGCTATCTCAGAGGGAGATGCTCACGGCTTGACCTGATTATTTTAGTATTTTTGTTCTTGGTTGTGAGGTAGGGGCCAGTTTAGCCGATACCTACCGGAATAGCTGTGTCACAGCGAGGTAATGCTCATGAAATAGATTGTACTTGACTGTTGTACTTCATAGTGCAACATAATTGGTGTATACATATTGTTTACTATTCACCTGTATATATTTATTATAATTGTTAAGGTATAATGTTCGACTTTGACATGTTTAATAACACCTATATATATTGTACATGAAAGGAAATCCTTTCATGAAAAAGGGGTGTGGAGAGTGTCAAGGTCTCACATCCGAGGTTGCGACGCGTTGTCTGTACCAACGCCAGACAACATAACAACACGCAACCCTGAGTGATGTTAAACACTGCAGAGAGAACGCGGCGTCTTCGACGACGCCCGGATAAGCAGCCAAGCACAGCAATTGAGCGAAGCGTAAACGACCGCTGGGCAGCAGTACAACCCGTGAACCTTGCAGGGGTCACACTAGCTGACGTGAGCGCCGACTGGCGTGTAGCGTGTAAAACGCCAGAACTGGCAGACGGGTTTAGGTGTTTGGAACGGACAGGTCGCATGGGTATGCGAGAAGTGTTTGAATCTGCATTGAGAGCTAGCCTGTACGACAGTGAGAGATTGATTCGAACGCTTGAATAGTTTGACTTGTAAGTGAGATGTTTATTGCTTGCATGTATTATTATGTATTGTAGTGATATTGTTCATGCCGTAATGATTGCTATGGATTGTCATTGCGCGATGTTTGTGCGATAATAAATGCAGCGCGTAAATAAAGCGTGTGAATAATACTTTCGGATATTCACTTCGTGTGATTTGATAGTTTGATATTGCTTCACACTTGCCAGAAAACGAGCCACTATTCTTGCTCTACGCAAGACTCTGACAATTACACAGATACTCGAATAACTACATTATCACATTACACAGATACTCAAATAACTACATTATCACATTACACAGATACTCAAATAACTACACTAGACATTACACAGATGCTCAAATAAATACATTATCACATTACACAGATACTCAAATAACTACACTAGACATTACACAGATGCTCAAATAACTACATTATCACATAACGCAGCCACTAAAATAACTGAGCTATCACATAACACAGATGCTCAAATAACTACACTATCACATTACACAGATACTCAAATAACTACACTAGACATTACACAGATGCTCAAATAACTACATTATCACATTACACAGATACTTAAATAACTACACTAGACATTACACAGATGCTCAAATAACTACATTATCACATTACACAAATACTCAAATAACTACACTAGACATTAGATAGATGCTCAAATACCTTCACTAGACATTACACAGATGCTCAAATAACTTCACTAGACATTGCATAGATACTAAAATAACTACTTTATCACAGATACTCAAATAACTACTTTAGACATTACAAGGATACTCAAATAACTACATTATCACATTACACATATACTCAAATAACAATACTAGACATTACACAGATGCTCAAATAACTGCATTATCACATTACACAGATACTCAAATAACTACACTATCACATTACACAAATACTCAAATAACTACACTAGACATTACACAGATGCTCAAATAACTACACTAGACATTACACAGATGCTCAAATAATTACATTATAACATTACACAGATACTCAAATAATTACATTATCACATTGCACAGATACTCAAATAACTACATTATCACATTACACAGATGCTCAAATAACTACATTATCACATTACACAGATGCTCAAATAACAATTATCACATTACACAGATTCTCAAATAACTACATTATCACATTACACAGATACTCAAGTAACTACATTATCACATTACACAGATACTCAAATAACTACATTATCACATTACACAGATACTCAAATAACTACATTATCACATTACACAGATACTCAAATAACTACATTATCACATTACACAGATACTCAAATAATTACATTATCACATTACACAGATACTCAAATAACTACACTAGACATTACACAAATGCTCAAATAACTTTACTAGACATTACATAGATACTAAAATAACTACATTATCACAGATACTCAAATAACTACACTAGACATTACAAGGATACTCAAATAACTACATAATCACATTACACATATACACAAATAAATACATTATCACATTACACACATACTCAAATAACTACACTAGACATTACACATATGCTCAAATAACTACCCTAGACATTACACAGATGCTTAAATAACTACACTATACATTACACAGATGCTCAAATAACTGCACTATCACATAACACAGATACTCAAATAACTACACTATCACATTACACATATACTCAAATAACTACACTATCACATTACACAGATGCTCAAATAACTACACTATCACATAACGCAGCCACTAAAATAACTGAAATATCACATAACTCAGATGCTCAAATAACTAAGCTATCACATAACACAGGTTCTCAAATACCTAAACTATCACATATGACAGATACACAAATAACTAAACTATCACATATGACAGATACACAAATAACTAAACTATCACATAACACAGATACTCAATAAACGACACTATCGCACAACCCTCAGAAGGAATATATCACACGGTTTTGTATAATTCATGTACACGGGTTCATGATTCCGTATACTCAGACGTATATTCATGTGTGAATATATGTTGGCCTTGTTTATGTTGTATGCACCTGACGAGATGCAGCGAGATATGCCTTGCAATAAACTGTGTAATATAGTCAGTGGGACTTCATTATTCAAACACAGCAATTTAAACATATAGTCACACAGTCTCCATATATTGACATTGACAAGCTGAAGGAATATTCGTATTTCGACGCACTATCAAACAGACACCTTTATACAGGTGACAATAAATGTCTATCCACCTATCCTATTTACGAAAAAGCAACGGCAAACTACTGAACGTAAAACTTGCCCAGAAATCACGAACAGCCAAATTGCTGGCGTTGACTGCTACGTCCTGTGAAGGACATGCAACTAAATTTATAATTGGTCATGCGTCAATGTACACTTGTTCCTGCAGCGTGGCGCTGTCGTCGTTTGGAGATGGCAGGTTCTAATCCCAGCCTGTAACTATAGCTTTCAATTGTTATGTTGTCTAGTACATACTCTAGTCTCTACTTCATTTTCTTCACTTCTATAAACGCCAAACAATACCATGTGTGTTTATTTATGAACTCCTCTGTGGTAAGATATGGTCGTAAACAATGGACCAATCCGTAATCACTAAAGAAGAAAATATAGGTTGTTGAACTTAAATAGTTCCAGGAAATTCTTAGAATACCGCTCAACATCAAGAAGAAAAGTACTGACATATTACAACACATTAACATCAAATAAAACTGGCTCATAAACAATGACGTGACTCCGGAAATGAAATACTCGGGCCATGTTGAAAATTATAGTGCTTTAAAAAGAACAGTGACGGGAGGAGTGGTTCCTGGATCATACACTAAGTGGCGCGACACTGTGAGCTGTGAGTTTCATGTGAAATGCTTTTGAATCTGCCCGAGGTTTTTTGGAACGTGGCTACATGTTCGGAGCGATGGCAGATGGCTATGTCCCAGAGTTGACCGGTTTTTGCCTTATGCAGAAATGCGTGGCTGCTGAGATTCTGGTTGACTGCCACTACCATCGACGATGAACTGTATTTCGTGGACTGTGTGGGTGAACATCTAGGCAACATCCAGATGGGAACATGACTGACGATTCCATCAGAAATGAACTGGGTATTTTGTGGGGGACTATTGTGTTGACATTCTAGTGGCGGCATTATGCACAGTGCATCTGTGCGGGCTGTTGTTTGTCTTTTCCACTTTTCACATTGGGCAGTGGGATCGTTTTGTGTGATATTCACTGGCACAGGAACGGAGCATAATGGGGATGACCCGTTGCTGTGAAGTTGGAACCGTGACTAACTAACTAACTAACTAACTAACTAACTAACACTAAGTAGAAGGACGCTCTATTAGGAAGACACTCTGGAAATGTTGTTATTTATAGTTTTGTTGTTGTTGTTTTCTTTTTGTTTAACTAGCTCGATGTGAGCTCAAACGTATCCCATACACGCTATTTCTAGTAGCGCTGGACTGAAATGTGTAATTTACGCCCACAAGTCAAGGACGAGAAGACAACATTTTAGTCCAACTGAGCAATGAAGGGTCTGAACTGGCCATTTCAGCATCAGCACACCGGATGTTTAAGAACGAGCGCTCTTAACCATTCGGACTTCTCCACTGTGTAAAAGAACAAGCATAGGACACGGAAACCGGAAAGGATGGAGATGGAACTCGGCGTGGCATGATGAGAGCCTTGTTATGTACAGTTACAGGTAAACGATGATGGTAGTTGTGTATGAGCTTACATTTATGAGCTCATACACAGATCGGAATTTTGAGGTAAGTAGGAACATGTTTCCAATTTTCATTTTCATTTTCTCTTCATTGCTTTCATTTTTTCATCTTTTTATTCCTCTCATCATGTCGTCATGTTTTAATGTAGTCACAGGAGATCTCCGTGACTATATGTTGTGTTTTGTGTAACTGTTTGTTTGCTGATGAAGGCTAATCGCCGCAACGTCCTGTATGCATCGTAATTCTGTTATGTAAAGCTGCACTACTTTGTGTAATTTTATATTGTTTACATTTTCACAGCTTTACCGCAGTTCCACCAAATTGTATTAATATTTTGGTATTAAGTGGCAAGACAAAATCACAAGTACTGAAGTACTGGAAAAATCAGGTTGTCTGACAGTCTATTCCATGCTCAGTCTTCGTAGAATTAGATGGATAGGATATGTTAGGAGGGTGGATGATGGTCGAATACCAAAGACCATCTTTGTTGGTGAATTACAGATGGGTAAGAGATCTCAGGGTCGGCCTCTACTACGAAATAAAGATGTGTGTAAGCGGGACATGATTGATACAGGCATTGATAATGCACATTGGGAGCAAGTCACAGCAGAACGTGTTACATGGAGGGCAAATATCAGAAATGGAATAAAGACAAAGGAGAAAATTATTGCAGATAAGTCACACACCGAGCGTGTGAGACGTAAGATGGTACATGATGGTAAAAATGACCATGTGTTCACATGCATCCACTGTGGACGAACATTTACGTTGCGAATTGGCCTTATCAGCCACATTCGCTACCGCGATGGGTTGTAGTTATTATGCCTTTTTTAAGCACAAACTATCGTCTGTCAAGACGGCAAGGTGCAAGTGAGTTCTGTCAGCCCGCTCATTTCCTTGTACACCCATTTGCCCTGGCACGAAAATCAAGGTGTATGTGGTATGTGTGCAAGGTGAATATGGTATGTATGTGTGAGGCGAATGTGGTATGTGTGTGAATTAAATGCGATATGTGTGTGAGGTAAATGTGATATGTGTTTGAAGTGAATGTGGAAAGCGTGTGAAGTGAATGTGATCCTCCGTAACAGAAACTAGCGTTGACTTGAACCGGGTATATTGAGAGCTAGAGACCAGACCTCAGAGCTACCCGGAACGCGTAGAATCTCTGGTTTAGTTTAGTTTAGTCGACGGATCAACATCACGGCACACAGGTGTAACCCATAAGTGCTCCGTTCTACTCCTAACTCAAGCCCGAGTCAGGAGAATTTCAGCTCAGTGCACGAACTCCGTAGCACCGGCGAGACTCCTGAAATACTTTGGGTGGATTTTTAACTCGAAATTTTGCCCGGGTAACCCCGTTAGGTTACTCTTTTTCGATTTCCACCTTCCAAGGGATTTTTTACTTGCGCAACTAACACACGGGCGTCCCATCTCACTACCCAGAGACCAGGGGAAATTTTGTTACTAGAAGTCCACGTGGAACAATCCGGCCCTGGCTTGAACGCGGGACCTCCAGCACTCGAGACGGACACCATGCCTATAGATCACTCAGCCCCCCCCCCTCGCTCCCCCCCCCCCCCCCCGAGAGTCTCTGGGTGAGCATTGAACCAAGAAATAAAGATCGATTATCGCTTGTGATACATATGTAACTGTTTTCTGGTGGGTATGTAAACACACACACACACACACACACATGCACACACACACACACACACACAATAGAACTGGGACATTAGAATTGTGTGTATTAAAAAAGTAGGTGGCATTTCATTGGTATAAGTTGATGGCATGGAGTAATGTCATCAGCAGTCTAACCAGAACATCAAGGATTGAGATCTGTGGAGAGTCATGGACGCCTACGCCAGCTGACAGGGTACTTTGTGATGATGAAGTTAGTCGCCTGTCCTCTACAGGACTTTGCTGTCCCCAGTATGTGTTGTATTTTTGTGATTTATACAAGGCAAATTTAATTAAATAAGTGGATTACCATTACTTTCTGGATGGTCGACGCTCAAAATATTGAAATCAATGCAAAGCGAGCTGCAATCGTCCGCGCAGATTTTGAAATCTCAACTTAATTTAAAACAACGCGCGTCTCACAATCATTTAAGTTCTGTAATACAGAATGACAGAAATATAGTAGCCTTAGAAAAACTATAAATGATAAGACAGTCGGTTAAATAGGTATAAACAATAATATTCATAACAATGGTTTTTCGCCGGTGGCTGAATTCATAGAGATGAATAATGAGGGAAAAACATTTATAGAGATGAATAATAAGGGGAAAACATTTATAGAGGTGCGTAAAAAGGGGAAGACATTCATAGAGATTAAAAATAAGGGGAAAACATTCATAGAGATTAATAATAAGGGGACGACATTAATAGAGATTAATAATAAGGGGACGACAATAATAGAGATTAATAATAAGGGGAAGACATTCAAGGCGACGAATAATAAGGGGAAAACATTTATAGAGATGAATAATAAGAGGAACTGAATTGAATAGAATAGAATTGAACTGATCTTCATTTTCAAAGGGTAACAAATTGGGCGCTTAGGCTCGTCTTACATTCTGCCCTTCCAATCACTCATCTTTCGTTCATCAACAGTGCATGATGCATTCACATAGGAAAACAAACATTACCAAATGAATGTTGTAAGCATAAACTATTCTCATGTTATGTGACACAACTACCATACCACCACACATCCCTCACCTACTCACACATCACCCAACCATACCCACATATCCCCCCATCTCCTACTCACAACACATCCCCTACTCATCCCTCCACCCACTCACAGATTCCGTCACCAACCCAGACATCTTGCACCCACCCACACACACACATCTCTCACCCACCCACACGCATCTTTCCACCCACTCACACATACCCCAATCCACTCAAGCTCACCCACACACACATGCCCCACCCACCCACACACCCTCCAACCACACACACACATACCCCTCACACACGCACACATCAACCACCCATAACCACACATCTTTCCATCCACACAAACATTTCCTCGCCCACCCACACATTTCACAACCACCCACACACCCCAACAACCACACACATATCCCACACCGACACACATTCCCTCATCAACACACACATCTCCCACGCAAACATACATCCCCCACCTACCAACACCCACACATCCCACTACCCACCAACACCCACGCAAACACACCAACACAAACACACATCCTCCTCCCACACATTCCTCACCCACCGACACGCCCCATCCATACTCACATCCCTCCACCCACCAGCCTACTCATCTCCGCACCCACCTACACATCCCCGACAAACCCACACATCCCACACCTCCCCATCCACCCACTCCCCACCAGCACACATCTCCCCACCCACCCACTTCTTCCATACTCCAACACACCTCTCCTTCCACCCACACACCTCCACAATCCACACATACACTCCCTATCCACACATTCTTTCACCCACACACAAACACCGACCCACACACACATCCCCAACCCACACACGTCTTCCATCCATATACACATCAGTCACACCCATCCCCCACCCATACACACATCCCCCACACCCTCTACACACATCCCCACACACCCATCCACATACCCCACTCACACATCCACACCTCCACCCACCAATACCCACCAACTCACACACATCCCTCACCCACTCACATTTCCACTCAGAAGCATCCCTCATCCACACACATATTCCACTACCCACCAACACATCTCTCCACCCACTCACCCAAAATTCTCCCACCCACACACACATACACCCACACACATACCCCCACACACAAACTCATTCCCCCAACACAAACGCAGTCCTCACATCTAGACACACACATAATGCCTCAAATAATCACTGAAGCTAATGTGAACAAACTCCCACACTTTACACACACCTACACTGACGATTATCGTGAGCATTCTCAAAAAAATGTAGAAAATGGAGAGCAAATTATGCACATACATTGTGTAGCGTAAACAAATAGTGATGCGATACAATAAGTAACATTTATATAGATGAATAATAAAGGGCAAACATTTATAGAGATGCATAATAAGGGGAAGACATTCATAGAGATGGATAATAAGGGGAAGACATTCAACGAGATTTATAATAAGGGGAAGACATTCAACGAGATGAATAATAAGGGGAAGACGTTTGTAGGGATAAATGAGATGGCAAAGGCTAGGGCGGTTTTGCGTGATGGTTGAGGATCTATGCCTACAGGATGGATAAACGGCAAAAGAGGAAACGATATGTTATGGCTGAATGGATAAGAGCGCTCGTTCTTTTACACCCAGTGTGCTGATGCCGAGGTTGTGGGTTCAAGCCCTACACCTGTCAGTTGAACTAACATGTATAATCTCGTCCTTGACATCGGGACGTAAATTACAAGTAGCTCAGAAGTCGGAGTGCGTTCGCCTGATGGTGAGGGACACTGGTAATATGGAAAGCTAATCCACACGCAAGTATCAATCCACTGCATTAAACGTAGTAGCACGTGTATGGACTACGCTTAATTTCAAAGTGAACGAATTGGAACAAAAAAATTACCCCACCTCCCCCCCCCCCCTCCAAAAAAAAAAAAAAAAAAAAAACACGTATAGTGATAGTGCATCATTATCAATGAAAACGTTTCACCTGCAAGAATATAAAAGAAAAACAAAGACAGACAAACAATAACAAAATGAAGTGGTTGGGGCATGCAGTATAACCTGGGCACCTCGTAATTGTGAGCAGAATCCAATGTGGTGATTGTCAGAAAAGAGATGAGAAGGCAGTGAATGTGGAGTAGATAGTCTGCAAGGGGGACGTTTTCTCTCGGAATTGGAGACATGCGGGCTTCGAAAGGTCGAGTGATGCACTGGATTGTGAGAAAGATAACAGATTAATATTCGCTAGTGTCTAGAGACTGCAAGAATGTGATTGATAATATTCACATTGCGAGAGACTAGCCTAATACGTGCATCCACTATAGTTTCTCCTGTAGTCTATGCATTGTAACCATATTCTACAGAATGAGGTAGTGAGCCTAACTTTAACTCTTTCAAATGGCGACTTACGACACATGCTAGGCTACATAGGACTTGTACTTTTGTATGGAAGTGAAACGTGGGCAATGAGCAGACAACCTAAAAAAAAGCATCGAATGGCAGTGGAACTGTGGTTTTTGAGAAAATTGCTAAGAATATCATCGATAAACAGAAAAAAAAATAAGCAAATGCTATAAGAAGCAAATGAGCAAGTCTGATAAGAAGCAAATAAAATCGAAATTGATTAGAAAATTTAGACGCAGACAGTCGACACTATTTTGGAATGTTATGAGAAGACATAAATTAGGGAACTGTAACAACTGGCATAACTGAGGAGAAAAGAACAAACAGCAGACAGAGAAGTAAATATCTGGATGGCTTGACCACATGGCATGTTGGGAACAAGAACACAGTGCTGATCCAGGACTCTAGTGATCGTGCGAAATGGCGAAACATGACCGCCCACGCTTATCAGCATGGCACATTATAATGATGATGATGAAACTAGGTTCCAGTTTAACTATTCCGTGCCACCCACGTCAACCCCGGTAAAACATGCGCGAAATTACCCATTAGTTATCCGATATTCCTTTGACGTAGCAGACAATAACGAAAGTCGGATGTCTCCGTTGTTCCATTTTGTAGAATGTCGATTCTTTTTCTTCTTTATCCACGATATTGTAAGAGCTTGCCCATAACTTGGTACCGATAGGGGAAAAGAAAGAGGGTTTCCTTCGGGTGGCTAGGATTGCTAGGAACATCCCTGGGCTTGTGACGTTTTGACCATTACCCCACGGAGTCGCCTTAATCACACATCTGGTCCGAAGAGAATTGCTGCTGTCTCTGGAGCGGTCTCGGCTGGCAAAGATTAGTTTCATTTTCGTGCCAGGGCATGCGGGCGTACAAGGAAATTCGCAGGCTGACAGACTTGCAGGTAAGGCTACTGTGGAAGGCAGACGAGCCATGGATCAGGCAGACATTATGAATGCTCTACGAAAAGTAATTCGTTTGCGAGAACCAAGTGATGCCTGTGAATCTACAACCATGGTCAGGCTGCGGGAACAGCAAGTTAAAAAAGGTGTGGCCAAACACGAACACTAAGCACCAAACCAATGAAGATTAATAAGCCAACACAGAACTGGTGTGGTGAGCCGCAACACGCTGCAGGATTTGCTGAGTAGGGGATCCGAGCACTTATGGACTGAATGGTTCATTGTGCAATGAGGATGATCTGTCGATTAACTAACTAAAATCACACATCGGGTCCATTCACTTCATTGTCATCATACAAACTGATCCTTTGAAAGACGTGTCCAGCCCACAATTAGGATGCAGATATGTAACTTGTATATTTCGATGTTTATGTAGTGTTTTTCATGTACTTGTGTTTGTTTATTCTGTGCTGACGAAGGCTTTAATCGCAATGTCCAATTAAAAAAACAAAAAACTGTAACCGTGTTCTAATAAAGCTCACTGTCTGCTTCTCGGTGTTTGGGTGATTCATTCGTTGTCTGCAACATGCACGTTCATTAACCTGATGGGGATTGAGCAAGTGGTAGCCAAAGGTATTATTACCTATAAGGTAAAGCCACCCATTATCACTAGAGCCATTACCCTCTTTGGACAACAATCAACTTCAAATTAATAATATCCGAATTGTGGCTGACTCGGTCATAGGGCTATTAATGTGAACCTGGCGATGCTCCCTAATGTAACTTCTCTTTGATGTTGAACGGGGTAGGGGTCATGGTAGAATGGAATGACCATACATTATCATAGGCACACGAACAAGATCTGACGAAAAATAGATGTGAGATGGCGGCGAACTAGTTAGTCGACAGATCATCCTCACTGCACATCGAACCATTAAGTGCTCGGATCCCTCAGTAAATCCCGAAGCGTGTAGCGGCTAACGACACCACTTCTACGTTGGTTTATGAATCTGTTTTGGCTTCCTGCATAATGTTCTTGTTTCGCCACACCTCTTTTAACTTGCTGTTCTCGCAGTCTGACCATAGTTGTAGATTCATAGTCATCTCTCTTCTCGTAGAGCATTCAGTATATCAGCCTGGTCCATGGCTCGTCCGCCCTCCACAGTAGCCGTACTCGCAAGCCTGTCAGCCCGCTCATTTCCTTCTACACCCATTTGCCCTGGCACGAAAATGAAACAAACCTTTGCCAGTCATGACCGTTCCAGAGACACCAACCACTGTCTTCGGACCCACCCCATCTCTATCTTCCTGGGCATACCCATTGAGTCAATAAGGAAACATGCCCAACTGAAGATCTGTGTCTTGGGCCATGCAATTGCTTAACTTTTGCCATGACTTCATAATTCTCCCTTCAGATAGCGAAATGTGACTGCCCACACTTATGGCCATGATAAGTGAGTATAATGGAGGATTGTTTTGTGTATTATATTTGTGTTTAATCAGCTTGAATTATAGTGTTTGGTTATCCTAATGTTGTGTATCCACCGTCATGTGGTAGAGGGATGTTGTGTTTCAGTGACCATAGGAGCTATTCCGTCGGTATCGCAACTACTGGCAAGGTCTTTCAAGTCAGACAGGTCACTGGATAGGAACCAGACAAAGTGATAGATAAACTGCTGCCTTGCAGATAGAATGGGGACAGTCATAAACTAGAGATAGCAAACCCATACAACATATGATTTTTTTTTTGTTTTGAAATATTGTTTGCGTTTACATGCTTTGAACTCAAGCGTAGTATATTATTAGCTATTATTTATAATAGCACTGGAATGATTTTTGCGTGTGGATTAGCTTTCTCTATTAAAATTGTCCCTGCACATCAGGCGAAGTTACGTCTACTTCTGAAGTACTTGTAATTTACGTTCCCAAGGACGAGAATTCAACAGTTTAGTTCATCTGATCGGTGTAAAGGTTGAACTTTTATTTGTGTGTGTGTCTTGTTTAGCACGATTCTTTCTCCCGTTCGCTTGCTTTTAACTGAAGTCTAATCCACACATGAGCTACTACTTCTCGTGCACTTGATTGATTTTTACTTGAGACAAAACGACGAGAAGTCAACAATGTACTCCAGCTGACCAGTATCGGGGTTGAATAATGCTTGTTGAAGTTGATTGTATTGAGCCACAGGCTTGACAAAATAGCGCATCTCAACTCACTCGCTGGCGTTGTACGGCTTTACACTCTGAGCAAGTTTTCCTATCTAGGGAGAGTTCAAATATCACCAAAACACATTGTATTGAGCCACAGGCTTGAAGAAATAGCGCATCTCAACTCACTCGCTGGCGTTGTACGGCTTTACATCTTGAACAAGTTGTCCCATCCGGGGAGAGTCAAATGTCACCAATACACATTGGATTATGCCCCAACAATAGCCAAATAGTTTCCATAGTTCTCTTCTCAATCAACAGCTAACGCGCATGCGTACTCAAAGTGACAGAAACACTAGAATGCTCGTTCTCAAACCATGTCCTTTTGGGAGGTGGGAATTCGTCCGCTTGCTTTCTTCCTTGTCACCAGAGCTTCCTCCTGGTCGCCAATGCACGCTAAGGTCACCACATTAACACCCACCAAACGTCTCAAAGCACGCCAGCCTCGCGTTGAGGAAATTACAAGCCTTCCGGTTATCGACACGCATCCGGTTGTTAAAATCAAAGTGCCGCCATTTCTCAGGGGTGTGAAATCATTTTACAACTTTCATGGTTGAATGTAATTCTTAAAAAAAGGGACACGTCCTTGCTGGTGATTGTCGGACGCGCCACTGGGCGGTACGGAAGAATGAGGCAAAGGGGATGAAATAGAAAGGAAACCCTCGAGGCCTATCGCAGGCAAGAAATGGGCAATATCGTGTCCAGCGTGTTGAGCATCGCTGTAGCGATTAATTCATCCATATGGTAATCGAGCGTGTAATGGTGGATTCCACGCTTGGGGCTACATGAAGTATATAGGCACACACATACCCACTCAAATTCACTCACACACACACACACACACACACACACACACACACACACACACTTACATACATACATACATACATATATAAGAATGTATGTTATGCAATATGTCACTATCAATGAATGTCAGAAAGAGAATGCTGAAATGCTATATAGAACCAGCTTTGATGTATGGCAGAGAATCTTGGAATGTAAATGAACAAATTAGGAAGAACTTAGAAGCAACAGACATGTAGTTTTTGAGACGAATGTTGCGAACTCCTTGACTGCCAGAGTAACTAATAACGATTGCCTGAAAGAGGCTAATGAAGCCAGAACACGATATACGAGGGCGAGTCAATAAGTAAGTCACACAGTTCAGTGGGATGGCAGGTAAATGTAGTTTGTGTTTTCTACAGGTATCATTAGGTGACAGCAACATCGAACTGTATATTTCCGTTCGTAAGGTGGCACTAGGTGTCTCCTGCGCATGCGCAGCGCATAAAGAAAATGGCGACTGTACTCACGGAGTGTACAATCAAAGAGCGACGTGCTGTTGTGCGTTTTCGTGGGCAAAAGGACTGCCTGCAAAGGACATTCATAAGGAAATGCTTCCCGTTTATAGTGACAAATGTTTGCCCCGTAAAGCGGTGCATAGTTGGGTAGAAAAAGTTTCTCAAGGACGCTCTAAAATTGTTGATGAAATCCGATCTGGTCGTCCTGTTGAGATTGCAACAGAAGCATCCGTGCAGCGGGTGGAGGAGATGATTAGAGGTGACAGGCGAGTAACGATAGACTCTGTAGCATCTGCAATAGGGTGCTAACGTGGTTCAGCATAATGCATGATCGATTAAAATTAAATAAAGTGTGCTCAAGGTGGGTACCCAGACAATGCCAGACCACATACGGTTCGATTAACTCAAGAGAAAATTAACCAACTAAGGTGAGATGTTCTGGAACATCCACCTTACAGTCCCGACTTAGCCCCTAGCGATTTCCACCTTTTTTAGTCCACTGAAAACCCACTTTGACGGGAGACATTTCGCGAATGACGCCGAAGTTGAATGTGAAGTGAAAACGTGGTTTAGAAAACAGAGCACGCAGATCTGTGCAGCTGGTTTGGGAGGACTGATAAAACGATAGGATAAGTGGATCAATGTTGGTGGAAATTATGTTGAGAAATAAAGGGACAATATATGTATAAAAATGAACTGTTTTAAGTTGTCGTCATATTTAGTTATTTTTCAACAGCCATGTGTGACTTACTTATTGACATCCCCTTGTACAACAAAAAGAAAGAGACAAACAGCTTGCTTTAGTCATGTAATAAGAAGAGAATTATTGTAGAACCTCGTGACAACTGGAAAGATAGAGGGGAAGAGAGGCAGAGGCAGACCAAGAGAAATGATTTTGTATGAATTTAGACGGTGGTATGGAGGAATATCATCAGCAGAATTGATCCAGAATACCAAAGACCGAGATCTGTGGTAAGCCATGAACGTCTACGCCAGGTGGCGGGTCACTTGATTATGATATGTGGGGGAGACATTAACATACATTGGTGTGTGTATTGCGTGCGTGTGGGTGAGGAAGAACAAGACAGGGTGACACACACACACACACACACACACACAGAGAGAGAGAGAGAGAGAGAGAGAGAGAGAGAGAGAGAGAGAGAGAGATAAAGCCAGATAGAGACAGCGACATAATCCTGGGCAATTAGCAAACAAACACAATCAAGTTCCTTTGGGCCGATGAAAATTGGTTTTACAAAAGAATGCTAAAATTCCCTGGCCGGCGACAATGATTAATGTAAACGTTCTGAAAGAAGCTAAGACCCACATGTCTGATTGCAGAAATGAGGAAAATAGGCAGTCGCCATTTTGTAGCCACATCAAGAGCACAGAAAAACTGAAACATGGATCAACTGGAAAGGTTTGTGGGCAGCGAGTTAAGAAAGAAAAAAAGAACGAACGAACGAACACAGTTTATTTTAATAGTAGACGGTCCTGTATAACACGGTATAATAGTAGCGGGCGGTCATGTTTTGCCATCTCACTCGATCACCAGAGTCGTGGATCAGCTCAGTGTTCTTGTCTCGGCCATACTACCTGCTTTCTGCTTGCTCCGAATGTTGGGAGGCGATCACCAAATTCACCACCCCACATTGTGCTAACGGCTTCGGGCTCAAGAGCACAACTGAGAAGGTACGAGCCTTAACCTAATGCGAGAAAATGCAACCTAAAGGCTAAATCATGAGGGCAGACCAGCTCATAAACCTTGTTCGGCAAATGGTCTAGGATCGAAGCTCCGACAGGCGGAGAGTTAGAGTATTGCACTATTGAACTGGCAGCTTCTGCAGCTTGTCTTGTTCCAGACATTTTGGTGTTACCTTTCCTCTGGAGCAAACTACGCAAGCCGAGAGAGGGATTATAGTCATTATACGTACTTCATGGGCAAAACATGGTCTCTATATTCAGCTCAGGCGTTATGGGGGGTTATGATCTCCTTTAGTCTTTGTGATGAGTTATGCTGTGCATCATTATGCTGCCTCAGAAACGATGAATAGTATACTACATGTGCCATTTACATGAGATGTGTTGTCTGTCCTCTAGAAGCTGATCGTCTTCAATCGTCTGTCTTATATGACCACATCAATCAACACCCACAAACTAACTAGTTAGAATACAGCCTGGTTATACCACAGCCTCGTTACACACCCCCCCCCCCCCTCGTTACATTTCAGCATCACTACACTACAGCATCATTATACAGCATCATCGTTACAATACAACCACGTTACTCTATAGCCTCATTGCTCTATAGCCTCGTATTACCACAGCCTCGTTAAACTTCAGCAACATTACTCTATAGCCTCTTTAAACTACAGCCTTGTTGGCCTCGTTACATTGCACCCTCGTTATACTACATCCTCGTTACAATACCGCCTAATTACTCTACAGCCTCGTTGCAATACAGCCTCGTTGTTACCCAACATCTTCGTTACACTACAGCCTCGTTACTCTACAGCCTCATTACGCATGGGCCTCGTTACCCTACAGCCTCGTAACACTACAGCCTCGTTACACTACACCCTCGTTACCCTACAACCTCGGGTGGAAATATATGTCATGAGGCTGTCATTAATTCCTGAAAGAGACCAAGTTCGCATAATTACTTAGCAATTACAGTGTAGTGGTCTTCTCCTTCGATTGCCAACTATGGAGTAGAAATTGGCAATCACAGCTGTCTATTTCTCTCTGAAATGTAATATTTTGACGAAGGTGACGTTAATTATCTTATTATTTCGCAGCTAGTCTTTCAATTTTCACACGCACGCACGTTTTTCGGTCTTCCTATGCCTCTCTAGCACAGTTATCCCCCACCCCCTTTATTGCCCCCCCCCCCCCCACACACACACACACATGAATAATTTATTTAATCAGCAATATCTATTGATATTGTTATTATATTATTAAAGATCCTGTAGTAGGTATTGTAAGTATGTGTTTTGACGCTCACATGCTTAAGGCCTACGTGCACAGAGAGTAAGATGGATGATGGGAGCCTTCCGTAGCAGACGATGAGAGCTGAAATCGAGCCCTTATCTGCCCGATTTAATTTAATTGTCAGCGTAACGTCCACACCGATACACAAACACACCTCTATCTGTTCATCTAAACTAATTTCGTCCTAGCTCATCTCATCCTAGCTCATCTCATCTCAACCTATCTCATCTCATATAATCGCATCTCATCTTATCCCATCTCATCTCATCTTATTCCATCTAATCCTATCTTATCTTATCTCATGTCATCTAATCGCATCCTATCTCACCCCATCTCATCTCATTTCATCTCATCTCATTCCATCTCACGTCATCTCATCTAATGTCATCCCATCTCACGTCATCTCATCTAATGTCATCCCATCTCACGTCATGTCATCTCATCTCATCCCTTCTAATCTCGTCTCATCCCATCTCATCTCATCCAATCCCATCCCTTCTCATCTTATCTCATTCCATCCCATCTCATCTCGTCTCGTCCCATGTCATCTAATCTCATCTCATCCCATCTCATCTCATTTCATCGCATCTCATCGAATCTGATCTCATCTTGCTCCTCTTGTACCTTGCGATGTCGAGGTAAATCATAACAGCGGGTGAGAGACTGCCCGTTTATGGACTTAATCTATCCAGATTCCCATGGACTATGTCCATCGTTTACGTGGTCGGTCACTTCTCCTGATTTGGTACACCGTTGCTTGTTGTGGTATACTGAAAGTTGATAACCTTTAGTCTGTTTACTTTTGTCTGCCCCAATATAAAATTCCATATCCCAGTAACCAAATGAGGAAAAATGATGAGATTTAGCATATAACCGTATAATTATGTCCACCCAACAAAAATGTGTTTGTTCTGGAGATTGTACAGCAGATTTCAAAATGTGTATATATGCGGTATATAATTTACGGGTCAGAGATGAAATGCACATTATTAAATGTATTACCACTTCACACGGAAACATTAGGGTTGAATAGTTAATTTCCTAGTGTGAGGGATGGGCTTTATGACAAGAGCCTCTCGTAGTGGAACGGGGCATTACTATAAAACAAGTTTGTTAGCGAGAAATCACTAGTTTTTCACCAAAACATCAAAGAAGTGTCGCCGCTTTCCATGATGTAAGTGGCTTTTGGACCTATCAAAGACATATTCCTTGGGTGGGGGTAAATGTAAGACGGCAGGAAAAATTTCATAACGATGCAACAGACAGTTTTCAAAATAATTGATCTTGAATGAAAGTATTCATTTCTGGACAGACTATAGTTATCTGGCCGAACAATTTTACTTGCTCATTTCTAAGATTATTTTGCTGCCAAGAAATCGACGAACTACAGCGTGACAGAATGTACAATGAAAGGGAAAAGACAGTGTTGGAGAACAATTTCAGCTAACCTTTATTGTGGAAAAAGCACCTGATTGATCGATTATGCATGATTGGCATTCTCAAAGAACAACAGCTAACACACAACTGCTTAAACAGGGGGCATTGAACTTGTCATGGCATTTCTATTTCCCAAGCCTTATCTTGTTCAAGACGTTGAATATGCCGGTCCCTGTCTTTTTTCCCCGTGTCACATCTTTTGCCAAGTGTCACTGATCATGTAAAATAGTATTGTATGATTTACAGCTTTATACTAACAAGTTAATTAATTGCATATTCTTTACAATACGTCTCAGCCAATCCAAACTATTTTGACTGTTTGCTATTTCTTGTAAAGTTAGCTCCCCTCCTCAGCAAATCCCACAGCGTGTAGCGGCTCACACCAGTTCTGTGTTAGTGTATTACTCTTCTTTCGCTTCCTGCGTAGTGGTCTTGTTTGGCCACACCTCTTTTAAACTGCTGTTCCCGCAGCCTGACCATGGTTGTAGATTCACAGTTACAGCTTGGTTCACGTAAACGACTTTCTTCTCTTAGAGCATTCAGAATGTCCACCTGGTCCATGGCTCGCCCGCCTTCCACAGTAGCCTCTGCAAGCCTGTCAGTCTGCTCAATCCCTTGTACGCCCGCATGCCCTGGCACGAAGATGAAACTAACTTTTGCCAGTCGAGACAGCTCCAGAGACGGCAGCCACTCTCTTCGGACCCACCCCATCTCTATCCTCTTGAGCATACTCATTAAGTCACTAAGAACACAAGCCCGATTAAATGTCTGTGTCTCGTGCCATGTTATTGCTTTACCTACTGCCATGACTTCCATAGTCAGGCTGCATTTGATCAAAGCAAAAGTGCCAGACTCTTCCTTCACAGTTTTCCATCCGGCCTGAGCCGTAAAGGCCCACGAACTTCTCACTCCTCGGAAGACGACCCATCCTTATAAATGACAGCATAATCCTCTAAAGAATTCTCGAAGATCAGAGCCTGTACTTCCACCTCCACGGCAGCTGGATTTTCTTGTCTGCATTTCCTGTCTAGTTGGATGCACACTGAAAAGGATGTACAGAACTATGTTTACACTTGTACCCACTTATCGCCAGGTATTAAGTCCTCAAGTGAACACACCTGTTTAAGAATATCTTCGGCTTGACCCATCAAAGACTGTCCTCTTTTTAACCTGTTGCCCTTTACCTTCTTAATCTCGCTATGCAGTGGATGTTGTGTGTTTGCGTTGACTCTGAGATAGGCACGTACGTGGCAAATTTGTATTCTGTCCCCCATGGTTGGAAAATCAAGAAGGTAACTCATAGCCCAGCATGCTGTATATCTTGTAAATCCAAGAATGATGCGAATGGCTTCGTTCTGCATCCTTTCCATCCTTTTTATCTGCTTATGGCTGAGAGTCAGCATCGCCATCGCATACTCCAGAACAGGAAGGACCAACCCCTCGTAAAGAAGGCATAGATGGCGCTGCTCACAGTTTGCCGCCACCATCACGCGCATCGCAGCCAAACCCCGCTTGGCCTTTATTGTCACCTGGTCTACGGGCTCGTTATAAGCTAGGCTTCGATCAAATCATATCCCCAGATAATTCATTGCCTGCGTTCTTTCCACCGTCTCTGAACCCAGATTTAAAGTTGGCGTCGGGGTGTTGACAATAAGGTTATTTAAAGAGAACCATGTCACTGTTGCCTTTGTTGGGTTGACCATTGCCCCAACTTCAACACACCAAGTGCTTATGCGATTGAGTTCGATTTGTAGTTCTACAGCAACCTGATCTCTGTCCTTACCCTGACAATACACTAAAACATCGTCTGCATACGACAATGTCCTCCCCGGTCCTATGATTTGCTCGCTGGTGATTCTCACAGTGTAGGCGTTGAACAGCACCGGAGATAATAGTGATCCCTGTGGTAGGTCAGGATATATTGTTGAAGGTTCAGAAGTCCAACTGCCACATCTAAAGACTATTTTCCTTTGGAAGAGGGCAGCAGCGATCCAGCTAAGAAGGAAAGGACTTATCTTGAGTTCAAGAAGCTGAAGCATTAAGAAATCCACTGATTCTCTGCTGTACGTGTGCTCAAGATCAATCGCTGCAGCAAATGTTTCAATAACTGAGTGAAAACTTTCATAGACATCATGGAAAAAAACTGCTGCATTGATCCTGGTTTCCCGCTTTGGACGGTACCCTCCCAGGTTAGCTGGGAAAACGCCTTGTCTCTCCAGTTGGTTTGATATTTTTATGGCAGTTAACTTCTTCAGCAGCTTACCTATTGTATTCTGCATGGTTATACTCGATATCCCTGAATTTTTGTGTGGTCTTTGCCAGGCTTCGGCAAGGGAATCAGATAGCTGTGTAACCACTCTTCCTTGATGCTAGCACTCCTTATACTGCTGTTGTACATGTCTGCTAGTTTCTCTAGTTCGTTGTCGTTACACACATTGATGTCGTCATATCTTATGCCATCTGGTCCTGGAGCGCTGTTTTTTTTTATCGTCGAAGCACAGCCTTGATTTCTTTCAACGTCACTGTGTCTTCCTATCTGAGGTAACCTCCTTGGCAAGATGTCGACCTCTCATGTCTGTCTGGTTGCTCTGCTCTAGATAGCGTTCAAAGAGGGCTTTGCCCTTGTTCTCGTCAGTCCTCTGCCAGATGAGGTCAGCGTCTTGGAAGTCAGGAATACGCTTATTCATGACTACCCAACTCATGCTTTTGTGTAGTCGCCAGAACAATTTCAGTGATTTGTCTGTGCTTACTCTTTGACATACCTCTGCCCATTTTTCACTTTTAAACACCTTAACCAGTTATTTGAAGTAGCTTACATTTGTATGCATCTCTCTTTCTAAATGCATGCGGGGACTAGGATGGGAAACTCTGTTCTTCTTGGCGTTTTGCCATTTCCTTATAGCACTACGCTTATCCACGCAGGACTTTTACACCTCAAAATTCCACCAAGATGGCTGCTCCCATCTGTTTTTCCTGCCATGAAGCTTTCTGTGCTTGTCGCGCCTTATTTTACTCACCACATCTTGCCCTGTACTGTCATGCTGGAAAGTCCTGACCGTTGACTTGTGCTGCCTGGTTCTGCCTTTCTCCACCAATATGCTTCAACGGTGGTGGTCGCTGCCGTGGTGCCCTATGATACCCCACCTACACTCTGTAGTGAGTGAAGGAGACACCAGCGACAGATCAGTAACACTGTCCACATCACCCGTACAACTTGCTGTCCTGGTGACACAGCCACTGTTGATACAAACCAGGTCAATGGTTTTATGTGCAATCTCGAGCTCCTCCCCCTGTGTGTTGGAGGTCATGCTTCCCCATGATCTGCCTTCAGCATTGAAATCGCCACAGAAAATAATATTTCTCTCGTGACCTAATATGTCACTTAAGCACTGCCACTTCTGGGAATCCACACTCGCGTTGCTGACATAAGCATTAACCAACGTGAATGGTAGACCGGATTGAACTCTAACCGCATGTATTTGTATGTCGTCACTGTCCCAACTGGACATGTCTAGCTCTGATGCCACCATACTGTCGCGAATGTTAATCGCTATTCCCAGATGTAGCCTGTTGTAGTAACATTTGAAACCGGCAATTTGGAATAACTGATCACCCACTCTCGTCTCCTGAAGCGCTAAAATGTCATTCCTGTACTCTCGGTTTTCTAGAATAGGGCCTCGTTGTTTTACGCTGGCACAGTTCCAATATAGAATACGAGTATTCCTGAGGCCCAGACGGTCACATATGAATCTAAAACGTCTTGCTCCACCACATCTACCTTACCGCATGCGTTCTCCCCGTAACCTTGTTAAACGCTGTTCCGCCATGCTGAAAACCCGAACACCACAGAAACACACACGCTGCAAAAATTCACTCAAGGATTGCTTAGATCATTGACGAACTCCGTAGCATCGGCGAAGACCTTGAGAAGAAACTCCTGGTTCTACATCCTGACACACAAATTACACGATCCATCTCCTGCGCGAAAAAAGGAATGGTCACAAAACAACACGACCACCCGCCACCGATTTCTTGGCAAGTTTATGTTCCGTAGTTGGCCAATGCTTTCTAAACAACCGGCACTCATACCTTTGTATAAAAACGAACACAAGCCGGTCTGCTGCCAAATCTCAAACAGCTGTGTTTCGAAGGCGGTATGGAAGATTACGAACTGCATTCGTTACCCATTAGCCACATCGATACTAAAAAGAGCCTACAAAACACAACCTGTCTGAGAGAACGTTGGTCGTAATGTGTCTTGAGAAGTTTATATGTCGCTGGAGCAATTCCTTGCTGCGCCAAGCCATGTTGTTGTTGTTTGTCCATCAAGAATGATGATGACCATTCATTTCATCCAGTGGGGTTGAACGTATGGAGCCGTGAGTTCTAAGATGGCTGATAAGGCTTATTTTGGCTCGAAATATTCTTTGACAATGTGGACAAAGAATGCTTGACGTTTCTGGAGGAGGATTTCCTGCAGAGGTTTTTCTGTTCTGTCTTTTCTTCGCAGCTCTTGCAGTCTTGGTTGCCTCACAAGCGACTGCACACTTGCATATTGAAGCACACCACGAATTTCGGTCTCTGGCTGCAGTCTCCCAGATATCATGATGAATTCCAAAAGCATTCAGTGAGATTTTCAGAGTGTCTTTAAAGCGTTTCCTCTGGCCGCCTTGGAAGCGTTTACCACAACACAATTCGCCGTAAATGAATTCGTTTAGGGAGCCTGTGATCTGGCATGCGAGTCAAGTGACCAGCCCAGCGAATCTGGTTCTTCATTACTAGAGTGTGGATACTGGGAATGGACGCTCTTTCTAGGACTTCAGTGTCTGGGATCTTGTCTTGCCATTTAGTCTTCAGTAACTTCCTAAGGCAGACTGTGGTTTAATTTCCAGCGTGTCGCTGATAAACAGTCCAGGTTTCACAAGTATATATCAATGTGGATAATACAACTGCTTTGTAGACTTTCAGCTTTGTTTGCAAGCTTATTCCAGTTCTGTCCCATACAATCTTGTACAGTCTGCCAAAGGCCGCACTGGCCTTGGAGATTCTTGCATTCACTTCATCATCAACTGTGGCAGCTTGTGACACAGTGCTGCCAAGATAGGTGAATTTGTCAACAACACTTAGTCTATGACCATTCTCTTTGATATTCGGCACAGTGTGATTATTCCCTGGAGCTGGCTGGTACATAACTACAGTCTTCTCCAAATTGATATTGAGCCCACAGTTGGCACAGGCATGTGAGAAAGCTGAAACAGTATGTTGCATGTCCGCCTCTGAGTTGGCGTATAGAGCGTAATCATCAGCTAACAGGAGCTCTCTGACGATTTTTTTTATTTTTTTTATTTTCCGCGTTTCCATCCTGTTTCAGGATATTGCGGTCAACACCAGCATCTTTCAGCTGTATGTTGATTCCTAGGCTAGATTACGCTCATCAGCACGCCACGACTTTCTGAGCGACCGGCTCCATACTCTCATAAGTCACTTTTGCGATTCGAACCACTGCTAATTCTCGCCGCGTCACGTGACGAGAGTATTCGGAGTTAGCGGAGAAAGCTGCTAACACCTCGGCCATGGAGCCGGCCTCTCTGACGATGTCGCTGTTAATTTTGGTTTTAGCTTTCAGCCTTCTGAGATTGAATAACTTTCCGTCCATGCGGTAGTTGATGTCTATTCCAATGTCGTTGTTCTCGAAGGCATTCGAGCCATATCGACATGAGAAGAAACGAACGAGCAGAAAGGCATGCGAGCGTGGCTGTCTTAGGGAGCGGATGAGAAAGGGAATCGGCTGATATCTTGAGCGATGACGTTTTGTTCAGAAAACAATGACGAACGTCACAAATATTGCATGTTCTTTAGCATGACGTAACGATCAGTCGGGGTTGATATTCTAGCCGTTGTACATTCAGTAGTTTGATCATCTGCGGGATCCTGAGGCTTTATGCACTTGAAATTCCATTTCGCTTATGGTGGGATAACCGGATCGTTTGCTAGACCGCCCAGTTGGATTTCAACCTTCACTTCATGTTCAGAAAGCAATGGCAAACTACTGAAATTAAACTTCTCAAGACAATTAACGTAGGATTGTACTTGATAGCTCCATCCTGCAATGGACACACAGAATTGTTAAAGTATCCTATTGCTTAATGAACGAGAAGTCAACGTGTAAGTCAACAGACCGGTATGTGGAATGAACCCACTGCCACGCCGTCAGCTCAGGGTTTCTTAATTAATTAATTGACCAAGGATAATATTTCGCCACATGTGACCTCCCATTAGGACAGAAGGACAATACAGGGCCATCGTTTTATTTGCTTCGTAGTATTATAACTAGAAGATTATATACAACAATAAGACAGAGATAAGCAGCTTTCTTAAGTCATGTGATGAAATGAGAGGCATTTGAGAACATCGTGACGACTGGAAAGATCGAAGGGAACCAAGAGAAATGCTGACTGAGACAGTGGCATGGAGAAATATCATCAGCAGAGTTGATCCAGAACACCACTGACCGAGATATGTGGAAAGACATGAACGCCTACGACAGCTGGCAGGGCACTTGATGATGATGATGAGAATATCCCTCAGTTGAAATGCTCAGTGAACGACAATTAACATCATAATACTTGTTCACTGGATTGTGTGCCATGTTTGATCCACCTGACTTTTTCTTTGGCACTACATTAGTTACGCAACGTAAAATTAACATAATTTAACACCAACAATGAACAGACCTAACGATATGAGATAGCATGTTCCCGTACTCTCCACATTCCAACCATACAATAACCTTCTTTATTTTTCTTTATTATTGCATGAAAGAATAGAGAATTGACAACAAATTTCCTCTAATAGCGGTTTTCGTCAACAACGGCTCTTTAGGTTATCGATTTCAACTCCAAGACACGTGGTCTCCGCCATGATGCCAGAACGCTGTGCAAATATTGACCATTGTATTGTGTCAATGTTTAAATTTCCCGTCCCATTGTTGTTGAATCCATGTCATCCTGCTCCTGTTGAGCCAAGGATTCTTTACTGAAGTTTCCTTGCTAATATTCTTCTAGTTCTTCTGTTGTTATTATTACTTCTACTTTACTTGTTCTCGTTTCTATTGTATTTAATCTAACAAGTCAGTTTTTCCCCCTTATTATTCTTATTTTTTTTTCTGGTCTTGACTTTGTTTGATGTTTCTTGATACTGTTGTTGTAATTGTTGTTGCTGTTCCGATGGAGGTAGGGTGACCCTGGGATTTGTGGAAATACTGAGAAGGAATTGTAGTGGCTTTTCGCGATATCAGTCATCTTTGGCTGATTCTCTGCTTCTTCTTCCTTTAATCCTTCTTGTGCATGTGATGTATCGTCTTCTTCTTCTTCTTCTTCTTCTTCTTCTTCTTCTTCTTCTTCTTCTTCTTCTTCTTCTTCTTCTTCTTCTTCTTCTTCTTCTTCTTCTTCTTCTTTATCAATTTGTATCTGACTCAGACCAGACTTTCAATAACGCGGTCAACATAACCAAGAAAATGCACTACAATGGGTGGACAGGTCACCACAAGAAACATCAAGCAACTGTCGAGTATATCTAGTCCCCGATACCAATTGTATCCCATGGCATTTCTGACGAATGTAAATGAGACTTAGGATACACGTCATCGGAAGTTTTCTCATTAATTCTGGAATTTACGGAAGTGCACTGTCTGTGGCCGATATTGTTTTTTAATGTCCTTGTTACGTAAAATTAAATTACTGGCGTTTTTCACTCATTTGGCACAGCTAGTATATCGTGATAAGTATATCGTAGTAGGTACAAGGTAGTGACTATATCTTCGTACGTATATGGTATTAAGTATATAGTGGTAAGTATGTTTTTTTGTTCTCATATCATTTACAGGACATCGCTGTCAACATCGATGACCCCTCTGCCAAAGACAAAGACCCCTCTGCCATACACCGAAAGGTACTATATTGGCAGTAAATGACAGTTTGACAGTTTTTGACAGACAGCTGTCAACATCAGCATCTTTCAGCTGATTATTGATTTCTTGGCAAGATTACGCTCAGTAGTTTGTCATTGCTTTCTGAGCGGCCGGTTCACATAAAGTATATGGTAGTAAGTGTATCGTAGTAAATATATCGTTGTAGGCCGGCTCTGTAGCGATGTGGTTACTGACAGTTCGTGATCCCGCATACCAGCGTTCACATGACAGCTGCGAGCTAGTTAACAGCAGACCGTGTTGCGTTGGTATTTGACGAAATGGTATTGGTGCCGGTCGTTCAGAAAGTAATGGCATACTACTGAACGTAAACCTGCTAACAAATCACAAAAGCAAAAATGCTGTTGTTGACTTCAGCGTTCTGTAAAGGGTTTGCAACTAACTTCTTTTTACATCATAGTAAAGATATCGTAATAAGTATATCCAAGTAAATATATCGTAGTAAGTACATCGTTGTAAGTACATTGTAGTAAGTACATCGCAGTAAGTACATGGTAGTAAGTACATCGTTGTAAGTACATCTTAGTAAGTACATCGTAGTAAGTATATGGTAGTAAGTACATCTTAGTTAGTACATCGTAGTAAGTACATCGTTGTAAGAACATCGTAGCAAGTGTCACAGTATGACTGCAAGTTATCTGTGCTTTTTCGCAGGAGGTTCAGTATAAACACGGCGCGTCAACAGGTACTTCTCCAGTTATAAATAAAATGGGGAAAGTCGGGCTTGTTTCTTCGCGTAGATTGTTCTAGTAGCACCTGGATTCGCGTGACCGAAATTGCTAAGTACACTAACATTATCTCGTGAAGGGAGAAACTAGATTCTCCAGTTTGGAGAACACATGTTTCTCGCTTAAGGTGAGACACAACATGTAGCACTATTTCTTCGTGCGAGATGAGTAGCACGTAGGACGGAATTAGGCAGTGGACGGCATTCCCTTTCGAACTCTCGGTGTGAGAGGACGCACAGCCAATTTCGGCTTACAGTCAGTAATAGAGGCAAGTTGGCCACAAGACAGTATTAGAAGTTGACCGGTGGTCTGTTCAACGGTTCAGGTTGCCTGTTGATGAAACATGTTGCCTGTTTTCTGAAACCAGTACGTCTGTAAGGGCGAGTGAGTGTTTACGAACCTACCATGCCTGTTTGTGAACCACGAGGCCTGTTTATGAATTCACAATGTTTATTGATGAACCGTCATGCTTGGTTATGCAACACTACGTTTGATACGGTTTGTACCACAACCTGAAGCTATCATGCCTGTGTATGTTAATCACCGACTGAACTACAGTGGAAAGATGGTGATATGCTCGGTCCAGGGAGACATGCCAAGGTGGGGTACTGTCATAGCTCTGGGAGCACATCAGTTCCATTGCCGTTGTTAACAACCGCCTAAACGTCGGAAACATCAGGTAGTACTTGTCTGCACTACCATAGGTGCTGTAGCTACGTCTGAAAGAGTGCCAGGTCAACACTAGACCCACACCAGTTGGACGTATTATTGTTACATTGACTTTACAGGTACTCTAGGTTCAGCTCACCACTGATCCATCGAACAATTGTATTATTGATATCAGACTCATGTGCGCTACCGAACTTGATTGTCAACAGAGTCAACGAACAGTGACATTATTGTGCTTCAGTCACCACTGTGTACTAATCCCGATTATCATGTGGGACTCGACTTCGAGGGAGTCAGTTCAATCTTGACTGTACAGCTGTTCTGACATCACCTGCCAGGGTTTATAGACGTTCGTAAGAACTTTTTTTAACTTGCTGCAGAAACTTTACATTACCCAACTAGGAGTATGTGATCGTAGTCCACGACCATAGTGTTGATCTTCTGCTGTAACTATGGATGCCAAGACTGTTTACCTGGGGACACCTCAGGGTAGAGGGTCTCCCAGCCAGGCTGAATCATGATAACTGTCTTAGGGTCATTAGCCAGTGACTCATAGTGATATTTCTGCGTTGAAAGTTCATCTAGTCAGCTGTGGTCCGAGTGTGTAACTCCATTGATTGCTGATCCGAGCTCTTGGGACGGAGTGGTCTCCAAGGTTCTAGTCCACCGTACTTGGAGGGAGCCGGGTGAGTGTCGGACCGACTGGACGGAACACACACAGCAAATCTGCCTCTCAGTCTGATGAAGAATATGGACTCATCTCTGACTCTGTCTCTGATCTATTCTCTGTATTGTAAATAGATTATATTCTATCAGGGTGTTCAATTCCTTCCTGTGTCTTTAGTGTAGAATAAATTTGGTTAATGTTGAAATGTTCTTTTCTACAGTTACTGAGTGTGGTCTCGGACGATGCCTCAGAGTTCATTGTCCCTAGGTAGAGGGTAGATAGTAGAGGTCTAGAATCTGGGAGGGGCTTGTAGATTCATAACACTTAAAATGGGTCAGTAGCAGAGTTTATAGTGTATCTACCTGTCCAGCCCCTGGGGGTTTGTATACACCTGAGTGCTAGGGATACCTCGGGGCTTGTGTTCATTCCCAACAACCGAGGTGATCCTGTCACACTCAGTTAGTCAGTTAGTTAGTTAGTCGAAAGATCATCCTCATTGCACATCGAACCATTCAGTCCACAAGTGCTCGGATCCCCTCCTCAGCAAATCCCGCAGCGTGTAGCGGCTAACGACACCAGTTCTGTGTAGGTTTATCAATGTTCTTTGGCTTCCTGCGTAGTGTTCTTGTTCTTGTCACACTCAGTATATGGTAGTAAGTACATCGTAGTAAGTACATCGTTGTAAGTACATCGTAGTAAGTACATCGTAGTAAGTATATGGTAGTAAGTACATCGTTATAAGTACATCGTAGTAAGTACATCGTAGTAAGTATATGTTATTAAATACATCATAGTAAGTACATCGTAGTAAGTACATCGTAAGTACATAGTAGTACGTACATCGTAGTAAGCATATGGTAGTAAGTACATCGTAGTTAGTACATAGTAGTAAGTACATCGTAGTTAGTATATGGTAGTAAGTACATCGTAGTTAGTATATGATAGTAAGTATATGGTAGTAAGTATATGGTAGTAAGTACATCTTCTTCTTCTTCTTCTTCTTCAGCGTTCCGAGCCATTGAGGTTCTTTGCTGCAAATACAATCCGTCTCCATTCGTCTCTCTGGTGGACCTTCTCTTGCCAGTCGTTGATTCCAAGTGCTTGTAGGTCTGTACATGTATTATCTCTCCACCGCCTTCTTGGTCTACCTCGGGGTCTACGGTCATTTATTTCCTGAGTGTAAGCGAGTTTTGTTTCCCTATTATCTTCCATTCTTTCTATATGCCCCAGCCATTGTAGTCTATTAGCCTTCCTGATACCAGTGATTAGCGGGGACTTAAACAGATCATGAATGTCTTTGTTACTTCTTCTTTTCCACTCTCCACTTTGTGTATCCCTAATGGGTCCAAAGATGCGTCTTAAAATTTTGTTCTCAAAGGTTTGTAACAAGGCTTCGTCTCCTTTCGTTGTACTCCAGGTTTCAGAGCCATACAGCACAACTGGTCTGATCAGTGTTTTGTATATTGTGATTTTGGTGTTACGAGATAGCGCCTTTGATTTTAGTAGATGTTGTAGTGCATAGTATATCTTATTTCCAGAGTTGATTCTAGTTTGTATTTCTTCCCTTATGATGTTGGAGCAGTTGAAGATTGTACCCAGGTATTTGTATGTTTCCGTTCTTTTAATGGTCATATTATCTATTTGTATGTGGCCAGAGTTTCTAGCCATTCCGTCTCTTGAAATTACCATATATTCTGTCTTATCTTGGTTGATAACCAGCCCCATCTGTTGGGCTTTTCCCTTTAAGTGAGTCAATATTTCCAATGTCTTTTGTTCACTTTGCCCTATAATATCTATATCATCTGCATAACCAAGCAGCTTGGATGTTCCTCCAATATCACATTCCCCCTTTACCTTCCTTACAACTTTCTCTAGAGCCAGATTGAAGAGTAGCGGCGATAGTGCATCACCCTGTTTCAAGCCAGATGTTATTTGGAAGGGGTCTGATTTCCTGCCTTTATCTGTTACTATATTATAAGTATCTTCCATGCATAGTCTGGTCATGTTGATTAACTTCCTTGGTATTCCAAATTCCTGCATAGCATTCCATAGACTATTCCTATGGACACTATCATAAGCCTTTTTAAAATCCACAAAAATGTTATGGAGATCTCTTTTATATTCCCAATGTTTCTCGGCTATTTGTCGTAAGATAAATATCTGATCTATTGTTGATCTGTAAGTACATCGTAGTAAGTATATGACAGTAAGTACATCGCAGTTAGTATATGGTAGTAAGTACATCGTAGTAAGTATACGGTAGTAAGTACATCGTAGTAAGTATATGACAGTAGGTACATCGCAGTTAGTATATGGTAGGTAGTACATCGTAGTAAGTATATGGTAGAAAGTACATCATAGTAAGTATATGGTAGGTCGTACATCATAGTAAGTATATGGTAGTAAGTACATTATGGTAAGTATATTTTAGTAAGTACATCGTAGTAAGTACATCGTAGTAAGTACATCATAGTAAGTATATGGTAGTAAGTACATCTTAGTAAGTACATCATAGTAAGTATATGGTAGTAAGTACATCTTAGTAAGTACATCGTAGTAAGTACATCGTTGTAAGTATATGGTAGTAAGTACATCTTAGTAAGTACATCATAGTAAGTATATGGTAGTAAGTACATCTTAGTAAGTACATCGTAGTAAATACATCGTTGTAAGTACATCGTAGTAAGTACGTCGTATTAAGTACATCGTAGTAAGTACATCGTAGTAAGTACATCGTGGTAAGCATATGGTAGTGAGAACATCGTAGTAAGTATATGGTAGTAATTACATTGTAGTAAGTACATCGTTGTAAGTACATCATAGTAAGTATATGGTAGTAAGTGCATAGTAGTAAGTACATCGTTGTAAGCATATAGTAGTAAGTACATCGTTGTAAGCATATAGTAGTAAGTACATCTTAGTAGGTACATCGCAGTAAATACATCATAGTAAGTATATGGTAGTAAGTACATCGTAGTAAGTACATCGTTGTAAGTACATCATAGTAAGTATATGGTAGTAAGTACATCGTAGTAAGTACATCGTTGTAAGCATATAGTAGTAAGTACATCGTAGTATGTACGTCGTAGTAAGCATATAGTAGTAAGTATATAGTGGAAAACAAGATACAATTCAAATAATCTGACTGCATCAAAAGACATTGCACTAGTAATCAATCGTGCTAGCCATATGTTGTATTGGCATTCTAGCAGCGGCCGTACGTACGTATGCATGTGCTGGCTGTTGTTATGCCGTGACTGCTGTCTATTCTACCTGTCACATGGGTCAGTCGGGGGCATTTTGTGTGAGATTCATTGACACGGGTACGGAGTATTATTCGGTGACCCTTTGCTGCGAAGTTGGAACCACGAGTAACCACTAATTAGCAGTAACAGCAGAAACCTGTCGAGGTAATGCCATAATCTGGGATTCACAATGTTTAACTTCTGAAATTGCTGTTACAGCTTTAGTGAACAAACTATTCGTATCTGAGATTGTTTCCATGCATGGCTATGATAATACAATCGGCTATCAGAACCGTTGTCATGACCTACATGAGCATTACAAATATGACGTTTTACTATATTTATAACGGACAATATATGAACGACAACCTTGACAGAAACGATTCAGAAAATTTTGAACTTTCCGCTTTAGACAAAACAACACATCCAACTTAAATACAATAATTTTTATTTGCAGACCATCAGTGCCTAATTTACATCAATGAGGGCACACTCCATATTCATATTAATAAGCTGAGCCCAATCAACATGCAGCTTATAGAAAAAGAATGTAAATAAAATTAAATCTGAAGAAATTGAGGTTATCAGATCTTCTCGACCACAAAACATAGTGATAAATAGTAGACCTCTGAAACAAACTATGCAATTCAAATATCTCTGAAATATGATCACAACTTATGGCAGAATAGACAGAAAAATCGAAACTAGATGTCAAAAACCAAGTGCGATTATACATCAAGTATCACCCATAGTGAAACATCCAAATATACCTTTGTTGGATAAACGAAAGATAATAAGTAACATTCACACCAACTTGTATACATTTTGATTCTAACACGGGTTTAGAGGCAACAGGTTCCGCTTTATGGCACCGTGATGTAATTCGTATGATTGTATCTTTCCATAGATTCTTACGAAGGCGTTGTTTTTAGTAAATGCTCGGTATCTCCAGCGACGACAGCCACATGGGTCTACGAATACACTGCACCTATGAACCAAATGATCTAACGCTAAAACCAGCCCGGGACGTTAGGAGCGCGAAGTAGTACGCTTGAGGACTTCAAAATGGGGATCCTATACCTATATCTTACAGACCTACAAGCACTTGGAATCAACGACTGGCAAGAGAAGGTCCACCAGAGAGACGAATGGAGACGGATTGTATTTGCAGCAAAGAACCTCAATGGCTCGGAAAGCTGAAAAAGAAGAAGAAGAAGATACCTATATCTTTCTGTATATTCTATAAAGCTGTCCCTAACTCCTGTCGTGAAAGTAAATTGAAGTGCAACACAGAATATGTTATTTTGTATGGATGTGAAATGTGGACAATGAGCAGACAAGCTGCAAAACATCTAATGGTGGTGGAATTGTGGTTTCTGAAGACAATGCAAAGAATGCCATGGTCAGACAAATAAAAACATAACAGCTTGGCCTAAAATAAGCAAATTAAAACCGTAAACTGATTAAAGAAATTAAAAATAGACAGTGACAAGTTTTTGGGTTTTTGGACATGTTATGAGAAGAAAGAAAAACTAGAGAACTTGGTAGCAAATGGCAAGATTGTGGGGTGGGTGGGGGGAACAAGGTAAAGGCAGATAAGTAAATATTTCGATGATTTTGGCCACGTGGCATGGTCGAGGAAAGAACACGTAGCTGATCCACGACTAGTGTTTGTATAAGACAGCAAAACATGAACAGATGGCATAATATGACCACCCAAGCTTATCGACATGGCAAATGATGATGATGATGAACTTCTAACGACCTACATTTCAAAACACGTCTTCGTCAATGGATTTGGTTACAGCGCTCGTTGTTATTAGCAAACACTAGCGATGACTAGACATAATATTTCACGCATCTGTTTTTCGGCCCTTATGATGCATTCTTTGGAGAGATGTATATGTTTCAGTTTACTTTTTCTCGCTGTAATTGTTTTCGTGATGTCCTTGTCACATATGGTGACACCGGATAAAGGATGAAAGAAATACCAGTTCAGAAATATCCATTACGCATGCGTTAGTTGGCCGGCACATAGCGCGTGTTAAAATATGCAGTGTGGGGCTATTTGTTTGTGAAAAACAATCCTCCGTGACCAAACAGATTACGATGTTTGCCTCGCGTTTCGAAGGTCGGGAATTCAATTCGTATAAGGAGAAGTGAATAAAGACAGATGTGCACAGTGGGCATACGGAAAACATGCAAGGTACTAATACATGGGAGTAAAGTTTGCATAAGTCGCGCATGAGAAACTAAGCTGTTTAGATAGAGTTGAGAATGATTATAACATCAGATAGAAGATGTATTACAAGATTCAATCCCGAGGGATAACAGATCCTCAAATGTGACCTCCCACTTGTGCAGAAGGACAATAGTTAGTTAGTTTGTTGCGGTTCCATATTCACGGCAACGGGTCGTCCCCATTATGCTCCGTTCCTGTGCCAGTGAATGTCACACAAGATGCTCGTCACTGCCGAATGTAAACAGTGGAAAAGACAGGAGTGTCGGCAAACCAACAGCTCGCATAGGTACATTGTGCATAATGCCGCCACCAGAATGCCAACACAAACGTCCTCCACGAAAAATACAGTAAAACCCAAACAAAAATACACCAGAAAGACTTCATTGACCCGAGTTTTATCCCAGATGGCTCGGTCTCTTTCCACAGGGCGACCCGCTAAAGCGCCGCACAAAGCACGAACTCCGTACCTCCAGCGACGACTCCTAGGAGTCTCATGAAAATAAATGCACTCGTGAACATAAAAGATAAATCAGTCAATTCAGCAACAGCTGGTCGCCATAGTTCCGAACATGCAGTTCACGCTACAAACAACCGCGGACTGATGTAAAAGCATTCAACATTAAATTCACATACACAGTGTCGCGTCACGCACTCACTCATTAGCATGCCGACGGAACCATGCACTACCAGTCCAGAATGAGGAAAATGCGAATGCAAATCGTAGCCACAAGCGTAAACACTACAGATGCCTTAATTGTTAAAATGCCTATCGCCATGTTGGGGACCGGAAGTCCCCCACAGAAGGACAATCTATCGCCATAGTAGGGTCATTTTGCCGGTCTCACTGTTGAAGTGGTTAATGACGTTGTTCATAATACCGTATATCCACGTACGAAACACAACTGCGCGAAATTCGGCAACGGAACGAGTCGCGCTGGTTACTTACAGAGGTATGTGAGCCTGTCGTTCAGAAAGCAATGGTAAACTTCTGAACGTACAACTTGCCACGCCATCAACAGCATAGAAAAATGCTGATGTTGACTGCAAAGTCCTGTAAAGGATATGCGGAAAAACATGGTCATATTGTTATTTGTTTTATTTAATGATATCATCCGCAGTTTTAATGTTCAGTGATCTGACATTTACTCTGTAATACGTGTTCATTTGATTGCGTAACATATCTGGTCAATACCGACTTTTTATTTGGTACTGAATCTGTCCAGGAAGTTAAAAGTAGAATAGCCAAAGTAAAAGCAACATCCAATGAAAACCAATTGAAACCCGTTCCAATGGCTTTATTACAAAAGCATGAAAGAAACATTAACAGGTGTGGTAGAAATTAAACATAGCATTCATTTTGAATTAATTGTGCACCATGGATTGGTCAGAAGAAGTCGCCGTAGGCATTCAGGCAAGCATCCCATTGCTTAGGTAGGCGGCGAATGCCGTCCGCAAAAAAGATATTGTCGTTGCTCACTGAATCAAGTGCTTACCGCGTTTATTACGTCTGCATCTGTGTGAAATCGTTGCCCCTTGAAAGCTTTTTTTTAGAGGTCCGAACAAATGAAAATGACATGGTGACAAATCAGGACAATAGGCTGGATATGGCAGAATTTTCCACTTCTTCCTTGCTAATGCTTGCTGCACAATCTTTGCGACATGCGGACGAGCATTATCGTGCAAAAAAAAAAACACACCGCGAGAAAGCATGCCGGGTCGTTTATTCCTAATGGTTTTTTGCAGCTTGTCTAGTGTTTGCAAGTAGTGGTTAGAGTTGATGTTGACACCAGGTTTCTTAAATTCGGCCAACAATAGCCCTTCATGGTCAAAAAATGCGTTCATCATAACCTTACCAGTGGAAACCTGTAACTTGAATTGTTTGGCTTTTGGTGAACCAGCATGCTTCCATTGCAAGTTCTCTCTTTTGCTGCTCGGCTCAAAGTGCTGTCACCATGATTTATCGCCTGCCACTATGCGGAAGAGAAATGCATTACCCTCCACTCTGTAACGCAGCAAGTCGCTCAAACACCATCTCATGCGTTCCTATTTTTGGTGGTCGGTCAACATCCGTGGTACTCACTGTGAATACACCTTCCGATATTGCAGTTTCTTACGAACGACCTTTTGAATTGTCCCAATTGACACATAATATTCTTTCGCTAGCAAACATATGCTTCGACAACGGTTCATCTGTACTGCTGTATCAATTTTGCCGATTTTTTAAATTTGGTTTGTTGTTACAACAATATGCGATTGACCCGGCCGTCGAAGATCTGTCGTGAAATGACATCCTTTCCGTACCATTCGTGCCCAGTCTCGCACTGTTGTCTTCGATACACATTTGTTACCGTACGCTGCCTGCATTCTTCGAGTCGACATCCTTCAAATGAAAGGAATTGATCTTCTTTGGACGTATTTTGGATCAACCCGGCCATTTTGTCAACGGACAGAAACAGAACAATCATAGCACGTCCTCTTTTATTCATTGGTTAGTACTTATCACATGACTATGACATGATAATAATCAACGTACGCAATTACGCGCGGTGCAGCACGAACGGATTTCAAATGAACGCCTCTTATATGTATGATATTTTTCCACGCCACCGTTCCAGTCCATCCAATATCTTTTCTCCTGAGTGTCGTAAGTAAAGAATGACGTAGTAGTTATTTGTTCTTCTTTACTACTTTAGTGTCGTCCCTGGAGTGAGGGGAATCAACACCCACATTAATTTTTATTCAATATCACTATCCGGAGATATCCAGCAGACTCCGTCCACAACACTCCCCCAATCTGAAGACACCTTCTTCTCACTCTTACTCACCCCTGGATCATGCCCCCTCTCATTCTTCCCCAACATAACATACTTGACAACTCTAGCTTCAACAAATAAAAACAAGAAATTTATTAAAGCAAAGAGTCCATGTAGGAGAAGTGTGTGTGTGTGTGTGTATAATGTGTAGAATGGGTGACGTATATTCTAAAGTGTATATAGACTCAGATCAGTGTTCAGGAGTATAGTCATTCTCATCACCGTGCTGAGAACACACCAGCACCATGTATTCCAGACAAACAACCTCACCGAGGTGATGCTTCTCCGGTCACGTGAAGAGTTTCTCCGCTATCTCTCGAGGCATCCAGATGTTTGGACATCCATGACAAACACTGTCTAATGAGAGTCTTCAATCTAATCCACACTATGAATTTCCTCTGTTATTAACTGTTTGTTACTCAGAGAATTCTAACACTATTGTCACTGTTACTTAGGAAATCTTAATTGATCTAGTGTCACTGGTTGTAAAGATTTCCCATATTAACACCACAATCCGAATGTTCCAGGTATGTCTATAACTTTATATAAATGTTCCTGGTATCAGTGTTGTATATAGATATAATGTTCTGACTGTTCAGTGATACAACTATCACTTGCTAAACATAAGTATCATCAGCCTGTCCTGCTCCGCATAAGCCAGGTTCCCGCAGACCAACTTGGGTATACGTAAAATTTAGAGGCCTCTCAGCAACTTCTGTCTTCAAATCCTGAGCCATCATCTTCTAAACTGTGTTCTAGCTTCACTGTTGAATATCATAGCACACCTACGTGGAACCTGTTGAGTAGAGAATACTATGGTGAGAGCAACTCAATCCTGGCCAGAATTAGGTGAGTGTAGGCCAATAGCAGCACTCAGATCTACAACAGAGATCCGATCTCTGTCATACGGCCAAATAACTCATCACATGGTATGAGACATGGCAACACCAGGAAAGAATAAAGGAACGGGTAGAAACCCAGCAGATGCCCTACTGGAAGATCCTACCATTTCACATTCCCCTTCTCCCTCCCAACCATCCTCAATCTCTCTAATTATTATCCCACTACATTGTCCTCAACTCCCTGAGTAAAATGATATATCACACAAGCTAGTTAAAGCCACACAATAGGATACTAGTGCCGACGCTCCTATGATACTTTCTAGCACCGCACTTATAGAACATTTTATCACCTCACCTATAATACACTATATCACCACACCTATAATAAATTATATCACCGCACAGTACTGTACTCTATTCCTAATCATACTATAAGGTAGATATGATTAATAGCCTATCATATGCCTATTCCGGTTGCTGATTGAAACTATGCAATCACAGACCGGATCTATGTCCGCCGATAAATATCAACAATTTGACATTATAGTTTCTTTCATTGAACACAACTCGGAAACTGCACCCATCCTTCAAACTTCAGAAATCTTAGTCGACTAACTCCACTTGTTTACCGCAACGGGTTTTATATCGGACTTTAGTGACGTCACCAAATTGTCTAGACGCTGATCAGTCCAGAGTCTGGTTTTCTCCTCTTGTTTTAGACTAACTGGAGTCAATCCGCCGTCAAGTTTGCTTTCATCTGGGGAAATTCTTTGTCTCGTACAACAATAGTTCTGTCTGTCTGCGAACCAGAGAATTCCCCACATCACAGAATCCTCTCCGCCGTCTGTCCAGATATTCCGTCTACACTTCAAAGGCTAACTACCGCCTTATAGAAGGATGGCGGCATTGTTCGTCTCGAGCAACAATTTGTTAACAAAATGCCGACCGGTGTAGACATTGTAACGCGACCTATTTTGTTCCTCGAACAACCCACATCATACAGAAATGCCGACCGTAGGCAGACAGTTTGACGCGGCGTATTTTTGTTCCTCCGTCTATACACATCAAAGGGTTGCCTGTTTGTGCAGACGAATGTCTCTTTTTGTCATCGATCGAAACTAGCAAGTTTATTTTTCGCGACATAGGCCCCCTCCTAAGAGAGTATTCCGCAACAACTCTTTCTTCTTGGAGGTTCGATCCAGATGATCTATTCCTCTTCTTCAGGAGCTGGATGTCTAGACAGGAAATCAGCTCCAACATTTTCCTTCCCAGGTATATACTCCACTGTAAAGTGGTATGGCTGAAGTAGCAACGACCATCGCATCAAACGGGCGTTGAGCTTCTGAGAAGTGGCCAGGAACATCAAAGGTTGATGATCCGACTGAACTCGAAACTGAACTCCATACAAATAGGGCTGGAATTTTTGCTCGGCCCATACGAGAGACAAACACTCTCTTTATCGACGGTCGAATAATTCCTCTCAGCCGGGAGAAGTTTCTTGCTTACGTATGCCACTGGTTTCAAAACCGAAGCATCGTCTTTTCCTTCCTGTAACAAAGCTGCCCCAATCCCAATCCCACTTGCATCCGTTCTCAACACAAATGGTTTGGAAAGTTCCGGGAGCTGTAACACATGTTTGCTGACCAAGGCCTCCTTCAACTGACTGCAGGCACTCTCGCATTCCGGTGTCCAAACAATCTGGTCCGGGAATCCCTATTTCATGGTTTCTGTTAATGGAGCTCCCAGTTCAGTGAAATGTGGGATAAATTTGTCGTAGAACCCACACAACGAGAGAAAAGATCGGACATCCTTCTTCGTTTTTGGCCTTGGAGCACATCTGATTTTCTCTAGGTTCTTTTCTTCTGGGACAATTTGTCCTGGAGTGGTGGTGTGACCTAGAAATTCCAGAGTCTGGTAACCAATCATACACTTGGTTGGGCGAGCAGTAAGCCCTGCTTCCTTGAGCCTATTGAAAGCTCGTTCCAAGGATTGTATATGGTCATCCAAGCTGTCACTGGAAATCAGAATAGCATCCATGAATGAGATGATGGACGGATCCTGTAAGGGATCTAGTAACATCCTCATCATGCGAGTAAACACACTAGGTGCATTGCTGAGTCCAAAGGGCATGACCTTGAATTCATAATGTCCACTGGGGGTACTGAAAGCCAGCAGAGGTCGAATCTCTGGTTTGACTGGAATCTGATAATACCCTCGACTAAGATTCACCTTTGAGAAATACCTTGCCTTATGGAGCCTCGCGAATAACTGAGTTGGATTCGGCAAAGGTTCCACCTGAAATTGTGTATGACTGTTCAGAAGTCGGTAGTCTATACACAACCGGTTTTCTCCACTTGGGTTTCGCAACAAAACTACCCCCGCATTGTATGGGGATGTGGATGGCGCAATCACGTCATCCTCCAACAGTTTCTGTATTTCCTCCTCCAGGGCCTATTCTTTAGAGAAAGCACTGGGTAAACCTTTTGGCGAACAGGCTCTTGAGTGGTCAAAGTCATCTCGAACTCCACCAACCTCGTCCGTCCTGGTTTATCAGTCAGTATCTCCTTATGAGACTCGAGAACCTGGGTTATCTTTTCCCTCTCCTGGGAAGTCAGATCAGGGTTCACCTGCACATCCTTGTAGGTTTCCTGGTTTACCAGGAGATATTCCCTGCCCTCGTTGGTTCCCACTTCTGTCTCCACTGCAACTGCCATTGCCATGAGGTGAGCTGCTTTTTCTCCGGGTCTCTCTTCGTATTTCCGCAAGAGATTGATAAGGACAATCTTCTACTTTCCCCGGATCCGGATCTGATAGTTGGTCCTGGATATCACCCTTTCCACGGGAAATGGTTCTTGCCAACCTATCTCCAGTTTGTTGTTTCCCGTTGGGAGTAGCAACAATACTTTGTCTCCCACCTCTAGAGATCTGTCTTTAGACCTACGGTTGTAGTAAGCCGAATGTCTTTTTCTGGCCTTTTTCAAGTTTTGATTTGCCAGAGTCCATCCCTTGTGAAGTTTTTCTTTCAGTTCCTCCACATATTTATAAGAAGAGATCACTTCTTCTGACGTCCCCTCTTCAGTCCAACTCCTCAACATGGCTTTCAACGGTCCTTTGATTGGACGACCAAACAGCAACGTAGCGGGTGGTAGTCCTGTTGAGCCATGAGGAACTTCCCGATAGGCAAAGAGTGCTGCTGGGATATATTCATCCCACCAATCAGGTTTTTCTTGTGCCAGTTTCCTGAGCATTGTCATCAACGTGCCGTTGAAACGCTCTAATTGTCCATTGGCTTGAGGGTGGTAAGGGCTGGTATGGATATGGTTAGAGTGGAACACCCTAAATACCTCCTCCATAAGTTTTCCACAAAACTGGGACCCATTGTCCGTCCGTATTTGATCAGTAAAGCCCAATCTGGTAAAGGCTTCCATCAGTGCGTCCGCCACTCTTTTCGAGTCAATTGTGGTCAACGGTATGGCTTCACCCCACATTGTACAGCAATCCACCATGGTGAGTATGTACATGTTCCTCTTCCTAGTCCTAGGAAGTGGACCCACGATATCGATGGTTACCCTCTCGAAAGGAGAGTTCATGATGGGCATTTCACCCAAGACCACCGGCGCTGTCCAGTGTTTCGGTGCCACCCTCTGGCACTCATGGCATGACTTCACATACCGACGCACATCACCTGTCATTCCCGGCCAATAGTAATGGCAGGAAATTCGCTGCATCGTGGCGGCAATACCCATATGCCCACTGAATGAGATGGTATGCCCCATATGAAGAATCTGGGAACGGTGGGCCTTCGGGACCACCAACTGACCGTGTAGGTTGTCTCCCCTTCCGGCTCTCCTGTAGAGTATCCTATTATTCATATAGTACTGCCCCCGTTTGGGTGGATCAGTACTTTTCTGCAGCTTTTTGTAGCTAGGACGTAACGTAGCATCCTCACTCTGGGCAGTTCGCAACTCCCCTGGCATTGGGTTAGTCACATTTGCTTCTGCCTCATCCGTTCTCGTTTGAGAGCGAGTCTGCATTGCTCCCATATGGATTGGCTCCCTGGGCATTCCCAGAAGGACAATACCGGCAACCGAGGATTACGGGAAAAATGGGATCGGTCAACACCGCGGCCTTGATGGTGCCGGTGACATATCTTGACCGAATCTCCATTCTGGCAATGGGCAATTTCATGGCTACAGCACTCTTCTGTGCAGGCTGTATCTCCATGGTTTCACCTGTGAATTGTTCTGGATGTACCAGATCAGCAGAAATCACGGCCTCCCCGTCCAGTCCTGTGTCGTACAAACACTCCACTTGACGACCGTTAACTTCTATTAATTCCACTACAGGTGGTTTATCCTGGTCTGGAGTCTCTCCCTCGGCCTCGACCTGTTCAGTGTGCTCCACCTTAGGTTTCCCGGGGCACACGACGAATTGAGAGTCTCCTGACCTTCCCCTGCAGTCAATACCATTGTGCGCATTCGACCTGCAGTGTTTGCACCATTTCCCTGTCCTAGATTGTCTAGTGCCGGATTTTAGTGAGCTCTCCTGCTGGTGAGCTTCCTGGTCGACCTTGGCATTTTCAGTGACCACCTGCTTTGAAGTCACTTGACATGCCGCGAAGTGAGGGTTCTTAGCCTTCGATTTGCAATCCTTCGTATTGTGAGAAGATGACTTACAAATCGAACACCACTTCTCCGACCACGGTCGTTTTTGAGTAAAGCTCGAAGTGCTCTTGCTTCCCTCCTTCGTCTTCTCCAAACTCTCCTCTGAAGTTTTGACATATGGTTCCACCTTTTTAGTTCCTGTGCTTTTTGCTTTCTTCAGGTTATGTTTTACCTGACTTTTGGTGTTTGTAGAAAGGTTTTCTGCTGCCTCCCCATGTACCTCGACGAACCGTTCTGCCAATTTCGTCACCATGTCGATTCGTTCCGCCCCTTGTTCTCCCAAGAATGTCCTGAGAGGTTTCGACATTTGCTTTCGCATCTGGTCGACTACCATGAGCTCTTCCAGACTCCCATAGTCATGCGCGAACCCAGCCAAATCCATCCACTTATGGAGATAGGCTTTCAGACGCAGACTATAGGCGGCGAACAACTCCCACGGTTCTCGTTTCGCTCCTCGAAATTGTTTCCTGTAGGTATGTGACGTAACTTCGAATCTTTTCAACAAAGCCGTCTTCAACTCGTCATAATTGTTCACATGTCCTGGTGGCAGGCGAGAATAAACCTCGTAACCGGTCCCGCGTAATCCCTTTGACAGCTTGAGATTCCATTTGTCACGCTCTAAACCCATTGCAACCGACATAGCCTCGAAGCGTTGAAGGTACTGGTCAATCTTCTCCTTGTCCTCTTCGTAAACCGCTAGAGGGAACTTAATAGCATGATAACTATGTCCTCCTATTTGTGTTGAGCCAGGGAGAGAGGAACCTCCCTCTGCTTCCTCAGTTTCCCCACTAGATTGCCTCTTAAGCTCGAGTTCCCGCATCCGGTACTCGTGCTCCCTTTCCTGAGCTTCTTGTTCAGCTTCCCGTTGCTTAGCAGCTTGCTCAACCTCAAGTTTCTTAGCCGCTTACTCAGCTTCAATTTCCAGCCTTCTCATGGCTTTCTCTGCTTCCAATTTCTTAGCAGCTTGTTCTAACTCCATCCTTCTCAATTCCAACTCGGCCTTTCGATCTTCCCTTTCTGCTTGACGAAACTCCCTCTCCACCTCCTGTATGTAATCTGTTAGTGCAGAACCCGACAAGCCCATTTCTTCCCCCTTTGCTCTTAGTTCTGCCGTGGATAGTTTAGGAGTGGCCATTTCTCAGAGAGGTAAGTCAGCAGGTAGAATATTAATTATCTCTACACACATATATAGATAATGACCAAGTACAATTAATCTATATATTTAATAACACACCACACAACACAACACAATCACTCAGTGACAAGAGTAGAATCCGGACCACAGACCTATGCAGACGTGTGAGGTGTGAACAGGTAAGATAAGTGTCTTAACCCCTATCCAGATTCACTCTAGCTGGATTCTCACTAATAGGATATCTCCATCCTCTAACTAAAGATCCCGTGTCAAAAGCTCCCGTATTAAAAGACCCCGCTGTCTGAAGATCCCGCTATCAGAAGATCCCGCTTACAAGAGATCCCGCTGTCCAAAGATCCCGGACGAGCCCCCAATAATGTCGTAAGTAAAGAATGTCATAGTAGTTATTTGTTCTTCTTTACTACTTTAGTGCCGTCCCTGGAGTGAGGGGAATCAACACCCACATTTATTTTTATTCAATATCACTATCCTAGAGATATCCAGCAGACTCCGTCCACAACACTCCCCCAATCTGAAGACACCTTCTTCTCACTCTTACTCACCCCTGGATCAAGACCCCTCTCATTTTTCCCCAACATAACATACGTGACAACTCTAGCTTCAACAAATAAAAACAAGAAATTTATTAAAGCAAAGAGTCTACGTAGGAGAAGTGTGTGTGTGTGTGTGTGTGTGTGTGTGTGTGTGTGTGTGTGTGTGTGTGTGTAATGTGTAGAAAGGGTGACGTATATTCTAAAGTGTATATAGACTCAGATCAGTGTTCAGGAGTATAGTCATTCTCATCACCGTGCTGAGAACACACCAGCACCATGTATTCCAGACAAACAACCTCACCGAGGTGATGCTTCTCCGGTCACGTGAAGAGTTTCTCCGCTATCTCTCGAGGCATCCAGATGTTTGGACATCCATGACAAACACTGTCTAATGAGAGTCTTCAATCTAATCCACACTATGAATTTCCTCTGTTATTAACTGTTTGTTACTCAGAGAATTCTAACACTATTGTCACTGTTACTTAGGAAATCTTAATTGATCTAGTGTCACTGGTTGTAAAGATTTCCCATATTAACACCACAATCCGAATGTTCCAGGTATGTCTATAACTTTATATAAATGTTCCTGGTATCAGTGTTGTATATAGATATAATGTTCTGACTGTTCAGTGATACAACTATCACTTGCTAAACATAAGTATCATCAGCCTGTCCTGCTCCGCAGAAGCCAGGTTCCCGCAGACCAACTTGGTTATAAGCCCAATGTAGAGGCCTCTCAGCAACTTTTGTCTTCAAATCCTGAGCCATCATCTTCTAAACTGTGTTCTAGCTTCACTGTTGAATATCATAGCACACCTACGTGGAACCTGTTGAGTAGAGAATACTATGGTGAGAGCAACTCAATCCTGGCCAGAATTAGGTGAGTGTAGGCCAATAGCAGCACTCAGATCTACAACAGAGATCCGATCTCTGTCATACGGCCAAATAACTCATCACATGGTCTGAGACATGTCAACACCAGGAAAGAATAAAGGAACGGGTAGAAACCCAGCAGATGCCCTACTGGAAGATCCTACCATTTCACATTCACCTCCTCCCTCCCAACCATCCTCAATCTCTCTAATTATTATCCCACTACATTGTCCTCAACTCCCTGAGTAAAATGATATATCACACAAGCTAGTTAAAGCCACACAATAGGATACTAATGCCGACGCTCCTATGATACTTTCTAGCACCGCACTTATAGAACATTTTATCACCACACCTATAATACACTATATCACCACACCTATAATACATTATATCACCGCACAGTACTGTACTCTATTCCTAATCATACTCTAAGTTAGATATGATTAATAGCCTACCATATGCCTATTCCGGTTGCTGATTGAAACTATGCAATCACAGACTGGATCTATGTCCGCCGATAAATATCAACACTTTGACACTATAGTTTCTTTCATTGAACACAACTCGGAAACTGCACCGATCCTTCAAACTTCAGAAATCTTGGTCGACTAACTCCACTTGTTTACCGCAACGGGTTTTATATCGGACTTTAGTGACGTCACCAAATTGTCTAGACGCTGATCAGTCCAGAGTCTGGTTTTCTCCTCTTGTTTTAGACTAACTGGAGTCAATCCGCCGTCAAGTTTGCTTTCATCTGGGGAAATTCTTTGTCTCGTACAACAATAGTTCTGTCTGTCTGCTAACCAGAATCCCATATCACAGAATCCTCTCCGCCGTCTGTCCAGACATTCCGTCTACACTTCAAAGGCTAACTACCGCCTTATAGACGGATGGCGCCATTGTTCGTCTCGAGCAACAATTTGTTAATAAAATGCCGACCGGTGTAGACATTGTAACGCGACCTATTTTGTTCCTCGAACAACCCACATCATACAGAAATGCCGACCGTAGGCAGACAGTTTGACGCGGGGTACTTTTGTTCCTCCGTCTATACACATCAAAGGGATGCCTGTTTGTGCAGACGAATGTCTCCTTTTGTCATCTATCGAAACTAGCAAGTTTATTTTTCGCGACACTGAGTTGCCTCTGCCTTTCTTCCCCTTGATCTTTCAAGTTGTCACAATGTTCTCCAATGCCTATCTTCTCTTCACATGATCAGAGAAAGCGGTTCGTCTCTTTCTTATTGTTGTATATAATGTTCTAGTTTCATTAACCTCTTTCAGGAAATCGTTGTTATTTACTTTGGCAGTCCAAAGAATTCGCAACTATACTGGGACGGTGGCATGGAGAAATATCATCAGCAGAGTTGATCCAAAATACCAAAGACCGAGATCCGTGGAGAGTCATGAACGCCTACGACAGTCGGCATGGCACTTGATGATGATGATGGAATTATATTACATGTAAAGGAGGGAGTCTCCGCGGCGAAGTGGTTACACCGTGTCGAAGGTTGTGGGTTCGATTCCAGGCTATATCGTTCGATACAGTAGAGTGCAGCCAGAGGAACGCCTCAGTGACAGCCTCCACCTCCATTCCTAGACAAGATGTCTTGGGTTGTTTATGGAGTTACGGTGTTGGTAACTTGTGCGATGCTTTCGGCATGCTGCTCTGATGAAAGAGATCGAGCCATATTGGATCAAACTCGGTTCCTTCAAGTCTAGCCTCATGCCTTTAAAGCCTTTATATGCCGCTGCCGAAACTTATTCCAATAATCTATGATTGCGTCTCTCAACCTGTTTCGAGCCGCAACCCTCTTTTACTAATCACAAGTAAGCCTTTCATGTTAAGTAGCTAGCAATTAGGCGGATCCAGCAGGTTTTGCGCAAACAGAAAGAGTTGCTTGTACACTTGGGATCACCGTGGGGTTAATGGGGTTAACAGGTATTCCACATTCCAACAGTACCTGCGACTATGTGGTTTAATTCTTCCAGCTTAAGTGCCAAACTTAAGTATAAACACAGACAACAAAGCAGTTGTTGCCACAATGAGAACCAACAGAAGAAGAAAGCAAAGACCAGGACAATTCATGTCATGCGAATCAGTAAACTTAAACAAAAAACCTTAAAGACGAGGCAGTGGGGAAAAATTACGAGAAAGAACTAACTGAAATCTTTGTAAACTGACCTATGGGAAGAAAAACAGTGGGAGAACAATGGGAGATGTTCAAATAAAGCATTGTAAATATTGCGGAAAAAACATGTGGAACCATGAAAAAGACGCAAAACACCGATAAAGAATATAACAAGTTAGTGGAATGCAGAGGTAAAGAAAACTGTAAAAGACAAACAGGAAAAATATAAAAAGTGTTTGAAGAGCAAACAGGAACGTGCTTACATTGAATGTCGATTAGCGAGAAGACATGTGAATAGAATAGTAAAGAGAGAAAAACAAACATAATGGGAGGAGTATGGAGAAACCTTAAATAAAAACTACAAGGAGGCAATTAGAAACTTCTACAAAAATATAAGTGCGATGAGAACTAGAGGAGAACACTTTGACCCAACTGAAATAATGAACATCGAAAATAGAGAATCAATATTTGAACAAAAGCAAATCCTAATAAGATGGAAGCGGTACTTCGAACAACTTCTCGACATTCCATCAAATGTCACAAGGAATTAAAGAAACCGACACAGATGCCACCGAAGAACTAGAACCAGACACACTAAAAGAAGAAATTATAGAAGCCGTCAGATTAGCCCCATTGAACAAATCATATCAAATGCGCGTGTCTTGAGCAGCCACAGATAAGTCGGTAGCCCCCCCCCCCCCCCCCCAAAGAACGGCAGGGGCAGACCATGGACATTCCTCCCCATCCAAGTGGGTGTGTATAAGTGCAGAGCCGACACATGACGCTCTGGCTGTGGGCTCACAAAAGGCATCATCACGTTCTGCACGTGGCTGCTTAGCCTCACTTTCATATACTGAGCTTCACTTCCATATATTGAGCCTCATTTCATCTCATCTCATCATGTCCCTCTTGTACCTTGCGGTGTCGAGCCTCAATTCCATATATTTATCACCACTTACATATAATGAGCTTCACTTTCATATATTAAGCCTGATCTCAATTTATTGATCCTCTTTTCCATATAATAAGCTTAATTTCCATATATTTGGCCTTAATTCTATATACTGAGTATCACTTCCATATGCTGAACCTTACTTATATATATATATATATATATATATATATATATATATATATATATATATATATATATATATATATATATATATATTGAGTTTCACTTCCATATATTGAGTCTCACTTCCATATGTTGAGTCTCACTTCCATATATTGAGCCTCACTTCCATATACTGAGCCTCACTTCCATATTCTGAGCCTCACATATCCTGGATCTCACTTCCATATATTGATCCTCCCGTTCACAACAGGAAGTAAAAAATATATTGAGTCTCACTTCCATATATTAAGTCTCACTTACATATATTGAGCCGCACTTCCATATACTGGGCCTCACTTCCATATACTGAGCCTCACTTACATATACTGGGTCTCACTCCCATATACTGATCATCCCGTTCGCCACATCAAGTTAAAAAAAAAACATTAAAACATTTTTAAAAGATTTTAAAAAATATAAAAAACTAGCACAAAACGAAATCTGGAAAACTGAAATACAGGGTATATTTTTAATGACGGAGCAGTGTTTGAAAATATTGTCGGTCCAAGTTTTGTATTCACCCTCTGTAAAGTCCATGCAACATAATAGGTAAATACACAACACCGGACAGTTATTAGAAATACACCCTGTACTTTGAGAACATGGAACGCGACAGAAAGGTCATGGAAAATATCGTTCCCGAAAGAAGAACCAGAAGTCGTTCATCACAGGACATTCAAGTCACCCCAAAAATGAAACTACACTAGGCAGTTGAACTGGTAAAACATCTAGAGTCATTTCAGTGGGCTGTGATGAACGGCACGTTCTGTAAACAAGCTGTTATACGCGGGCGAGTCAATAAGTAAGTCACACAGTTCTGTGGGATGGCAGGTAAATGTAGTTGGTGCTTTCTACAGGTGTCATTAGTTGACAGCAACATCGAAATTTATATTTCCGATAGTCAGGTGGCACTAGGTGTCTCATGCGCATGCGCAGCGCATAAACAAAATGTACTTACGGAGTGTACAACCGTAGAGCAACGGGCTGTTGTGCGTATTTTGTGGGCAAAATGACTGCATGCAAAGGCCATTCATAGCTTCCTGTTTATGCTGACAAATGTTTGTCCAGTAAAGCGGTGCATAGCTGGGTAGAAAATATTTCTGAAGGACGCTCTAAAATTGTTGATAAAATCCGATATGGTCGTCCTGTTAAGATTGCAACAGAAGCATCTGTGCAGCGGGTGGAGGAGATGATTAGAGGTGACAGGCGAATAACGATAGACTCTGTAGCATCTGCAGTAGGGTGCTCACATGGTTCAGCATACAGCATAATGCATGATCGATTGAAATTTAAGAAAGTGTGCTCAAGATGGGTACCCAGACAATTGAAGGATGAACACACAATGAACCGATTTGGCTTCTCCTTGCATCATCTCTGTCGATACGAAGATGAAGGAGAAGACATGCTGAAGAGGATTGTTACTGGGGACGAATCATGGGTTCATCACTACCACCACACCGAATAAAAACGTGCTTCAATGCAATGGAAACATCCTTCTTTGCGTTGTGTCCAAAAATTGAAGGTTACGCCATCAGCAGGGAAGGTTAAGCTGGCAGTGTTCTGGGATTGTCAAGGAGTGCTTTTAACCAATTTCAAGAAGAAATGTGACAATATGAATTCTGAATCGTACTGTGAAGTTCTATCCATGCTTCATGATGCAATTCGAAAACGTCCAGGACTGCTGACTAGAGGCGTGTTGCTTCTTCAAGACAATGCCAGACCACATACGGCTCGATTAACTCAGGAGAAAATTAACCAAATAAGGTGGGAAGTTCTGAAACATCCACCCTACAGCCCCGACTTAGCCCCTAGCGTTTTCCACATTTTTGGTCCACTGAAAACCCAACTTGGCGGGAGACATTTCGCGAATGACACCAAAGTTGACTGTGAAGTGAAAACGTGGTTTAGAAAACAGAGCACGCAGTTCTATGAAGCTGGTTTGGAAGGACTGATAACACGATGGGATAAGTGCATCAATGTTGGTGGAAATTATGTTGAGAAATAAAGGGACAATGAATATATATATATATATATATATATATATATATATATATATATATATATATATATATATATATATATATATATATATATACACACACACACATACACATACACACACACACAATAAACTGGTTTAAAGTTGTTATCATGTTTAGTTATTTTTCTACAGCCATTTGTGACATACTTATTGACTTCCCCTCGTATGATGAGGGGTGAGATAGCTAGATTAATGAACCGAAGTTAAGCTGTGAAATTGCATTGTGTCACCCTGGGAAAAGTAATAAAGTGGGTTGTGCACTGTTACACATCGGCGAGCCAAACACCTGTTGTCGTCAACATGTGTCCAGATGAATCAACTCCCGGACGATAGAACCCCGAGCCAAACATTGTTATTCATGCGTAAAGGGGCTGAGTGGTCTCGATGTATGGTGTCCGCCTCGATTGCTGGAGGTCCCGGGTTCAAGCCCCGGTGAGGGCCGGGATGTTTCTACGTTGACTTCTAATAACAAAATTTCCCATGGTCTCTGGGTAGTGAGATCGGACGCCCGTGTGTATTTTTGCGCATGTAAAAAATCTCTTGGCAGTTGGAAATCGAAAAACAGTAGCCTAACGGCGCTGCCCGGGCACAATTTCGAGTTAAACATCTACCCAAAGTATTTCTGGATCCTCTCCCGTGCGGCGGAGTTCGTGCACTGAGCTGAGATTCTTCAGACTCAGGCTTGAGTTAGGAGTAGAACGGAGCACTTATGGGTTACACCCGTGTGCCGTAATGTTGATCGCCTAATCTAAACTAAACTATTCATGCGTGGTTCGTCACATTAGTCATATGAAGTAACGGGAAGTATGAGAAATACTTTAATGATCTTGTTTGATTGAACATAGGCTGATAACTGTTCTTTCGAGTGGTAAAGAATTAACAACGCACTTCTGATTTAGTAACAGTTTCTCCTAATATGGACATGTAATAAAATATGATGGCAGAAGTGAAACGGTAATTAAATAGAGAATAAGAATGGCCACATATACTTTCCACATCTTGAAATCAGTATTAACTTTTAGAGAGGTTAACAACACATAACAAATGAGAACAGTAAAATATTGTGAATATTCAACACTACTATATGGCGCAGAAGACTGGACAATGAACAAGCAATTCAAAATGGAATAGAGGTCCTGAAGAAGTGTATATACAGAATAATATGTCGTAATTCATGGAAACCAAAACAATAAAATACAGGGGTTCTAGTAAATCTAAGAATGAAAAGAGAGTTGATGCAAGAAATAAAAAAATAGGCAAATGACATATTTCGGTGACGTCAAAAGACATAACACTCTTATAAAAACCATACCGAAGGGGGGGGGGGGGGGTGTACGGTTGAAGGAAAAAGAACCAAAGGTAGACAATGATATAGGTGTGGGAAGATAACATTAAGAAATGGGCGAACAACAGTCTGGCAGAAAGTGCAAACAGTGTTGGAGATCCATCTTAGCCAACATTCATTTTTTTAGACTCATCTGATTTATTGATCACCTAATTCCTCGTTCTCCTTGTCCCTCTCCCCCGCTTCCTCCTTGTCTTCTCAGTCTTATTCTTCTTCTTCTTCGTACACCTTTATACATCATATGAAAAATTTCAAGCATTGATCAACTTAAGCTTCTTGTCATCTCCTTAGAGTTTGTCCTCAAATGGAGCAGGTAAAGCCCAACATTTTTTTCTCTGGATTTATGTTAGGCACTCCTACAACAAACGTTTAGCTGTCATTTTACCAGTCCCACAGTTACATTCATAAGTATCTCCTATCTTTAGTTTATTAAACAGCTCATCTGTTATATCCTGTGCGGAATCGGAAGATTGATACTGGTTCTCTTCTATCGAGTTGGCATTTTGCTTCATCTTTCTTGTAGGCTAGATGCTCTGATTGTTACTTGGTTCTATAATTGCTTCTTATAAATCTCCTAGCCTGGCCATAGATTATATCTATATCAGGCTGAGGTTGTCTTCTATCTTCCTTTGTTACTCTGTCGGCTTCTTTATGTCCAAGTATGATGCAGTGTGAAGATTCCATTGTATTACTATGGTTTTAGATTTCTGGGATAGTTCATATAGTGCTGCGGGAATGAAAAAAAATATGGGTTGTCTGTTACTATGAGGTTAGAACCGTACGACTACGACCAGGCCATGCAGATAGTGTGTGGGTAATGAAAGAGCATACAGGCTGCATGACCCCCGCTTCTGTATTAGAAAGGTTCAACGATGGATAGAGCGATAGAGCCAACGTAATTAATCGCCCTCAGAGACGTTAGACATTTAATCTGCATGAATCAATTCAAAAGATATAATGCAAGCGCTAGAACCGGAGATTTAATTGCCCAGAGAAGTACAGAAGAGAAAACCCGCAAGTAGTCTGGTTAATCAGCATGCAACTGGCCTGATCATCATCTTGTGCCATGTCGATAAGCGTGGGCGGTCATGTTTCGCCTGCTCGCACGATCACCAGAGTCGTGGATCACCTCTGTGTTCTTGTTTCCACTATGTCACATGGCCAAGCCATCCAGATGTTTACTTCTCTGCCTTCCGTTTGTTCTTCCCAGCTCAATCTTGCCAGTTGTCACCAAATTCTCCAATTTATTACTTCTCATAACGTGTCCATAAATACTGACTACCTGCGTCTAATTTCTCTAATTAGTTTACGGTTCTCAGTTGCTTCTTGCATGACTTACTCAGTGTTTTTTTTTTCCTGTCTTTCGGTGGTATTAATTGTATTTTCCTCAGAAACCACATCTCTGGTGCCATAAAAGGTTTTTCAGCTTGTCTGCCCATTGCCGACGTCTCATATCCATACAAACATACAGGTTCTATGTAGCACTTCAAAAAATTTTTCTCGTTGCAATCGACATAATTTTATTTTTCAGCATGTTTTCCATCATGCAAAAGGCTACCTTCGCCGTGGCGATTCTTGCTCTAATCTCTTCAAGGAACTACACCCCCCAATCAGGCGTTATGTCTGTTCCGAGATAATTGTAACGATTAATTTGTTTAAGAATATTCAAATTTACCAGCATATTACATTTTGGTAATTTTCTTTCCTTCTGATGACGACTATAATTGGTGTCTTTTCACAATTCAATTCGACCCCTAGTTATTCGCCGTGTACAACAACCGCATCTACTGAATGTTGTATATCCTGCTTATTGTCTGCAATCAATTATGTATCATCCGCATATCTAATGTTATTAATGTTATGTCCTTCAATGCTGGTTTCTCTCATGTTTCTAAAGTCCTAAAACTATGTTCACTGCATCGAGAAAAACGATCAGGATGCATTACACATCTCTGTCCCACACCTCCCTTAATAGGTTGATATTGACTTCATTATCAATCTTTATGGCATCTTGTTGTTTCCAATATATGTTTTTTACAAGTCTAAGGTCTTTCACATCAACGTGTAGATCTGCAAGCATCTTCATAACAGTTAGCCGCTGAACTCTGATATATTAATTACAGATGAGATCCGAGCACAAATGATCATACGTCCTGTAATGAACTGCAGCACACTGTAAGGTAAGCCTGATTAGTAATCCCATTTCACACGCCCCAGGTGTCGCCCTGGTTAAATAATCACATTCCTAATAAAGGTTCAGGAGCAAAAGCAACGGGGAGGATATTGGCCTACTCATCTCATAATGCAATATTACATTCTTAAACCGGGATCTACTGTGAGATTACTCATAACTATTCGTATAGGACTGCAACAGCTAGTGATGAAGATAAAACAGCTTAGGAATGTAAACATATCGTTTAATGGATATACCTGACTAGACAGGCGTCCTTGCATGGCAAACGAGAAACATATTCACAGTGTAACTCTTCTCCGTATATTTCAGGAGTAACCGTGGCGAAGTGTCACGCCAGATGCCTCACTTTTCGAAGGTTGTGGGTTCGATTCCGACCTACGTCATTCTGTTCACTAATATAATATTTTGCTCAGAGATGCTTGGGGTCGCCGCTGGAGCTACGGAGTTCGTGCTTTCTGTGAAGGTTTCGGCAGGACACCGTGTGGACAGAGACCGGGTCATTTGAAATAATACCCAGCGGAATGAAATCGATCCTCTCGTCTTTTAAATCATTTTAAATTGTAAATCTTCAAACATGAAGTGTTGAGTTTAGTTGAATTGAGTTAAACTAAGAACCGACATCATTGCACTCAGGGCATTCCCATACACTCTCTACTACTCGTTCAACAGCCAGCGAAGAGTCACACTACTAATCGTTCCCAACGCTATCTGATTGAAAGTTCTCCTGGTCTTCCATATCCATTTTGAGATTACACCAGAACCCCTGCCAATCCCCCGCAGTCTCATTCTTTACACATACTTGTTCTCAATCTGTTCCCCCGCCTTCTCCACCTGGTCCCACAGGCGCACGACCACCTCTCCATTGTCCAGGAAGAATACTTTCATTTAACGCTATCTTTAAACTACTGTGGAGTTTAACAAGTTGAAGGCACCCAAGATTCAGAAACATGATTCTAACTAAACACAAATACCATAAACAAAATATTGCTCGATGTCTTGTTTACATTCACTAAGAGAATACATTATTTTGAATTTATGAATGTGCTTATGGGTACATTTTCTTAAATATTCATACCGCGTATAATGTCGGTATTTGCCATTTTATTTGTTCACCGTACTTTAAGCATTTTTGGGGTAAAATGTAAGCTGAAGAGTTACCGTTTTCTTCTTTAGTGATTTATGCGTGGTTTAATCCATATGTTGCCCAGAGAAATATGCATGTTCTCGAAAAGTGTAATTTGTTTGCCAGCCTTGTGCCACAGGCTTTTTATACTGATTAAACTCTACATTGCTATGTTCGGTCACGTCTGTCCCTTGCTGTTCAGTCCCCAGTATTGTTGACAATGGAGAAAATATGTTCAAAGATTGTGACATTTTAAGTTTCTTTCAACATCATTATTTCATAATACATATTTGTAAATTCAGTTGCTATTTTGAAGTTTCAACAGATTTAATGGCCGTCGTTGCAACATACGAAGGGGATTCAAATGAAAACCTTAAATATTTGTGTTCGTGTGAGTATATTCTGAAGAAGTAATGAACAAGTGTATAATTTTTCGATGTAGTCAATACTGCGTTCAATGCAAGTCCTGCAGCGACGATAAAGTGCTTGGATTCATGTAGAAAATGATTATCTTGCCGAGTGTGTAACCACACGTGCACCACCTGCGGTACCTCTTAAACGGACCGACAAATTTTGAAACGCCCTACTCCAATCTTACATTTGGTGGACTGAAAGGCATGCATCACCATACTGGACCTTCATTCGTCGATGAATTTCTATAAGTTTCACACCTTCACTAGTCAAAAAACGGATAACATAACTGCTCCTTTTTGGTGGATGTCAAATCTTGGGCGGCGATCTTTAAACTGTCATTATGATGTCATTGTGTTCGTCTGCACCGTGACATTACATATCTATTACTCTTGACATCCTTAACAACAATATTGGAAGGTTACAAGACAATGACATGGTTGGTGTAATTTCTACCACACTTTTAATTTTTTTACTTTTTTGGTTATTGTTTTGTGTGTGAAAGACCCTCGTATATAAGGTTTATCACACTATAGTGGTCGTGGATTGGCGAACCATGACAGTCCACGCTTATCGGAATGGTACATGATGATGAAAGATCCACGTGGTCAAAGAGTCCTCTCTCTGAATCTTCCGGTGCCCTGATGGCAAGGTAGGTGATTCAACCCCCACACTGGCATTAAGATGGACTTAAACGGTGACTTCTCGTTCAGAAAGCAGTGGCGAACCTGCCTAACATATCAACCTCATGGTTGATTGCAATATCCTGACAAGAAAACGCAACATATGATGATGATGATGTTGCTATTTTACTAGCCATTACCTCCTATGAACTACATCGTCATAATCATCCAGTGCCTTGCCGTCTGGCGTGGACCTTCATGCCTGCCCACAAACTGCTATCTCCGGCGGCATGGATCAATTCGTTTGTTAATTCCTTTCCGTGCCATGAAACAAAACTGTCAGTAGTATTCTCCGGCTGTCTTCCTCTATCTCTCTTTCCGCAAATCTTTCCGTTTGTCACAGTATGTTCCAGTTTTTGTCTTCTCATAACATGGCCAAACAACGATGATTGCCTCTTTCTGATGTTTGTGATAAGTTGTCTTTACGACTCATCTTCACTCTAAATGTCCAGATTGCTCACTTTGGGTATCCAATTATTATTTAGCATTCTTCTAAAAAACCACATCTCCAATGCTTCAGGGGTTTTTCGGTTGTTTATTAACTGTCCAGGGTTCGCAGCCGTATGTTAAAATTGGTTATACGATACATATATGAACTCTCCTTCTAACTTTCAAGGACAATGACTTATTGCATTCAACGTTCTTCATTTGATAGAATGCAGTATTTGCTTGTCTTATTCTGTTCTTTATCTAATGGGCTACTTATGGCAACTATTCCTATCAAATTAATTTCCGAAATGTTATAGGATTATTAATCTGAGGCTGGGGTGGGCGTTAATTATAACTTCTCTTGTAAGTTTGAAACGGGTAGGGGTTATGATAAATTAACCAACTGGTGATCTTGTGGGATGACGAACCATGACCGGTGACGCTTGTTGGCATGGTGTATGATGATGATGCTATTACTAAGTGAGTGCAATCACGGACGCATAATAACGAGACTGCGTTGAAGTTGAGGCCACAGAGATGCGTATTTCGTTTCATCGTAGAGGGATAAGACCATCAATCGACCATCATCGACCAAAGAATGTTGTAAGAGGCAAGCTCATGATGACGGATCATTGTTCACATCAAGAAAAGACCATCGTTAATCTTTGAACAGGACTATCGTTAACCTTCCCATACGTTATGAGACCAGAGAAATATACCGGTAATATTTAAACACGTTATGTGATGAGAGGATTATATCCGCTAATCTGTGGTCACATTATGAGATAAGATTATTATATCGTTAATCTTTTTAGGCAATGTGTGAGATGGGATGATTATACGGTTAATCTTTGAACAATTTATGCAGATAATGCAGATAATCTTAGGCCGCAGGTCAGCATGGTCGAATGGGTAAGAACGCGTGTTCCTAAACATCCGTTGTGCTGATACCGAGGTAAGCGGTTCAACCCCTACACCGGACAGCTGGACTAAAATGTTGACTTGTCGTCCTTGACTTTGGGACGTAAATTACAAGTACCTCTGAAGTCGGAGTGGGTTAGCCTGATGGTGAGGGACACTGTTAATAGGGAAAGCTAATCCACACGCAAAATTCAATCCATCACTACTATAAATAGTGTCTATGGACTACGCTTGGGTTCAAAGCGAGCAAGCGCCAAAAAAATATCTTAGTCCAATTTATGAGACAAGAGATTATTAATCTTTGGTCACGTTCTGAGACCAGAGGATTTACCGTTAATAATTAGCCAGTTTATGTGATGGCAGAATTATATCGTTAATCTTTGGTCACGTTATAAGACGAGATGATACAGTGAGCTGAGATTATGAGAGCTCTGTGGCGAACGCTATTCGTAATCCCTCATACCGCGCTCGAAACACAGCTGTGAGCGATTTGAAATCAGACCGTCTTGCGTTGGTTTTTATTCAGTGGTATGGGTGCCGGTCGTTCATAACGCTATGGCAAACTACTGAACGTAAACTTGCCAAGAAATCACAAACAGACCAACATGCTGGGGTTGAATGTGACATCCTAGAAAGGATATGCAACCAACTGTAACTAGCATCAGCAATATAGAATAAACTGTTTTACCGTAGTGAATTTGAACAAAGAAGACGCCAAGACAACATTGCACAATTTACTGCCTAGTATGTATCGCTTAAATATCAATAAAACAGTAACAATGTTTATATCAAAAGAAAAAGTGTCTCATAAATGTGAAATGACAATATAATGGAATAAGCTTAAAAAAGTGGATAGGTTTAAATACCTATGTACAATTATAACATCGGAAGGAAGATGCGCAAGAGAGATTAAAAACAAAATACGGCAAACATATGCTACATTTTCCCAAATGAAAAGTTCCTTATGTAAGAATGAGAGTGCTGAAATGTTATATAGAACCAGTTTTTTTCTCTTGTAGTGATTATTGAAATGGGAATGAATAAAATTAGGAAGAACTTGGAAGCAACAGATATGTAGATCCTGAGACGAATGTTGCATACTCCTTGGATCAAGGGGAAGAGAGGCAGAGACAGACCAAGAGAAATTATGTTTCGCAGACTGAGACAGTATCATGGAGGACTTCCGTTCAAGATGGCGACGGAGATTGTGTTGTTTACGTGACCGTTACCTTTTTCGCGTAGAAGATGGATATTTTCATCCCCTACGTGTAATTTGTGTGAGAGGATGTAAAACCAGGAGATTTTTCTCAAGATCTCCGCCGATGCTACGGAGATTCGTGCATTGAGCGAAGCAATCCTTGAGTCAAATTTCGCAGCGTCTGTGGTTCTGCGGTGTTCGGTCTTTTCAACATGGCAGAAAATTTGTGTGATCCTTGCGGAAGGCAGTCAAAACAACAAGGCGACGGGACCAACGTGGTGGCCGCTAGTGACGCAAGCGCGGAGAGGTAAGACGTCTTAGACTTAAATGAGACCGTTTGGGCCTCAGGTATACTCGCATCCTATACTGGAACAGCGCCAGCGTAAAACAACGTGGCCCTATTCTCGAAAACCTGGTTTACAGGAACGACATTGTAGCACTCCAGGAGACGAGACTGTGTGATCAGCTACTCAAAACGGCCGGCTTCAAATGTTTCTACAACAGGCGACATCGGGGAATGGCGATTCTCATCCGTGACAGTATGGTTGCTTCAGAGCTAGACATGTCCAGCTGGGACAATGACGACATACAAATACAGGCGGTCAGAGTTCAATCGAGTCTACCATTCGTGTTGGTTAATGTTTATGCCCGTAACGCGAGTGTGGAATCCCAGAAGTGGCAGTGCTTAAGTGACATATTTGATCATGAAAAAGATGTCATTTTCTGTGGCGATTTCAACGCTAAAGGCAGATCATGGTGAAACATTTCCTCCAACACACGGGTAGAGGAGCTCGAGACTGCTCTTAAAACCATTGACCTGGTTTGCATCAAGAGTGGCAGTGTCACCAGAACAAACAGCAAGCCGCCCAGGGGATGAGGACAGTGATATTGATCTGTAGCTGGTTTCTCCTGCACTCACTACAGTGTGTAGATGGTGTGTCCTAGGGTACCATGGTAGCGACCACCACCCTTGCAGCATATTGGTGGAGAAAGGCAGAAGCATGCAGCACAAGTCAACGGTCAAGACATTCCAGTATGACAGAACACGGCAAGATGTGAGTAACATGAGGCGCGACAAGCGCAGAAATATTCAGTGCAGGAAAAAAAGCTGTGAGCAGCCCCTGGTGGCATTTTAAGGTGGAGTAGGCCTGGATGGATAAGCGTAGTGCTGTAAGGAAATGGCAAAACGCCAAGAAGAACAGAGTTGCCCATCCTAATCCTTGCATGTACTTAGAAAGAGAGATGCACACAAAAGTATGCAATTTAAGAAAAAAAACTGGTTACGGTGGTTAAAAGTGAAAAAAGGGCAGAGGTATGTCAAAGAGTAAGCACAGACAAGTCAATGAAATTATTCTGGCGACTACATAAAATCATGAGTGGGGTAGTCAAGATTAAGAGACTTTCTGACTTCCAAGGTGCTGACCTCATCTGGCAGAGGACTGACGAGAACAAGGGCAAACCCCTCTTCTAACGCTATCTAGAGCAGAGCAACCAGACAGACATGAGAGGCCGAAATCTTGCCAAGGAGGTCACCTCAGACAGGTTTAAGACCCAGAAAATTTCGGATGAAGACACAGTGACGTAGAAAGAAATCAAGGCTGTGCTTCGACGATAAAAAACAGCGCTCCAGGGCCAGATGGCATAAGATATGACATCAGTAGGTGTACCGACAACGAGCTAGAGAAACTAGCAGATATGTACAACAACAGTATATGGAGTGCTAGCATCAAGGAGGCGTGGTTACACAGCTATCTGATTCCCTTGCCGAAGCCTGGAAAAAACCACCAAACATTCAGGGATATCGAGTAATAGCCACGAAGAATACAATAGGCAAACTGCTGGAGAAGTTAATTGCCAGAAAAATATCAAGCCAGCTAGAGAAGCAAGCTGTTTTTCCACCCACCCTGGGAGGGAACCGTCCAAAAAGAAAAACCTGGACCAATGAAGCAGTTGTTTTTTCCCATGATGTTTATGAAGGTTTCCATTCAGGCATTGAAACGCTTGCTGCAGCGATTGATCTTAAGGACGCGTACAACTGAGTGCCATTGGATATTTTAATGCTTCAGCTTCTTGAACTCTAGATAAGTCTGTTCCTCCTTAGTTGGATCGCAGCAGCCCTCTTTCAAAGGAAAGTAGTTTTTAGATGTGGCAGTTGGACCTCGAAACCAACAACAATATATCCTGGCCTACCACAGGGATCACCATTATCTCCAGTGCTGTTCAACGCCTACACTGTGAGAATCACCGGCGAGCAGATCACTGGACCGGGGAGGACATTGTCATATGCCGAGGATGTTTTAGTGTATAATCAGGGTAAGGATAGAGATCAGGTTGCTGTGGAACTGCAAACCGAACTCAAACGCATAAGTACTTGGTGTGCTGTAGCTGGGACAATGGTCAACCCAACAAAAGCAACAGTGACATGGTTCTCTTTGAATAATCATATTGTCAACACCCCAACACCAACTGTTAATCTGTGTTCAGAGACTGGGGAAAAAACGCAGGCAATGAATTACCTGGGGATACGTTTTGATCGAAGCCTTTCTTATAATGAGCACATAGACTAGGTGATAACAAAGGCCAAGTGGGGTTTGGCTGCGGTGCGAGTGATCGCGGCAGCAAACTGTGAGTAGCGCCATCTATGCCTCCTATATGAGGGGCTGGTCATGTCTATTTTTGAATATGCGATGACGATCCTGACTCTCAGCCGTAAGCAGATAGAAAGGATGGAAAGGATACAAAACGAAGCTATGCGCATTATTCTTGGATGTACAAGAGATACAGCATGCAGGACGATGCGCTACCTTCTTGATTTTCCAACCATTGACGACAGACTACAGTTTTGCAGAGCAGGTGCCTACCTCAGAGTCAACGCAAACACACAACATCCACTGCATAGTGAAATTAGGAAGGTGAAGGGCAGCAGGTTAAAAAGAGGAAGGTCTTGGAGGAGTTAAGCGGAAGACATTCCTTAACAGGTGTGTTCACTGGAGGACTTAAATCCTGGCGAGGAGTGGGTACAAGTGCCAACAGATTTCTGCACGTCCTTTTCAGTTGGCATCCAACTAGACAGAAAATGCAGACAAGAAAATCCGGCTGCTGTGGTGGCGGAAGTACAAGCGTTTATTTTCGAGAATTCGTTAGACGGTGATGCTGTCATTTACACAGATGGGTCGGTCGTCCGACATGCGAGAAGCTCATCTGCCTTTACGGCGAGGACAGGAGGGAGAATTGTGAAGGTGGACTCTGGTGCTTTTGTTGAGACCACAAGTAGCCTGACTATGGAAGTCATGGCAGTAGGTAAAGCAATAACATGGCACGAGACACAGACATTCACTAGGGCATGTGTCCTTAGCGACTTGACTTAATGAGCATGCTCAAGAGGATACAGACGGGGTGGATCCGAAGAAAGTGGTTGCTGTCTCTGTAGCGGTCTCGGCAGCCAAAGATTACTTAGAAAGTAGATTAGTAAGGGGGATGCGTGGTCTCGAGGTATGGTGTCCGCCTCGAGTGCTGGAGGTGCCGGATTCATTCCCCGGTGATGACCGGGATGTTTTCTCGTAGACTTCTAGTAATACGATGTCCCCTGGTCTCTAGGTAGTGAGATCGGACGCCCGTGTGTATTGTTGCGCACGTAAACAAATCGCTTAGCAGTTGGAAATCGAAAAAGAGTAGCCTAACGGCGCTGCCCTGCAAAATTTCGAATTAAAAATCTACCCAAAGTATTTCGGGATCCTCGCCGGTGCTACGAAGTTCGTGCACTGAGCTGAGTTTCTCCAGACACAGGTTTTAGTTAGGAGGAGAACGGAGCACTTATGGGTTGCACCAGTGTGCCGTGATGTTGATCCGTCGACTAAACTAAACTAAACTAAACTAAAGATTAGTTTCATCTTCGTGCCAGGGCATGCGGGAGTACAAGGAAATGAGCGGTCTGACAAGCTCGCAGGTATGGTTAATGTTGAGGGCAGACGCGCCATGGACCAGGCTGACATTCTGAATGCATTACAAGAAGTAAGACTTTTGCGAGAACCAAGTGATGACTGTGAATCTACAACCATGGTCAGAATGTGAGAACAGCAAATTAAAAGAGGCGTGGCCAAACAAGAACACTACGCAGGAAGCCAAAGAAGATTGATAAACCAGCACAGAACTGGTGTCGTTATCCGCTACACGCTACGGGATTTACTGAAGGGGATCCGAGCACTTATGGACTGAATGGTTCGATGTGCAATGAGAATGATCTGTCCTCCAACCAACTAACCAACCAACTAACCAACCAACCAACCAACCAACGAACCAACCAACTAACTAACTAACTAACTAACTAACATGGAGGAATATCATCAGAGGACCAAAGGCCGCGATCTGTGGAGAGCCATGCACGCCTAGGTCAGCTAGTTTGGCACTTGATGATGATGATGATGATATTTCCCTGAAGGTACATACTACATGATTTACAAAACATAAACTAAAGCAATATGAGAAAGTCGTCAAAATTAAATATACAGCATAGATATTTACATATTACAGAACATGCATGATTTGTTCAGTCACATTCGCTACCGCCATGTAGTTATTACGACGTTTTTTAAAACATTTAAAACTGACTATCAACACACACTGGACGCATTTTAAACTTGGCCGAGGCAATTGATATTCATTTACAAAAGCCAACTGTATGCAAGCAAACAAAGCTTAATGTATAATGTGGAAATTCTATACGGGGAAAATAATAGACAATCATGCACAGTGATATAACTGTGTTTTCTTGCGAGTTACTCCCCGTGTACCGGAAGTCCACAAATGCAGTGCGACGACACAAGCCACTTATCATGCAGAAATTAATGTAAATGACATGGACAGGCCAGCAGGAGTGTCAATTTTATAGTTACAACGGAACAACATATTAACAACTAATCTGTCGACAATGACAGATGGGTTTGTCGATATGCGTGCCTCACCCAGGCAAATGATAACTGTAGAATAGCAAACACTTGACTACTTTCTACTTTATCCCTATCGCTGGAGCTACAGAGTTCATGCTTTGTGCGACGCTTTCCGCGCTGCGGAAAGAGACTGAGCCACATGAAATAAAAACCCAGTTCAAAGAAGTCGACCCTGTCGACTTTTAAGCGACTCTTTATCCTTAAGCAATGATCTGGTATAGGTCTGTGTTGTTATATCGATATCATATTTTGTAGGTGTAAATGCGCGGAGGTTTGATTGATTGATTGATTGATTGATTGATTGATTAAGGAACCACATCACAGCATTCGGGGCATTCCTATAAGCGCTCCGTCCCCATCCTCAGCAGCCAGCGAAGAGTTCCAACACTAATAATACCAGTACCAATCTAATTATATGTCCGTATCGCCTTTCCTCTGAGCGCCGATCGTCGGCCAGATCCCCTTGTCACCCCTCGCTGTCGCATTCTTGCCAGACCATGGTGATCCATTTGCTCCTCCGAGGTGTACACGTGCTCCCACAAAGCCGCAACAACGTCTTCCTTATCATGCATCATGCGCAGAGGAATGGGTGGCAACACGTTTCCTCATATTTGAAGGCGACGAGCCCAGGCATCCTACCTGAGTTAGACCATACTCTTGACAATAGTTCAAATAGTGAGTATGGTAGTCATTCGGCGATAAAGGATGTCCGTGTTAGAGGTATGGCTAATGTAATCAATAAACTATCAGCCGTCTTGTGGACAGACGATGAAGACATACAGACGCTACACTGTATAAGTTCACAGAGAAAACGAAGTAATCCTTTCTTTTAGCAGTTCTATATTTTCTCCCTTTTTCTTGCCGATGTAAACCTTTTAGGAAAAATCTGAACAGTCCGAACATTCGAGAGGATCGACTTCATTGCATCGGGTATTACCCCATATAGCTCGGTCTCTTTGAGGAGGACCGCCTGGGAAAATCTTTGCACAAAGCACGAACTCCGTAGCTCCAGCCGCGACCTCCAGGGGTCTCCAAAATTGCACTCGTAAACGGAAAGAAGTAGCCAGGAATCCAACCCACAAACTTCGAAGCGCGAGGCAGACGGCTTGACTACTTCGCCACGGAGTCTCCATTATTGTAGGAACATTTCGGTGAATAAAGAAGGATGTCAGACAAGGTTGTGTATTGTGTCCTGGTTTGTTCTCATCGTGCAGTGAATATATAATGAAATTTACAGAAACTATTCCAAGGATCATGGTTGATGAACATAATATAAATAACTTACGTTATGCTAATGATACCGTCTTGATAGCAACAAGTCAGAAGGATCTACATGAAATGATCGATACAGTGGTTGTAGACAGTGAAGTATGAGCCTAAGTTTGAAAAATAGAAAGAAATCAAAACATAAGTCATGTTGATATCAAAGAAACAGATTGTGCCTAAATGTGCAATGAAAGTATATACATGACGTTATTTTAGGGCAAGTGCAGAAATTCAGATATCTAGTATGGATTCACATGGATAACATCAGGTGGAAGATGTATCAGTGAGATACATAACATGATAGGACAAGAAAACTGCATTCCATCAAATGAGGACCGTTTTGTGCTATAGGTCACTGTTCCTGAAAATTAGAAAAAGAGATTTTGCATGTTACATACAACCAATTTTAACACACGGCTGCGAATCCTGGACAGTTAGTAAACAGGCGAAAACTTCCCGGAAGCTTTGGAAATGTGGTTTTCTAGAAGAATGCTGAAAATTAATTCGACAGCCAAAATGAGCAATCATAACGTTTTAAGGGAAGCTGAGTCGCAAAGACAATTTATCACAAACATTAGAAAGAAGCAATCATCGTTTTTTTTTTTTTTTTTTTTTGGGGGGGGGGGGCACATTGTGAGAAGACAAAGACTGCAATATGTTGAGACAACTGGAAATATTTGCGGAAAGAGAGATATATGAAGACAGCGTGAGAAGATTCTTGACAGGCTTGTGTCAAGGTACGGAACGGAGTCAACACAGAATTGATCCATGACATCGGAGATCGTAATTTATGGAGAGGCATGATCGTCTACGCCAGCCGGCAAGGCACTGGATGATGATGATGATAAACCACTGAAGGCGCTAACCTGTACACATTCACAAGGAAAACGAAGTAATCCCTTCTTTTAAAAATTGTCCCCCCCCCCCCCTCCCTATTCTAGCGGATATAATCGCTTGTAATATTAGATCGGAGATAGGAGCCATGGTCGAGAGGTTAGAAGGTAACGGGTTCCATTCCTGAAGGACAGGGTGTTTTCCGAACAGCTATTGTTATTTTATGATATCACACGTCCCCCTGATCTCTCGAGTAGTAAGGATGGATACCTAGTATTCTCGGATAAGGGTTAAAGCAGCAGGTCGGATTTTAAGTTGTACACGACACTAATCCGATCATCACCATCATCATCATCATCATCATCTTCCACTTCTGCCGTCAAGCTTCGTGGGGAGGAATAATTTTGCGTTCCAGCGCCCGGTGGGCGGCACTGGATAGTGTCATTCCGTGTGGTTGTACAATGGCTCTGATGTCGTCAATCCATTTTCTTCTTGGACGTCCTCGTGGTCTCGTCGCAGATGATCTTTGGTGTAAGGCCAGTGATGGTAGTTACTGATGTTGCATTCTAACGACATAGTCAAACCACTTGATCTTCTGTCTTTCAATAAATGTGGCACAAGGTGTTGATCCCACAGTGTGTCTGATAGTAGCATTTCTTACTCGGTCTCGGATTGTTAAGTTGGCAGCTCTCCTCAGGCTTCTCATTTCGCAGGTGTTGATTTTGGAAAATATGGAAGGTGTAATTTGGAAAAAGTCCAGGTTTGAAATTGGTAGCATAAGGTTGGTGTGAATATGCTGTTTATTATCTGTCGTTTTGCGGACTTGGGTATGTTTGTTTCAGTAAGGGTGATAGTTGATATGTAAGTGCACTAGCTTTTTGACATCTGATTTCAATTTCTCTGTCCAAGGTATTTGAATTCTTTAACTTGTTTCAGAGTTGTGTTATTTATCTGTATACTAAGTGGGCCTGGCAGTTGTAAATCACTCTCTGGCAACATTGTTTGAAAATGTAAACCACAGATAGAAAGAGTTCATTACTTTAGATGAAATCTATCGAGAGGAAGCAAACCTTACACAAATACTTGCTGAAGTCTGACACACTGACCTGTAAGGCTCGGAACTGGATGAGACTTACTACCTTCGAAAGAGGAAAGAAGAAGAGGTATAAGGAGGAGGAGGAGGAGGAGAGTGGGGGAAGATTTGGAGGAGAAGAAGAAGAAGAAGAAGAAGAAGAAGAAGAAGAAGAAGAAGAAGAAGAAGAAGAAGAAGAAGAAGAAGAAGAAGAAGAAGAAGAAGAAGAAGAAGAAGAAGAAGAAGAAGAAGAAGAAGAAAAAGAAGAAGAAGAAGAAGAAGAAGAAGAAGCAGAAGCAGCAGCAGCAGCAGCGGCAGCAGAAACAGCAGCAGCAGCACAGTAGCAGCAGCAACATCAGCAGACGCAAGATGGAACAGCTAAGGAATGTATTGTCAATAAATTAAGAGAGATTATCATAAAAACACGACTGATGAATCAAAGACATTGTCCGAATGATTTGAGCACTAAATGGATAAGCCAGATAAGACGGCAAATTTGTCTAATACGGAGATACATCAATATAATTAATTGGGAAAAGACAAGAAGATAACGTATTAATGATTCAAGTGAGATTACGCAAGCCGACTTGAACTATGAAAATAAGTAGTGGATAGGGGGTCAGCATGGCTACATGGGTAAGAGCGCTTCAGATATGATGATGGCAGTGTAGCGGGTTCAACCCATACACCGATTAGTTGGATTAAAACAGTGACTTCTCATCCTTGACGTGAAAGAACGTAAATTAATATCAGAAGTCGCAGTGGGTTCGCATGATGGCGAAGGACACTTGCAATAAGGAAAGCTAATCCACACGCAAAAATCAGTCCAGTGCATTCACTTGCAGTGTCATCTTCTATAAGCAGTAGCACATGTATGGAATACGCTTGAATTCAAAGCGAACGAACGAAAAAGAGTAGCAGACAAAAACGGACTGTTACTGTCAGATGTTAGAGACGCGGTAGCATTGTGGCTTACGCCGGCCGTTAGGGTCTTTCGACTGTAATACAAACAATGCCTCCCCAAGAGTTAGCCACAGTCTCCTCAATTTCTGGCTCATTTTAAGTAGGATTTCAAAAGGGGTGGTCCCGATAAAAGAGACTGAAATTCACTTGGGAGACAAAAGGCAGAAGGTGAAGAACACTCTTGTATGTAGGAAGACCTAACACGAATGTATAGTTTATCTGTCTGGGTACTTTTGTCATATATTGAATACTCCTGTTAAGAAATACACTTGCACTCACTTACTCGCACATCTTGCGTTTAAAGAATCAAGCGTGGAATACGTAGGTGAGTTTACAAAACAATGATATCTTTTATTACAAAAGACGCATATGAAGATTCTTAGTTCGACTACTGAAATAGAATCAAAACAACACTTGTTCATTAGTACAAGGTTAAAGACTTATGAAACCTGTCTCTGTTCAGAGGTCATCACTTTCACACAATTACAGACAGGCACTCGCAGACAATGGTTTGTTAAAGATTCACCTGGGACGTCTTGATCCCTTCTAGAACTAGGATTGAGCTTAGTCCATTTAGGTATGGAAGTCATTACAAACTGGTATTCGATGCTACTCCGGATTCTGCTCTGGATGCGAATCAGCTTTTCAGTAACCCTTCTCTCCCCCCCCCCCCCCCCAGTATCTGGTTAACTCAAAAGCACCAAGGAGGGTCCCACAGTCTTACGCAGAATGTGTGTTCCTAACCGATCATCAAGTCAGGATGAAATTCGTCAGCATTCAGCTGCGCCTTGTCAATGTGTGAGACGGGCGGAAGTTGATAGTTTTCAACCTCCGGCCCGGTAATATTCAATGCGTCTCGCATTTGACCCTAGGACTTTGTGGTTGAGTTAAAACTGTATTTCCAGTCACATCGGCGGTATTGGGCTAGATAAGTGTTGAAGACAGGGGGAGCAAAATACGATGTCACTTCAATCTATGACGAGGTAATAGTTGCCGCCCCTACTACTGCTAGGTATTTTTACCGCAAACAGTCACATAACGTCATTAGTTGCTATTATGACGCAATCCTAGAATGATAATTGAATTTGTACATCAGCTACCGTAGTTAGCGTGATTTTTCCATAGCGATCAAGGCGTATTCTCGTTACAGTAGTTAGACGCTCGCCTGCAGTATATACACAATTCTTCATCTTCTTCTTCTGCTTGTCTAGGCAACCTCCTTGTTCGTGTAATTATGCAGTAAAACAAAATCTCGCGTGCATATATACTCTTTTCATCACGACCGACTAAGTCACACTAGTTTCATCGCCTATGTGAAAAGGCGTCACAATCAACCTCCGCATTATTTTTTATGTGTGGTCATTTGTGGATTTTAGGCGATTTTACGTTTAGTAGTTTGCCATTACTTTGTGAAATACCTACGTTCATACCATGTTGAAAATATCGCAAAGCGATTGCTTCTAAATCCCCTACATCTGACATTGTGTCCGGTATATCGGACTGGGAATAGCGGTTCGCTACCCCCAAGTTAAAGACGACGTCCACGACAAACTAGAAATTTGTAAACAGATGCAAACATTAACCAGATCTATCACGCCCATACACCTAAGGAATATGTACATCAATCGCACCAAGAAATCTTATCCAACAATTGATATTGAGACATTTCTTTTACTCACGCATAGGTTAAATAAGACACACGTGTATATCTGTTTCTGGTGCTATTTCAGTGGCAGTAGTGATTATTCTTCCTGATTTACTTGAGAGAATCACTGGCAATTAGCAGACACATTAGGAATTTCCTGGCAGCTGCTGAGATGTGGTTTTATACAAGAATGTCGACAACACTGTGGGCGGAGAGAAAGAACAATTAATGAAGGTACCTCACAAAGAGAATGGTACTTGCATCAGCAGAAGACAGCCTACATTATTTGAACATATCATTAGCATTACAACGATGAAGTTGGAAGGGAAGAGAGGTAATGGAAGACCAAGAGAAGATACTGGACAGTTTGACGTCATGTCATGGAGGAACTGTCTGTCATCTACTGCCTATAGCATCTTGAGGTGTAGGACAGGCAGGGCCGGATTAAGCCATCTTGGTGCCCTAGGCACAAACCCACATGGGCGCCCCCTACTGCCCCGGGCCCCCGATCCTCCACTGACTGCTGGTATGTTCAATATTATGCAAAAAACTAACAAAGAAAAACAGTTGTGAAATGTAAACACATATGTTTGTACTAATATCACTCATATAAAACCTACAATAAGGTATTTCTGTATTAAAATTAATAGTTAATTAAATTTGTAATAACAGTAGACAAAGATACTGTAACTTTTTTGATAGATAAGAAAGTCAGAGAGAGCACACATTTACATTTTAAAGTTCTTTTTTCTAGATTTACGTCTGGCAAAGTTTTTGAGTACATCATCAAAGTTAATTTTGCGCAACAAGTCTGCCTCAATCATGAGCAAAGATAAGGAATCAAGCCTTTCTTGTTTCATTGTCGATCTACTTGGATTTTTTGTACGTTTCAACTGAGAAAAAGAGCGTTCAGTTGAACAGTTCGTAACCATTAATGTTAAAAATATGCGCAAGGCGATTTCTACATTTGGAAAAGCACACTCAATGTTGTCTCTATTACTTTGTAGAGTTCTGCATGACTGAACGTGTTGTTGTCAGATTTTGATGCACGAAACTTGTGGCGAATATATGAGTAGAACTGTTGTAGTTCAGTATATAAATTATTGTTCAGATCTTCAGGATAAGCATTTATTAGTCCTTCACAACACTGAGATGTTTGTGGTACATCGACCAAACAAGAAAATCGAACTGCTAGATCATTATATACCTGTCCTCGTCTACTCATCTATGTCTCAAGTTTGTCAACAATGGTGTAGAAAGCAGATATACGAAATTTGTCCCTGGCATTCTGAGATACCTCAGGGGCATCACCATCAATGACCACTGTCTTTCGTTTACGATTACGGGTCAAAGTTGACTTATAATCCACACCTGGTGTTATTTCTTTTGCAGCTTCTTCAAATCTTTCAAATTCATTCCTAGATTCATGCAAGTGATCTGCTAGTGAAGAATACAAATCAGCACACGTTTTCAAGTTCACGTGCTCATTTTGTAGAGCTTGACTGATCCTGTGAAAATGTTGTAACACTTCTTCCCAAAAGACAAGCATGAAAGCAAATTCTAATTCTTGCATCTTCTTTGCAATGTTTTCTGCTTCTCTTCTGGTGTCCCCCTTATGTGACTGGTCTTCTTGTAGACATTCTAACGCTTCTATAATCTGAGGATGAGACATTAGAATGGCTTCAGTTGCAACAGCATGTGCTTCCCATCTAGTATCGGAAAGGGACTTTATCAGCTTTTCCTTCACAAGGCATCCTTTCAGAATCTTCCATCTTTTGGTTGAAGCTGAGAAAAAAGTATAGATCAGTTGTACTGTATGGAAGAAGTTTACTGACACTAAACAAGAGTCAACGGCACTTCTGCCTACCAGATTTAGTGAATGGGCAGCACAGAGTATGTATATAGCAAACTCATTTTCTTCTAGAATTTTTTTCTGCATGCCCTTGTAGCACCCAGACATATTAGCTGCGTTGTCGTAGGACTGACCTCTGCATTTCGAAAAATCAATATTGCAAGCTTCATGTAAGTACCGCAACACTTGCTTAGCCATACCTTCACCGGTGTGACTTTGCAGCTCCAAGAAAGTCAAAAAGCGCTCAATGGGCTCTCCATCTACCACATATCGAAGAACAACGCTTAACTAATCTATATGTGAAATATCAGGTGTTGAGTCTACTGACAAGCTGAAATAACCGGAAGCCTTTACTTCATCTACAATTACTGCATGGACTTTTTGGGACATAATTTCAATCAGTTCTTCACATATAGTTTTGGCTAAATAAGAAGGATTTCCTTTTCCAGAATTTCCATATTTCGCAATGCGTGATGTTAAAAATGGATCAAACTGACTGACCAACTCCAGCAACCCTAGATAATTTCCATTTTGTAAAGATCAAAATTTTTCATTTATCCCTCTAAAAGCTAGACCACGCTCAGCTATAGTACAAATAACCGCTACTGCTCATCTCAAAACATGTTCCCAGTAAATGTACTCATCATTTATTTGCTCTTCTAGCTTTTGTAGTAGACCCGAGTCTTGTCTACAAGCTAGGTATGTTAACATGCAGTCTTTATGAGTAGCGCTTTGTTCATGATTATCAACTTGAATGTTATTTTTCCAGTCACTGAACCCATTTTTATCAGCCAAACTTGTGGAACCTTTAGACGCAAAAAGTTTACACATAAAGCAGTACACAGATCCTGTGGATGGTGAATACAATAACCATTCTCTCCTGTACTGCTCACCGTTTGCTTTTGTGCCATAGAAGAGTTTTTGAGAACAATCTCTTGTTATTTTTCCTTCAGCATAAATACGGCAACATTTATCAAAGGGACCATGATGATGCTGACAGTTAGTGAGCCCACAGTCAACCCAGTAAGCCACATCATCAGCCGAAAAGTCAATCCACAGTCCTGGATGTACTGCTTGATTTATTTTATCATATTCATCTTTATCATCATCTTCAGCAGACTGAAGTGGGTCACCACAAATTTCATTTTTCAAGCACTAATGCAGTGTCTGGATTTGCAGAACAGCATATAGTAGACTTATCAAGAGGGTTGATAGTGTCAGTAAAATCCTGTTCCACCTGTTGCTTAACCGAAACTAAATAATTCGTTAATTTTCTGCTCTTAGCTTTTACAACTGAAACAGTATGCTCTTTTTGTTTAGATAGTTTTCTCTTTTGTGCACCACTTAACTGAACACGTTTCATCTTGGGATCTGAATCTGAAAAAAAGTATGTGAAAAGCTGTAAATGAAAAATGAATAAATAATATAATCAATATAAGTGGGTGTGCTAAGGTATCATTTTCCGATTATTCATAATTACATTTTTTAAAACGAAAATGTATTTACATAAATATTAGAAAATTATGCAAAATAAGGCTAAGGAATAATATACTTAGGCCCCTATCAATAATTGCTTTATCAAAATCGATAAAAACATTTAAAGCGCAGTAATGAACTCCTTCAACACTAACTACCAATAGACGTCTGTGTGTATATATATATATATATATATATATATATATATATATATATATATATATATATATATATATTAGATTTTTTAGAATTAAAAACCCTTAGATGAAAACGAAAACGAAAGTAAAAAGTGTAACCATTAACCTTTCCTTCGTCAAATTAAGTTTTGCTGTGTAAGCTAAATTAGTAATATCTACATCAGTAAGTAGTTTATACAAATGTTCGAAAATGCAAAGTAGTTCTAAGCCGTTATGCAAATGTACAGTCATTCAATGACACGTCGACAAATTAGCACTATTCACAATTGTTTTCACTAGCAGACCAAAACAGAAGTGAATTTGTCGCTACACATTAGTGCGTTACGTAGCACAAACATATCCCAGAAAAGTCAAAAAATAGCACCAAAAAACCTTGAAGAAAAATAACAAAAAATAGAAAACAAAACTGGTTGGGGGGTATTTTACCCCCGGGTTGCGGGACCAAGGTTAAATAATGTGCGATTCAATATTACATTTGCGATTTGCTTATGCCATGCAATTACGCTACAGGACAATATACACATTTTTCTTGAGGACTTGTGGTGCCCCCCAAATGCTTGGTGCCCTAAGCACGTGCATTGTTTGCCTAATGGTTAATCCATCCCTGAGGACAGGAGGGTCTTGAGCTTGAGCAATTAAGGACACCCGGCTAGTCCAGTCACCGCGAACTGTGCAGGTTCGTGTTTTCTTTTTGACCCCGACAGAATAAACTCTATACCTTATTGGGGATTTGAACCCGGGTCTCGCTAGGGAGTTTCTGACACTCTAACTACTCAGCCAGTCTCTCCTCATATGGAGGAACATCAGTATCAATATGACGCTGTGGGCAGACATGACGCTGTGAGCAGATATGAGGCTGTGGGCAGATATGAGGCTGTGGGCAGACATGAGGCTGTGAGCAGATATGAGGCTGTGAGCAGATATGAGGCTGTGAGCAGACATGAGGCTGTGAGCAGATATGAGGCTGTGGGCAGATATGAGGCTGTGGGCAGATATGAGGCTGTGGGCAGATATGAGGCTGCCTGCGGACATAATCACCAACGCCACACAATATGAACTATAAAAAAATAGTTATTCGTTGATTGACAAAAAGTCGGAAGTTTCCAAAATTGTTTGACAAATACAAAATATTAATTGTGGTGTTCAGTTCAACCACTGTACTTTCTGCATTGACAATTGCTTTTAATGAATACCCGATCATTTCTGCTTTTCTGTGGAAGATTTGCATTCAGATTGACTTTCAGCAGCGCATGTCGTTTTGTTAAATGTAAACGAGCAGATTTAATTAACGGTTTTCTGTGATTTGTAAAGGTTCATTTTCACGGCACTATGAGCTTCGAGAAATGATCCTGTCTTTTTGCATTGAACACATAATGAGGATTTTTAACACAGCCCATGGGCTTCGGAGCGTTAGCTGTGGGGGAGGGGGGGGGGGAATACCGGGTTTCCCCAAAAATACGACTTACCCCTATAATAAGCCCTTGCCCTATTTTTCAGGATGCTTTTAATATAAGACCTACCCTCATAATGCCGTCTCCATGGCGAAGGCGTTACGGATGCGGTTCATGATCCCGTATACCTGCGTTCAAAACATATCTGCGCGCGATTTGGCAGCAGACCGCGTTGCGCTGGTTTTTCACGAAATGGTATGGGTACCGGTCGTTCAGAAAGCAATGGCAAACTACTGAAAGTAAACTTGCCAAGACATCAACAACAGCAAAAAATGCTGGTGTTGACTGCAAACGTTCTGTAAAGGATATGCAACTAACTTTTAACCCTAAAAATAAGCCCTAGTTAAGATCGTCAGCTAGAATGGGAGACTTGTTTCCGAATGGCCAGGCGGAGTACACACGCCACTTGATTTGCAGAGTTATGACGATGTTCCATAAAATTATAAAATTATGACATGACTGTAATTGAATAAATGTAGAATTGTGTACATGAATAAATGTAGATTTTTGTATCTGATATATATATATATATATATATATATATATATATATATATATATATATATATATATATATATATATATATATATATATATATATATATATATATATAAATATATATATATATATATATATATATATATATATATATATATATTTGTATAGTTATAGTTATAGACATACTCGAAAATAAGCCTTAGCGCATTGTTTAAGTTAACATTAATATAACTTAAGTCATGACTCAAGTCTTTGTTCTTATATCGAATACGCCATGTGATAAAGACAATCTTTGTATGAGTTACTCTGCCTTTAGCGTGCTATTTCTCCATCAGTCTTGCCAGTTGTCACTAGGGGTTTCAAGTTATTTCTCCACAAAACGTGCTCAGAACATCATGACTGTTTGGTTTTGATTTCTCTAATTTGTTTACGGTTTTCGTTTGTTGTCATTTCGGAAACAAACTACTGATTATAATTGTAACATTAACATGGATATATGAGTGCGAAAGAAAACGAAAATATACATTCCCAATTCCCGGATAATTTTAACACACCAAAGATCCTTACGGATATTCCTAGTCTGTCACTTTTATCCGAGAGGGATGTAAATTAAATACACTACCCTAGGATAAATAAATAGGAAGTGCAACAACTTCTGGTTCAGTTGTGTACAAATCTACTGCCTGAATGGTTCATGGTCCTCTGGAGCCAGAAGCAGATGCTCATTCTCAAAATCAGTCAGCTCTAAGCAATGAATCTGTCTTTAGCAGACTTTCCGTATGCTATTTTGCATGCTGCAGTTTACCACACGATACTATTTCTCTTTGTATTGTTTTCTTCGTAGGGTAGTCCATGCCGTGCTTATCAGGTCTTAGTCAGCTAGCACTAATCTACATTATACCAGTAGACGGAACTACTTGCTGTCTGTTAGTGACGAATGTTGGGCAGTTCTCACCAAAACCGACACCCCGAAGGCAACTGGGAGTGTACAAGGCGTGCCCTAGTGCGAGGAAATGTAGCCTAGAGACTAAATGCCATGACATAGTATATCAGGACTTAAACCTTGGTCTAGGATCGAAGCTCCGACAGGCTGGCTGTTAGAGCATTGCTTTGTTTTTCTGATCCGGCAGTTTCTGCAGCTTGTTTGGCTCCAGACGCATTGGTGTTACCTTTCCTATGGAGTAACCTTGGAAGGCCGAGAATGTAATGATGCTGCATGGGCACTACATGGTTTCTAAATTCAGCCCAGGCCTTGTGTTATGGAGATGTATAACTCCATTGTACAAACTATCGTCTGTCAGGACGGCAAGGTGCCAGTCAGTCCATGCCACGCACGTTAGTGATCATGTCTACCCACAGCCTAATGTCTCACGTACTGCCAATCATTTCTCATTAAGGTCTTCCTAAATGACATGATGTACAACTGGCTAGCATCTTCCCTGTCTGTTTCCTGGTGAATTTTTTCACTCCAGCTTCTCCTGGTGTCACGAAATATTCCAGCTTTTCCCATACTCTTAACTGGGGAGGTCACGGGTGGCAAGCATCGCCTAGATCTTTTCTCCGGGGGCATGCCGGTGTGCTGGGGAATGAACAGGCGGACAGATTGGCTGGCTCTGCAAAACTTGGAGTATTGATGCATGACAAGGCAGACGTGGTTGCGGCCTTGTGGGAGCACGTGTACACCTCGGGAGAGCAAATGGATCATCATGGTCTGGCAAGAATGAGGCAGTGAGGAGTGACGAGGTGTTCTGGCCGACGCTTGACGCTCAGAGAAAAGGCGAGTCGAACATGTAATTGGATTGCTACTGGTACTATCAGTCAGTTATCAGTTGGGGTATCTTCATTGCACTCTGGACATGTCCATAGGTGCTCAGATCCTCCCCCCAGAATATGCATCAGCGTCCGGTGGCTAATAGTGCCAGTTCTGTGTTGGTTGACGAGGCGCTTTGTTTTCACGATGTACCTCTCGCGTCTGGCTGTGCCGATTCTTACTCCCAGATCTTTCATCCTGGACAGCGATGTGGAATCACTGACGTCAAAGTCCTCTGTTCTCGCCATATCTTTAAGGACGTTAATAACATCGGCACGATCCATGGGCTGGCCATCTACAGGGGGTGCAGAGCCAGCCAGTTTGTCAGCTCGTTCATTTCCCTCGACTCCTGCATGTCCCGGGACGAAGATGAAGGTGACTTTACGGACAACAGACTTCCGCAGCGACTCAGTCCACTGTCTACGTACAGATCCAGCTTCGACCTTCTGAATCATGCTCATTGAATCACTTAGTACACACACGTTGGTATAATGCTGTGATTCCAGCCATATGAAAGCCTGTGTAACTGCGATCACCTCCATCGTCACGCTGCTCGTGGTTATAGAGTGGGCACCACTGGATTCTTGAACGGTTCGGCCCGCTGAACGGGCTGTAAATGCCCACGCACTTCTCTGCTGCTTTACAACAGATCCATCTGTATAGATGAGCACTTCGGGGCTATCTGAGTGTTCATAGATGAGCGCGTTAACCTCTGCATTGACAGCGGCAGGGTTCTGCTCTCTGCACCGTCTGTCGAGTGTGATAATGCAGGAGAAAGTGCACTTAAAAGCTGGAGGCACCGGCACCCATTCCTTGCCGGGGTTGATACTGGTAAGACTGCAGACCTGTCTGACGACATCTTCTGCCCGACCCATCCATGATTTGCCCCTCTTTAGCCTGTTACCCTTTTCTCTGAATATAGCGTCATGCAGAGGGTGCTGCTCATCTGCACTTATTTTTAAGTATGCACGAGCTCTCCAGATCTTGATCCTGTGTTCCATTGTGGGGAAGTCAAAGAGGTATCTCATTGCTACACAGCTGGTGTCTCTCGTGCAGCCCAAAATGATGCGCATGGCTTCGTTTTGTACCTTTTTAAGTCTTCCAATCTGTGTAGGGCTGACAGTGAGGATGGCCAGGGCATACTCGATGCGTGAAAGCACAAGTCCTTGGAACAGAAGTATTAGCAGTCTTTGCTCGATATTGGCAGTCGCCATAACTCTCATTGCTGACAAACCTTTTCGAGCCTTCGTTATGACATAATCGACATGATCTCTGAAGGACAGGCTACAATCAAGCCTCACGCCAAGATATGTCATTGACTGGGTTCTACTCAAAATGCTCCCATCCATTCTTCCTGCCGTCAGGTCTGTTTTCACAATATGGTTGTTTAGTGAGAACCATGTAACCGATGCCTTTGCAGGGTTGACAAGGGCATCGACATCAGCACACCATGAGGAAATTCGATCTAGTTCGCCCTGCATATCATTGGCAACCGCCTGTCTATCTCGACCCTGTCGATTTGACAAGGGCATCGGCATCAGCACACCATGAGGAAATTCGATCTAGTTCGCCCTGCATATCATTGGCAACCGCCTGCCTATCTCGACCCTGTCGATAGACGAGGATGTCGTCAACGAATGACAGAGTCCTACCCCTCCCGTCCAACTGTTGTTCAGTGATCGGCACCGTATACACGTTGAATAGTACTCGTGACAGTGGTGAACCCTGCGGCAATCCTGGACATATCGTTATCGGCTCAGAAGACCAACTCCCGCATCTTAGCATCACCTTCCTTTGTGCTCGAAAGATACTCTGTTATATGCGTCCTCTAAGTCTATGGCGGCCGCACATGTCTCTTCTCTGACATGAAATCCTTCGTAAACATCTTGAGCAAAGACCGCCGCATTCAGCCATGACTCTTTGTTGTGTCTGTATCCTTTAAGTGTGGGCGGGAAGCAGCCGAGCTGTTCCAAGTCACAAGCAAGTCTGTGTGCTACACTTTTCTCCAGTAGCTTGCCAACAGTGTTCTGCATCGTAATGATTCTGTAGCCGCTTATCTTGGAATGGTCTTTGTTCGGTTTTGGCATCGGCAACAAGTAGCTGTGTAGCCATTCTTCTTTGACCTGACCCCTCTGGATACTGGTGTTGAATTCTCTGGCCAGTTCTTCCATGTCATCATCTGATATCACCAGAAGGTCACCATATCGGATGCCGTCTGGGCCTGGGGCGGTGTTAGGTGATTTCTTGAGCATCGTACGCATTATCTCAGCTGTGATTATCCATTCTTCGTCTGTCCCGACCCCCTCGCACAACTGAGAGAGTGTCGTTGTGGTTCTCTGTCTGGCGGGCCACTCTTTCTGGTCAGTCTGTTCTATGTAGCGTGCAAGAAGGGAATTACCTTTATCGGCATCCGATTTTTCCATGCGAGGTCTGTGCCTTGAAAGTCTGGATTACCCCTACGTTGTGCAGCACCGTTCATGCTCTTGTAGAGGCGCCAGAATGTCGTAAGAGATCGCTCGGAGCACACCTTCCTGCAGAACTTGTCCCATTTCTCGGCCTTGGCCTGTTTGGCGCAGGATTTGAATAAAGTCATCGTCCTATCGACCTCAGTCTTCAGGTTCGCCAACTCAACCTGTGGCATGTTAGCCTTTCTGGTCTTTTGCCAGTCTTTGACAGCCTGCCTCTTTCCCAGCCATGCCTTCTCGACCTCTCCATTCCACCATGGTGGCTGCAACCATCTTTCTTGTCTCCTGCGGGAGGAAGTTAGTTTTCTTCTTCTGATCTTGCTTATGGCATCTTGACCAGTGTTGTCGTACGGGAAGGCATTTGTCTTGTTTCTTTGACTCATGGCCCTATCTTTCTTGATCAGGATGACACAAGGGTAGTGGTCACTATCGTGGTATCCCAGTGTGCCCCACCGGCACCTTGGTGCGATGGTGGGCGACACCAGAGCCAAGTCAATGACGCTGTCAGAGTGACCTGGTCGAGTGGCTATTCTGGTGACCTTCCCATCATTCAGACAGATTAGGGCAGCAGATGCCAGGGCGTCCTCCAGATCTTCTCCCTGTCTATTGGTGGTGCAATTCCCCCATTGACTGCCTCTGGCATTGAAGTCCCCACAGTAGATGATATGCCTTTCATCCATATCGAACAAACTCTGCCATTGTCGCACGTCGACCTTCCCATTTCGCGCATAAACGTTCACGATTACAAGCTGCACTGGCGTCATTATTCTTAATGCTTACTGGTACTATTGGTGTTGGAACTCTTCCCTGGCTGCTGAGGATGGGTACGGAGCGCCTATGGAAATGCCCCGAATGCTGTGATGTCGGTTCCTAGATCAATCAATCAATCAATCAATCAATCAATCAATCAATCAATCAATCAACTGAGTAGGCGTCATGGGACGATTAATCGCATAACGCGAATTTCCGTATCTGCCACGGGCTTATATATCGTTGAATTCTTGCCATTCCATTATAATTAAACGTGTCTGGTACTTTATTAAGAACTATTAAGTCGTAACTGTGACACACTCTTACTTCTCATTTTTCACCATTCATTTTTTTTTGGTTCAAACCTACTTTTTGTTGGCACAGAATCTGTAATGTGGCCACATATCTTCAAGTGTATATATTAACTTATACAAAAAGAAAACATACAATTATAGACCAGACATACATACAGACACATGTGCATCATAATAACAAACTAGCACGGTTAGAAAAATAAGTGTAAAATATATCGTAAAACATATAACATTGAGTGGATTATTCAATGGTCAAAAAATAAAATTAGTGACTGCAATTGCCCCAATGGAATTCAGATCTTCAACTATATTATCTACTCTCTTCTATTAAAATACAAGTTCGTGAGTGGTTGGATGTTGCGGCTAAGGTTATCTGCGGGTTGATGTAGCCAGCAATACCACTAGCTTTCTTGGGATTTCTTGTCTCTGAAGCGATACGTTCTATGCCGAATCCTGGCCTCGATGTATCCTACTACGCCTGTTTGCGCGTGAGGAAGGGGCGGAGATCTCTGGAACACAGTTTTCGTTGAGATCATACGTTTGCTAGAAACATCTCAACTCCACCATCACCGCCATAGATGCAAGTCGGTGTCAGGACACAGGCATTCGTAACGCCAATTGCTGGGAGTCAACAGTTGACATTGAGGCTTCAAGAGGATTCAGTACCAAAGAACAAGGTGATTAACCTAAACGTGAACCAGCCAATCAATAAGCCAATCAGCCAGTCAACCAGCAAGCCAATTAACAAATCAAACAACTAACCAGCCACTCAACCTACAAGCAAACAGCAAAAGAAACAGTCAATCAATAATCCATTCAACCAGTCAACAAATCAGTCAACCAACCGACCAAATAACTAACCAGCCAATCAAACTATAAGCCAATAAGCCAGCCAACCACACAGCCAACCAAACAAACAACCAACAAACCAGCCATCAGCACAGCTAACCAACCATAAAATCAACCAAACAACCACCTAACCAACAAACTAGACAACCAACCAACCAAAATACTAACCAACCAACCAAACAGCTAACCAACCAACTAACAAATCGCCTATCAAAATAACCAACCAACCAACTAATAAACCAACCAACCAACAAGCAAATCAACCAAATAAGCCACCATCCAAAAACATACTTAGTAGGTTACACTGTACTTAAACTATCTTTATTCTCTTCCTCCCGCCTTGTCTCTGGTAACACGGATTCTCAATTTGTTTGTTTGCTAGAAATGCTCGCATCATTGCATAAAAAAATGTAGACTACAAGTCGACAGGGTCGACTTCATTGCATCGGGCTTTTATCCCAATTGGCTCAGTCTCTTTACGCAGCGCGGAAAGCGTCGCACAAAGCACGAACTCCGTATCTCCAGCGATGACCCTCATGAGTCTCCTGACAAATGCACCCGTGAACCGAAGGATACGGCCCGGAATCAAACCCACAACCTTCGTAGCCCGAGGCAGACGGTTTGACCACTTCGCCAAGGAGACTCGCATCATTGCTTTTGTGGTATACTGTTAGTTGGAAATCTAGTTACATGGCTAAACCATTTAACTTGTTGCCGTCTGATAAAATATAATACAGCTATAACTCCCAATTTAGTCATGATTTCTTCATTTCTCATTTTCTCTCTTCTTGATACATTGAATATTCTTCTCAGGAATGTCATTTATGTTTTTGTGATTTTTCTTTTCTCTTTTTCTCTCATTGTCCAGGTTTAGCAGTGGTAGGAAAATTGTGTTGTACATTGCTTTCTTAATAACTATTGATACGTGTGTGTTCTTTGTATTAGTGCCATTTGTCCAATGAGTTGGTTTGCCTTATTGCATCTATTTTAATCTCGTCTTCTGATTTGCCATTTGATAATATTATGCTTCCTAAATACTTAAAGCTCTTTACTTGTGTGAAGAGGTATTCTTTTAGATGAATCTTTGTTGTTTTTTCCTTCTTTGGTTATAGTCATTTCTTCTATTTTACTGATGCTAATTTCATGTTATGAAAACTGTATTGTGTTTATTGAATGTTTCGTTCTCTCCATTTGAACTGAGCAAAGTCCATACTCATGCAACAGCTTATATCAGTTGGCAATATTGAATACTGCACTGGACATTTGCTTGTGTATTAGCTTTCCCTATAACTAGTGTCCTTAGCCTATATCAGGTGAACTATATCCGCCTTCTGAGGTAATCGTAATTTACGTCCGCAAGTCCCTGATGATAAGTCAACATTTTAGTCCAACTGATAATGTAGGGAATTAACCCGCTACATCGGCATCAGCGCACCGGAAGTTTATCCATTCAGCCATGTCGATCTCCGTGTAGTCTATGATTTATAAAAAAAAAAAAAAAACGTCCGAATCCATTAAGATATCTCTATTTATGGGTAAACCAGGCGCTATGTTATTATGGCAGTGCAACCAATCCATTTTGAAACTCATAATCATAATGTGTCAACATACGAATTCATCAAAGCCCTCGGGACAAACTCGTATGTCCCCTCTCTCCCTCAGAAGATGTCGAAGAGAAATGATAATTATAGTTCCGGAATCCGGTTGTTTACGTATACATCTACTTGATCCTCCACGACCCTTCCTGCTGGTGTCAAACTGCATTCCTGAACCCATCTATCGCAGGTGCATGTGATCATTATTTTGTATTTTCCCGTCCAACACGCAATCATTTATAGACAGGAGCATGTCTTCTTGGTACAGACAGAAATGTAGACAGACAAATGAATATAGCGGGCGCGCTGGTTTGCGGTAGGAAGCTGCAATGGCATGAGTGCGGTCGGACAAGAATCCCATACTTGCACTCGACATTTGCTATGTGACAGAGAGCTCATAAATAAATGCATACGTGTTGGTTGTCGCTCATGGAAGCAGAACAAGAAAGTAGATATTAGAAACGTACTTCTTATGTTTCTATCAGCCTCGGCCACTGCATGTGAGTTTATTTATGAACTGTCTTAGTGACCTCATGGGTTTCCAAATGATATCTTCTTCTTCTTCTCCTGCGTTCATGCGGCATGTTGTTTTAGACGTAATTGCGTTGTGCCTGTTTACAGCAGAGTTGCGATATTTGCACCTTTCCACCGACACATCCGACTTCTTCAGGCATTTGTTGGCATGGTTACCTTCATGTAATGCGATTGATATTATGTGAAAGAAACACTGGCGATCTATTCACTCAGATGCCTCGCGCTCCGATGTTCCTGTGTTCTGTACCTGACCAGGTCTTCGGTTGACGAGTGCAGTTTTTTTGGAGACTACTAGGGGGTCCCGCTGGAGCTACGGAGTCCGTGCGTTGTGCAACGCTGTTGGTATGCCGCCTTGCGGAATGGACCGAGCCATATGGACTATAACCCGGTATAGTGAAATCGATCCGCATACCTGTTAAACCCGTTTTGAACCCTTACGCGTGTCTTTTGACATTTGGAATTGACTGCTCAAATCCTGTTCCCCATTTGAGAGCTTTTTGAGTTCTAATAACAGATTTACACAATTGATCAATGGATAAAATTTGCCAGACGTGTCTTCATTTTTCGTATCTCAATACATGTTAATTGATCAGTCAGCAATCCAGTTATCTCACAGAAATAGCATAATTATAAACTAAGATCGGATATTAGGGACATCCAAACAGGAAGACCGGAATTAGGGAGTTAGTTTGTTGCATATCCTTTAAAGTATGTCGCAGTCATTTTTACCATTTTTGGCTGTTTGTGATTTCTTGACGGGACTGAGTTCAGTAATATGCCCTGGTTTTCTAATCGACCAGCACTCATACCATTGTATAGAAACCATTGCAACCATTAGCCTGCAGCTAAATCTCACACAGCTGTGTTTCGAACGCAGTATGCAGGTTAACAAACTGCATTATAACTCTACGCCACAGCTGTTGTTTGTCGAGACTCCTGTCTTTTCCACTTTTCACATCGGGCAGTGGGGAGCGTTTTGTGTGATATTCACTGGCACAGGAACGGAGCATAATGGGGACGACCCGTTGCTGTGAAGTTGGAACTGCGACTAACTAACTAACTAGCCACAGCGCAGGGCAAAGGAGATATATACAAAAAGGCGGGAGTTTGTTTAGTTTAGTCGACGGATCAACAACACGGCATACGGGTGTAACCCATAAGTTCTCCGTTCTACTCCTAATTCAAGCCTGAGCCCGGAGAATCTCAGCTCAGTGTACAAACACCGTAGCACTGGCGAGGATTCTGAAATACTTTGGGTAGATTTTTAACTCGACATTTTGCCCGGCAGCGCCGTTAGGCTACTCTTTTTCGATTTCCCACTGCCAAGGGATTTTTTACGTGCGCAACAATACATACGTGCGTCCGATCTCACTACCCAGAAACTAGGGGAAATTTTGTTACTAGAAATCCACGTGAAAAAAATCCCGGCCCTCACCGGTGTTTGAACCCGGGACCTCCAGCACTTGAGGCGAACATAATACCTCGAAACCACTCAGCCTCAATAGATGCTAAAAGCAAAGTAAAGAACTTATGTTCATGCCTTGAGATGTATTGGGTATAGGGGTATAGAAACCAAGTGATGACTGTGAATCTACAACCATGATCAGACTGCGAGAACAGCAAGTTAAAAGAGATGTGGCCCAGACAAGAACAATATGCAGGAAGCCAAAGAAGATTAATAAACCTAACACAGAACTGGTATCGTGAGCCGCTACACTCTGCGGGATTTACTGAAGAGAGGATCCGAGCACTTATGGACTGACTGGTTCGATGTGCAATGAGGATGATCTTTGGATTAACCAACCACCCAACCAACCAAACAATCAAGCAGGCAAGCAAGCAAGCAAGCAACCAACCAACCAACTAACTAACTAACTAATTAACTAGCTAATTATATGATGCTGCGGTCATTCTTCGTAAGATCAACCAGCATTTCGTGGGTGTAATGGAATGTGGAATGGCTCACCTCACTTCAGAGGTCACAGATTGTAAGAATTGTATGGATTTTTGCCCTGGCCATGCGGGAGTGCGGAGTAATGAACAGCCTGATAGACTGGCAGGGAATGCACCTCTTGGTGGTCGATTACCTATGGACAAGGGAGAGGTGGTCGTGCGCCTATAGGACCAGGTGCAGGAACATATTGAGAAACCGTATGTGGAACGGATGAGCTTGCGGGGATTGGCAGGGGTTCTGGTAGAATCTCAAAACAGAGGGAAGACCAGTTAACTTTCATTCTGATAGAGGTAGGAACAATTAGTACTGTGACTCGCGCTGGCTGTTGAACGAGGGGACGGAGCGCATATGGGAATGTCCTGAGTGCAGTGATGTCGGTTCTTAGCTCAACTCAGCTCAACTCAATTTATGAGTATAAGAAAGATACGGACCCTTTTCACGTCTTAAGTCGCATCGCGCACACGATGCTTGACCCATAATTTGTATACCTATCGGCACTCGGTGGGTGATGTGGTCGGTATATACACCTAACGCCTTTACTTCCCAAGTCATCATTGGTACCAATGTTAAGCTGAATCAACCTGGGAGGCAACTTCAATTTGAATAAATGCGAATTCGCCAGCTGGGGATGGAACCCATTACCTACTGATCGGCAGGCGAGTAAATAGCCACTACGCTACTGAGACTCCCGCCAGTTCCTGTTCTACCTTTCACATTTTATGGTACCCGTTTTAGGATGGGTGGACTTGCGAGCCCAGATGCAATTTAAAAAAGACTGCATCTATGGGTATTCGAATACACGACACAGGCACTTTGTAGTCACTTCGCGAAAGCAGTTCATTTGAATTGTGTAGTGGTGGTGAATTTTAGAGGTGAATTGTACTGAATGTGACCAGGAATGTTGCGCGCCGTTGGTAAACATGCAATGGACAATGGAAACTGTACAACAACTATTAAAAAAGATGGCAAGGGTTATCTTGTCCCCAGTTGAGAACATAATGATTAATACGAGGGGGCTTCAAAGAAGAACCTTAAAAGTGGAATATAAATTTCAATAGCCATGCCATTGTCTTGTAGCTGTCAATACTGTGGTTAAGGATGTCAAGAGGGTTAAGCGCGTGACATCAATGTACAGACGAACACGGTGACGTCATAAGGGCAGTTTAAAGATGGCGGCCTCAATTTTGACATGCACCAAACATGAGCAGCGTTCTTGTATCCTTTTTTTTTAAAATTTTTGGATCAGTGAAAAGGGTGAAACATATACAAATCATTGGCGAATGAAGGTCCAGAATGGTGATGCATGCCTGTCAGTCCAGCAAGTGTATGAGTGGAGTAGGACTTCTGTGGCAGACTTTTCGGTCTGATGAAGAGGTATAGCACACGCGACCAAGAGAAGATTTCTCTACAGGAATCCAAGCACTTTATCGGATTTGAAGGCAGTGGCGATTACGTAGAAAAACTAAACATTAGTTCTGTACTTTTTCAGATTATATTCACCCAAAACAAAACAATATAATTAAAGGTTTTCATTTTAACCCCCCCCCCCCCCCCCCCCCCCCCCCCGTATAAAGGTTGCAACAGTGGTGAAAAAAAAATAGTATTGAAGTACTATAAAGAACCTATACTGTTAATTGCATGGGTCATTTGGGCAATGATCAGACAAGCCGAGAAACATCTAATGACAGAGAAAATAAGATATCTGAGAAAAATGCAAAGAATACGACGGACAGAAAAAAAAAAAAAACGAACAACCAAGCCACTTCTCCAAGAAACAAATGGAAATGAAAAATGAAGTTTCATGAGAAGAGAATCTTCCACATCCTTGCGAACTGTGATTTTCTTGATAAAGTTTGCACTGCTACTCTCTAACCCCCTAATTGATTAGGGAAATTAGACATAGACAGTCGAGATTTTCTGGACACGGTAGACGAGAAATACACTAGAAAACTTAGTGCCAACTGACAACATTGATGGCAAAACAGCAAGGGGAAGGCAGAGAGATAAACACCAGAATATCTTGCACAAAGAAGCAATTGAGACAAGAACATATACTTTATCATAATCACAAGTCATTGTGTTACATGGCGAACAGTCACCGCCCACGCTTATCGACACGGCGCAAGATAATGGTGACGAATATAGAGAAGGTTTAAGATAAACGGCAGTGCAGATAGTCTGTGGAATCGAAGCCGGCAAAGATTATATTTTGCTCAATTCACAAACAGAGACTAGTGATGTCCATTAATCACAAAATTGCCGATACTTGTTCCACGCCTGGCCAGTCAACCGCGAAACATTTCCTGTCTAATTAATCCACGGTTGTTTGCGGGTGAGTAGGTCAACCAGTCAAGACAGCGCGGTTGGGTTGCTAGCGGTTCCTGATTGATTCCTAATGAATGGATTAATGGAATTTTAATAGTCTGTGAGGACTGTGATATCGCGACAGTAACGGATGTCCAGAGAGTTGCACAGACAGACATAAACACACGGTGATGTGGTGATAAATGGATGCTGCATACACAGCATTTAGATTATGTGTCGTAGGGTTTATTAAGTCGCGGAGTTGCATAATTTCTCGACACATTCGTTTGAAGAATATCTTGGATATAGAAAAGAACAATGCATCTATACGACACGATCTAAATATTGAAGAAGGCTGGCTACTAAAGACGATAAAACAAAGAAAATATAAATATTTTGGTCACTTGAAACTTCATACAAGTTTGGACAGAGCAATCATGGAGAGGTATATGTCTGGGAAGAGAGGAAGAGGAAGGTCAAAGAGAAGATGGGTGCAGGATGTGGCAGACGCTCTCCAGATGGGTATATCGGACGCGGAACATCTTGCTTATGTCCGAAAAGTTTTCCGGAAGGTTGTTATTGGAGCGAGGTTCTGCAAGGGACATGCTACTGAATGAATGAACTCGCTTGAAAACCGTGGCAAAGAGTTAGCGAACGCAATTCGCAATCATATATACCCGGGTTGGAAATCAGCTGTAAGCGAGTTGGAAGCAGATCACATTGTGTTGATATTAAACAATAGTATGAGCACAGGTTGTTCAAAATGCAAAGGCAAACTAATAGATGTGTTAAAGCATAAACATGTTCTGCATATTCGTTACAGGACGTCGCAGTCAACCCGAGCATGCTTTGATCCTTAGTGATTTCTTGGCAAGTGTACTTTCAGTACCTTGCCATAGCCTACTGAACGATCAACAATCATAATATTGTATGAAAACCAACGCTAGGCGGACTGCTTCCAAATCATAAACTAAACGTCAACTTCCCAAATAAATCACAAACCGCCAAAACATGCTGGGGTTGACTGCGAGATCCTGTAAAAGACATGCTGTTAACTATAACACAGTTGAAGAGTTCGAAATCAGCCACGGATGATTCTAAAGCAGGTCAGTTTGTGTTGATTTCGATAGTATGAGCCGTCGTCTATTCAGAAATCAATGGCAAACTACCGAAGTAACATTGCCTGGTAAATAACAAACAAACAGTGCATTCTGGGCTTGATGGCCACGTATTGTAAAGGATGTGTGACAATTGTGACGTTATACAAGCAGGTGATCAGTCAGACGAGAAATCAGGAAATGACAGATGGAAGACAGGGGCAGGTAGGGGCGACAACAAACAGGCATACAATTAATTTATGTTATTCAGAGAAACAGAATCTCGAGTTATCTATCGCTTCTTGTCATTTCTCCAAGTTGAGACATTGGGACGTATTTTAATTGTTCTAATCCCGTTGGTCTGAGATATTCTGTTTTCGTCGGTCTAAGATGTTCTATTTCCGTCGAACTAAGATGTATTTCCGTCGGTCTAAGATGTTCTATTTCCGGTCTAAGATATTCTATTTCTATCGTTTTGAGATCGCTATCTCCGTTGTTCAGAGATGATCTATTCCTGTCGGTCTCTGATGTTATATATCCGCCAGTCTGAGTTGTTCTATTCCCGTCGGTCTCGTCTTATTCTTTCACTGGCCTATTGTCATACAACTTTCTGTGGTTGAAGTTAACCAGCTTTTGTTGGGATTCTCATTAAGACCTCTTTCTGGAAACTTGAATCCTGTAAGGCCTAATCTGTGTTTGAATCTGAGGGATGCTGATTAAGTGTAGTAATTGTTTTTGAACGCGGTGTAAACTGGTTCATGGCAGTGATTTTCCCTTTATTGTAATGAACGATGGTTCAATACGGTTTATGATGATGCTGTGTATTTTATGTTTGTTAAATATTATCAACGTTGGTTCGAAACAGTGCGTGTCGATCATACGTTATTGCACTTCCGGTCTAACATAGAGGATAGGCAGTTGAGCTGTTAAGGCCTCTGGAAAGTCTATGCTTGTGTCTACGGATTGCTTGTGCATTCTCCTCACGTTGGTATGGTAATGCATGGTTTATGTCATGTCTTAGAAACCTAACCCAGGCGAGGGATACTATTTTTTAAAATAAAAACTACCTGGGTAAACCTTGGCTAAAATGGGAACCAGGAAATGTCATGGAAAGCAAAGATGGCTGTGTGAATGTGACCATATTATCCATTGAGTGCCCATTGGTGGAAACAATATGGAACTAGCAACATATAACCAACAAGTTTTAAGTCATGGAGAAGGGTCTGGGATTGTTGTGCTTTGACCCAATAGAGTACGTTTGTTGTAGATGCATTTTAGGGATGTAAGAGTCAATGTATTACAATAGATGGTGAATTGTAACACGTGACCAGCGGGTCGGCAGACTCTTTACAGTCACGTTTCTAAAGGGGTTCACTTGAATTTGTAATAGTGGTGGATTTTAGTTCTGAATTTTACAGTGTGACCAGAAATGTTATGCGCCGTTGGTGATATGGAATGGGAAATGGGAATTGTACAAAAAGATTAAAAAAGCATTTTCTCCAAATGGAAACAAAGAAACATCAATACGTTAGAATTACGATTCATAAATCTGGAACAACATTATCATCATCTTGTTTCGCCATCTTAAACGATCACCCGAATCGTGGATCAGCTTCGTGTTATTGTAACGACCACGCCATGTGACCAATCTATCCAGATATTTACTTCTTTGCCGCCCCTTGTTCTTTTTTATCTCAATCTTACTAGTTGTCACCAATATTTATAGTTATTTTTTTCTCATAATGCAACCAGACAATTATGACCATCTGTCTTAAATGTCTATAATCAGTTTACAGTTTTTATGTGTTTATTGTAGGCCTAACTCGTTGGTTTTTCTGTACAACGCCGACAAATAAATTAAAAGAAAACTAGAGAGAGTATATGTCACGTAAAATCTTTAAGTTGTCGATCGATGATAATATGTCGCGCCATGCGTCAGCAAGCAGCCGTCATTCTTTGATGTGTTGTTGATCGAGGAAGGACTGTCGCGCCATAAGTCTGTAGGCAGCGGCCATCCTTTTGATGTGATAGACAGATTGTCTGGGTAAAAGTCGGCAAGATCTTTTGTTGTGGGGGAAAAAGTTCTCTAGATCACAGACAGGAGAAACTTTCCCGGATGAAAGGTACAGACAGCCAGTTGTTGACATTAAGTCGGAAACGGAGAGAGAAAAATAACTTCTAGACGTCTAGTGTCTAGACAGCTATGTGACGTCATTCACGCACAGTATTAAAACAGTCTGGATAAACAACTTTGGGGGAGTTGACCAAATAATGTGAAACCACCAGGACGTGTGCGTTATTCCTAGCTTAATTACGGAGAGATACTAAAGTGGACATTTAACCATTGTGTTATTCAATAGTCTCAATTTCAAGCAGGAAAAAATATATGGTATTTAATTAAATATATCTAACTTAGATTACTCTTAGGAATCGAGTGTAGTAATGTGCGTTGATATAACGTATTATAAGTGCGTCGGCAACAGTAGCCTGTCGCGTAGCTTAAACTAGCTGGTGTGAGATATCAATCAACTCATTGAGTTAAGGGCAATGTAGTGGGATGATATTTAGGGAGATTGAGGATGGTTGGGGGGGGGGGATAAAGGACATGTCAAATGTTAGGATCTTCCAGCAGGGCATCTGCTGGGTTTCTGCCCTTTTCCTTTAGTCTTTCCTTGTCTTACCATGACTCAGACCGATGTGATGAGCTCCTCGGCCTTATAACAGAGTTTGGTTCTCTGTTATATTTCTGAGTGCGGCCGGTGGCCTACACTCACCTAGTAAAGGTTGGAATCGGGTTGCTCTCACCAGGTGTGTTCTCTCTTCAACAGGTTCCAATATATTTTACCACCAGCTAGAAGAAAGTCATGGCTCGAGTATTGAAGGCAGAGTTTACTGAGAGGCTTTTGCACTGGGCCCATAACCCAGAGGGTCTGCAGGAACCTGGCCTCTGCTTAGCAGGAAACGATGATTATATAAGTGTGTTTCTTAAGTGATAGTTTACATCACAGTAAAATAAAGACACCGACAACAACACCAGTACCAGGAACACTAGTAGATACATAGATACCTGGAACATTAACATTGTGTGTTAACATTGGGGAATTCCTATCATTACCAATTACCAGTGTGTGTTAAAATTGGGGAATTCCTACAAACAGTGAAATGCTAACATTTAGTATTTCAAAGTGACAATGACATTATTTTTAGGATTCTCTGATCACAGAACTTTTATGAACAGAGTAGTTACACTGTGTGTGTTAGATTGATGGTCAATATTGGACTGTTTCCACTATTGATGACCAGGCATCCGGACTGTCCAAGAGCTATCGGAGGAAGTCGACACTTGGCCTGAGAGACACATCATTTGGGTGAGGTCTTCTGTCCTTAATATATGGTGCTGTTGTGTGGCCAGTACAGTGATGAAACAGACTTTGCTCCTGATATATTCGGTCTGATTCTGCATACACACTAGATTATACGACAGACATTCTACACATACACTTTGCACATACATGACACTTGTCTCTATTAAAATTAATTTGTTGTTTTGTTAAAGCCAGTGTTGTGTAGTGTGTTGTGGAAAAGAATGAGAGGGGGCATGGTCCATTGGTAAGAGAGAGAGAGAGAGAGAGAGAGAGAGAGAGAGAGAGAGAGAGAGAGAGAGAGAGAGAGAGAGAGAGAGAGAGAGAGAGAGAGAGAGAGAGATCCAGAGACTGACGGGGTATTGTGGACAGAAATCAAGAAGATCCTCAAGATAATGATATGGGGTTAAAAGAATGTTGGTGTTGATTCCCCTCACCCCAGGGACGACACATATATATATATATATATATATATAATACGACGGTATATACATGATGCCCGAAGCAACATACAGATTGAGTCGTTGACCATTTCGCAATAGCTAAAGACGAAAGCCGGGTCTTTTAAACTTAAATGTTGCTGATTCATTCCTAGAATGCCTTTGACCAAGATGAAGAAACATACTGACATTATCCAAGAGAGAAACATGACAGACAGGAAGACACAGAGAAGCTTAGAGACATCATACAAACAGAAAGGCAAGCAAGCAAAGTGACAGATACAATGTTTTAATGCGCAAAATCTATCAACATCTTTCTTCGCAGAATTCGACACACATATGCCAAACACATGATCACGTGTCCTTGGAAATTGTAGAGTAAGATAAACAATGTGATGCTTACGTTATATAAGAGTCTGCATTGAGATATGCTATTTCTTTTATGTTTTTGTAGATAAATAAGACAAGGTTATTGTGACCTCAATAGATAGTAAATGTTATAGCCGTGAAGGTAACGCGGCCTACAAATGCCGGAAGAAGTCGAATGTGTCGGCCGAAAGATGCAAATATCGCAGATTGGCTGTAAACAGGCACTACGCATTTACGTCTAAAACAACATTACGGACGAACACAGAAGAAGAAGAAGTATATTTTATTGTGCTTCACCAAGCCAGCGTTCGGAATATACATACAATGCAAAAGGCACGGAGTTTAATGGCAATCGTTTAGTAAATTAAGCAAATAACAAGTGTGAGAAATATGACATAAAAAAATAATTTGAAAATAAAATAGTGAAAGGCAGATTGTCAGATAGGAAAATAAAACTACGATAAATATAATAAAACTCGAATAATAAATCAAACCAGCGAATTTAAATGTTTAGGGTCAATTTTCACTTCAGTTCGGGGAATGGATAGAAAAATTAACACACGTTGCAAATAATCAGGTACTGGAACAACTAGCACCATTTCTGAAGCATAGAAAGATATCTTTAAGTACTAAAGCAAATCTATTTAAGAAATATATTTAGGTCGACATTATGCTACCAGTGCACAAAATCATAGCAGCAGAGATGAGGTGCCTTAGAAGTTCTGCGGGAGTAACCGTGAGGGATAGAATTAGGAATGAGGAAATTAGAGGATGACTAGATCTGAAACCAGAAATGCACGTCATTAAAGAACAACATATTGCATGGTCACCTCATAAGAATGCAATGGTACTATCTTCCACAAACAGCCTCATTGAAGAAATACAATGAATATAGGGCAAAGGGAAGACACAATAAACGATTTAGTAATGGTAGCAAGAACAACCTTTGAGAAATTAATACCGATGTATATACAAGATGATAAAGCGCAGGTAACAGCAATTTACATCTCCTCCCCACCCCATTCCACCTCCCAAACACTTCAATGAATTATATGGAGGAAGAGAAGAAGAAGAGGAGAAGGAAGAAGAAGAAGAAGTAGTAGTAGTAGTAGTAGTAGTAGTAGTAGTAGTAGTAGTAGTAGTAGTAGTAGTAGTAGTAGTAGTAGTAGTAGCAGCAGCAGCAGCATCAGCCGCAGTAGTAGTAGTAGTAGTAGTAGTAGTAGTAGTAGTAGTAGTAGTAGTAGTAGTAGTAGTAGTAGTAGTAGTAGTAGTAGTAGTAGTAGTAGTAGTAGTAGTAGTAGTAGTAGTAGTTGTTGTTATTGTTGTCGTAGTAGTATAGTAGTAGTTGTTGTAGTTGTAGTGTTTAGTAATTAGCACAGTACGCTCACGTCCTTAATGGTAACAGTAACAGACATCATGTATGTGATATAGTTGAACATTTCATTAATGTAATATGTTATGTCTTCTGGAGCAGATGCACAAATCTGGGCACAGTTGAGCAGAAGTGGTCACTGTGCTCAAATAAGCCTGCTACATCTATTTATTGTAATAATTAAAATACACAATTCATGGCTCTACGTGTTAAGTAAGTACAGTTGACTTTATTCAAAAACTCACATCACAACACTCGAAACATTTTCATGCAGGCATCGTTCTCATCTTCAACAACCAGCAAAGACTCTAAAAACTAATAGTGCCAATGTCAATCTGATTATGTCTGACCTTTTCTCGGAGTACTGAGTGTTGACCAGATCCTGTTCTTCCACACTAAGAAAAGAGGAAAATGAAGATATACTTACTGGCTCTGAATTGACTGTTGATGGCCTGCCCATGGATCGTGTTGTGATTCTAAAAGGGCCCTGCTAAAGCTGCTTTACCGTGCACCAATACTCCGCGCAGCGATGCAGGCCCAGCCAATCTGCCCGTCTGCTTGTTCCCCACAAGCAACAAAAAATGTCTAAGGAAAAGATCCAACGTGTGCTCTGTACCTTTGATCTTTTAATTGAAGATGAAAAATCAAAGAAGCTCTGGATATAGAGCCGATGGTATCATCGCGTCAAGATATTACTCTTTCATGCAATGGATTAGGCTGTGTTAAACCTGCACGATGGCATTCGTTTACATAAAAGGAAAATGCATGTTTTTAGCACTTAGAGCATGTTATGGGAAAATGGTATGGTAGACAAGTGTCTGGTGACTAACTGGGATACTTACTGATTGTTGCTTTGTTGATATTTGAGAATGTACAAAGACGAAGCAGGAGGAGAAGACGGCCATGACAATATAGAAGAAAACAAGAAAGAGAAGAAGAAGAGTGAGGAGGACGAGGAAGATGAAGATAAGGAGGAGGTGGAACAGAGAATAAGAGGAGGAGGAGAAGGAAGAAGAAGAAGAAGAAGAAGAAGAAGAAGAAGAAGAAGAAGAAGAAGAAGAAGAAGAAGAAGAAGAAGAAGAAGAAGAAGAAGAAGAAGGGAAGATGGAAGAGAAGGAGGAGAAGAAGAACAAGAAGAAGAAAAAGAAGGCGAGAGAGGAGGATGAATGAAAGAAAACAGGAGAAAAAGAATTGGAGGAAGTGGTGGTGGGGGAGGAGGAAAGGGGAAAAACATTAACAATAAGAAGAAGAGGAAGAACAGCATCAATGGCAGCAACAGCATGACTCGAGGAAGACCTAAACAATTTGACTGGTAGGTTTGATTAAAGTGGCGACGGCAAACAAGGCGACGGCAAACAAGGCGACGGCAAACAAGGCGACGGCAAACAAGGCGACGGCAAACAAGGCGACGGCAAACAAGGCGACGGCAAACAAGGCGACGGCAAACAAGGCGACGGCAAACAAGGCGACGGCAAACAAGGCGACGGCAAAGGTACTATTGCAACACTGATACAATCACAACACAGGTATAATCATAACACAGGCACAATCACAAAACTGATACAATCACAACATAGGTGCAATTACAACACGGGTAAAATCACAACACATGTACAATTACAACATTGGTACAATTACAACACGGTTACAATCACAACACGAAGACAATCACAACACATATACAATCATTACAGAGATTGATCAATACATTAGGCTGAAGCAGAATAACTCATCATACGCTAACATCATATATGGAACACGGAGTATCAATTATAATCGGACAGAACAACTGTCTTATGTTTGTTCAGATAGGGTTAATATATGTTTGTGTGTGTTTTAATTGCTACACCCGTGTGCTTACCTCTATGTTGTGAAAGAATTTCGGGGGACATAAATAAAGCCCGATTGGTGTGTAATACTATGCAACACATGTTAGAGTCACGCAGAGAAACAACAAACTCATGTACATATCCAGCGAGAACAGAAATCACACACAGCGTAAATTATTAATCCCTCTTGAATAATTAATAAATGTATTTGGAAAATAAAGACATTTCTTTCTTTTTTTTTGCATATCCCTTACAGGACGTTGCAGTCAACATCAGCATTTATCAGCTGCTGTTGATGTACTAGGCAAGATTACGCTCAGTAGTTTGCCATTGCATTCTGAACGACCGGCTCGCATACCCCTAAGTTACCAACGCGGCGAGAACCGCTACCGGATTCTCGCGCAGGTTATGTTACTCACTAGAATATACGGGATTACGGAGGAAGACGTTAACTCCTAGGCCAGGGAGACGGGCAAAGATAAATTATATAATAATAAAAATAATAATAATAATGAAAAGCAATAATAAATACATTACATTGCGTTGCACAGCCAGACATTTCTTTATCGAGAACAGGAGAAATATGATTAACTAAGAAATTATCAAGTTTAAACAAGAATTGATGAACACCTAATACACGTATAAAAAGCAACTTACGGCACGAGCAGTCGACTTCCGTTTTCAGTTATCATGCGCAGTTGTGCAACCGTTGAGTGATCTATTGTCAGATGTTTCGGAGTGTTGGTGTCAGCTATTTGCGTGTAATGATGTCAGCTATGTCAGTGTAATTATGTCAGTTGCTTCAGTGTAATGATGACAGCTGTTTGAGTGTAATGATGTCAGCTTTTTAAGGGTACTGTTATCCGATGTTTCAGTGTGATTATGTCAGCTGTTTCTGTGTGATGATCCCAGCTGTGTCAGTGTAATGACGTCAGCTGCTTCAGTATAATCATACCAGATGTAACAGTGTAATGACGTCAGCTGTTTCAGTGTAATCATGCCAGCTGACCGTTAGAGCCCATAGTGAACGCAAAATCACGTGGGGAACATGAAGCTCAATACGACCGCATGTAGATATATACTACATCAGCAAGACAAGAGGGGGAGGCTGTAAGGTATAAGCTGAGAACATTTCTTTAAAGCACCAATGCCTACCGATGACCAAACGTACATTTCACAAAATGGAAGGAGGACAATCTCACCCCTCATTCAGCAGCCTATTAGAAAATTTTATTTTTCTATGCAATGAATGATTAGCCAAACAACGAGAAGTAGAATCAGCAAAGATTATTATAACACGATTACAAGTTTTTTTTAGCAAATGGACGTTGCGGCCAAAACCTTCGTCAGCACAAAAACGGCAAATACGCATTACTACAACATGAAAAACAATACATTATTACAGTTGTGTCAGGTCTTAGTCAGATATGACTGAGCTATTGTATGACAGTAGACGGTACTACCTGCATTCTGTAAGCGCCAAATGTTGGGCGGCGCTTACCAAACGCGACACCCCACATTGTGACAACGGCTTCGGGTGGAAGAGCGAAATTGGGAGGGTACAAGCCTTCTCTTGGTGCGAGGAAATGCAATCTAAAGACAAAATGTCATGGCAGGGCAGACCAGGCCCTAACCCTTGGTTGGCAGCTGGTCTAGGATCGAAGCTCCGACAGGCAAACAGTTAGAACATTGCTTTGCTGATCCGGCAGCTTCTGCAGCTTGTCTTGTTCCAGATGTATAGGTGTTACCTTTCCTCTGGAGTAAACTAGGCAGGCCGAGAGAGGGATCATGTTGCATGGGCAACATATGGTCTCTATATTTTAGCCCAGGCTTTGTGCTATGGAGAAGCAATAACTCCATCCCTGGTCTTAAACTGTCTCGGAATCAAAGCGAGAGGCAACATTTACGGGTTATAAGCCCTTGTCAATTGACGTAGACACGGGGCGCCACGGGTTGCCTCTGGCGGTGGGAGACACCTACAAGTGTCATTGATCAGCTATCGCCCGCCTCAAGCTGGGCAACCCCCGGCCAATTGGGTGCTGATCCGCCACAGCCTGCCTGCTTCAATGGGTGCTTTGGGCTAGGACAAAATCTGATACGCAGGCTGTAAAACCCATGCACCAGCCACTAATAAAAAGAAAAAATAGAAACCTCAAGCTACGTCTTGCAACCTGGAGCGTAAGAACCATGTTTCCAGGATTTTCCACTGACTTGGCGAATATTAACGATGTGAAAAAAACAGCTGTGATTGATGCCGAGTTCAATCGTCTTAACATTGATATTGCTGGCCTGCAGGAGACTCGCTGAGGAAGGGTCACTCATGGAAAACAATTACACCCTTTTTTGGAAGGGTTAAGGGCAGGCAGAAAAAAAATGCAACATGGTGTGGGCTTTGCAGTGAAGAATTCGCTACTAGGAATGATTGAAATTCCAGCTTGAGGTAATGAAAGACTATTATCCCTGCGCTTGGCAACCTCTTGTGATTTTGCCACCATTATTACTGCATATGCACCGACACTCGCTTCCTCTGATGATGTGAAGGATTCGTTCTACGAGGAGTTAGACTCTATAATCAAGGCAGTTCCAAAATCCGACTTCATTTATATGCTCGGTGATTTCAATGCTCATGTGGGCAAGGACTCGAGTTCATAGCCAGTGTGCCTTAGAAAATACAACATTGGTCGCATGAATAAAAATGGGCACAGGTTGCTGGAGCATTGTACCAGAAATGACCTATGTATTACAAATTCCTTTTTTTAAAGAAAAGAGCTGCATAAGGTCACATGGAAACATCCAGGATCCGGCCATTGGCATCATCGGGACTTCATCATCACACGGAGACATCTGAACCATACATTATTAACGCGAAGTAAACACAGTGCTGACTGTGATACGGATCACTCTTTGGTTGTTGCAAGGGTTAGACTGAGACCAAAGAGAACCTACACAGCTAAACATAAATCTAACCCCAGGATTAATATTATTAACGCTCTCGATCCTGAAAAGAGCTTTGAGTTTCAACAGCAACTTGAAGACGCGTTCACTGTTACATCAGAAAATTGTATAGTAAGTGAAAAGTGGGGTAAACTTAAGGAAACTCTTTATAAAACTGCCGTAGGGGTTTATGGCACTGTGGATAACAAGGGGCAGGACTAGTTTGCTGCAACTAGCCAGACACTGCAGCACTTGATTGATAAAAAGAAGATAGCTCTCTTAAGAAACAAGGAAAGAACAACGCTTAACACAGTGAGTTGAAGCAAGCTAGGAAGGATATGCAAAAGGCTGCCATGCAGTGCAAATGACTATTGGATCAAGTTATGTGAGTCCATTCAAATCGCAAGTGACAAGAGAAACATCAGAAGCATTTATTAAGGGATATAGAAAGCCTGTGGTCCAACGATCAAAAGAAGTGCACTACTGAAAATCTTGACTGGAGAAATAATCACTTATAAGAAACAGCAGATGGATAGATGGGTAGAGCAATCTAAAGACAAAAGAATGTGCACAAAGGCTGCCATGCAGTGTGCAAATGATTATTGGATCAAGTTATGTTAGTCCATTCAAATCGCAAGTGACAAGGGAAACATCAGAAGCATGTATAAAGGGATAAAGAAAGCCTGTGGTCCAATGATCAAGAGAAGTGCACCACTGAAAACATTGACTGGAGAAATCATCACTGATAAGAAACAGCAGATGGATATATGGGTAAAGCACTACTTAGAGCTTTACTTAAGTGAGACTAAACTAGCGATGATGCCCCAGCGCCATAGAGGCCCTGTCAACTCTTGACCACCTGGACACACTTCATACCATAACAGAACTTAAGTGCGCTATAAAAGGACTTGCTTCAGACAAGGCTCCAGATAAGGAAGGGATTCCAATAGAGGTAATCAGGAGTGGGCAAGACACACTCACTTTACAGATCCACCAGCTAACAGAGCTATGCTAGCGAGAAGGACAAGTCCCACAGGATTTCAAAGATTCAAACATCATAACTCTGCACAAGAACAAGGGCGATCGAAGCGACTGTAACAACTATCGGGGCATTTCACTTCTGTGTATTGTTGGGAAAGTATTTGGCAGAATTGTTCTGCGCAGACTTCAAGTTCTAGGAGATTAAGTCTACCCCGAATCACAGAGCGGCTTCTGACAGAACCGGTCTACCATTTATATGATATTCTCATTGCGACAAATGCAAGAAAAATGCCGGGAACAAAATCAACCACTGTTTATTGCCTTCATCGACCTCACAAAGGCATTTGATTTAGTTGGTCGTAAGGGTCTGTTCAAGGCACTAAAGAAGATTGCCTGCCCACCAGCTCTTCTGTCCAATTTGGAATCGTTCCACACAGGCATGAAGGGTATAATCAAGTTTGATGGTGCAACTTCTGAAGAGTTTGAAATCAACAGTGGCAAGAGTGGCGAGAGTTGCTTTTTGCGGAGAATGCTGCAGTTACGACCCACTCTGAGGAAGAATTACACCATCTACTATCTGCATTCTCCAATGCTTGTTCTGAATTTGGTTTAACAATTAACAAAAAGAAGGCACAGATTATGTCACAAGGTGCACATGGGGTACCATCAATCTTTATTGACGATGCGGAACTGGAGATAGTAGACCATTTTACATATCTAGGATCAGAGGTAAATAGCAAATTATCCCTATATCAGGAAATCAACATCAGGATTGGTAAGGCAGCAACAACAATGAACATGTCAGCAAAAAGAGTCTGGGAGAACAGGAAGCTTACTGCTAAACCAAAAGTCCTTGTCTACCAAACCTGTGTCCTTAGTGCTCTTCTTTATGGCAGTGAAACCTGGACAACATACTCACACCAAGAGAAACGTTTAAACAGCTTTCATATGCGGTGTCTGCGAAGAATACTTTGTATTAACTGGCAAGACAAAATCACAAATCTAAAGATCAGGTTGTGTGACGGTGTGTTCCATGCTCAGTCTTCGTAGACTTAGATGGATAGGACACGTTAGGAGGATAGATGCTGGTAGAATACCAAAGAACATCTTTTTTGGTGAATTACAGACGTGTAGGAGATCTCAGGCTCGGCCTCTACTACCATACAAAGATGTGTGTAAGCGGGACATGATTGATACAGGCCTTGATAATGCACATTGGGAGCAAGTCGCCGCTGAACGTGTTGCATGGAAGGCAACTATCAGAAATGGAATAAAGACAAAGGAGAAAATGATTGCAGATAAAGCTCACAGAGCGTGAGAGACGTAAGATGGTGCATGATGGTGGAAATAACCTTGTTTGCACATGCATCCACTGTGGACAAACATTTGCACACTCGCCACCGCCATGGGTTGTAGTTATTATGCCTTTTTGAAGCACAATGTACCAAACTATCGTCTGTCAAGACGGAAAGGTGCCAATATATATATATATATATGTCCAGACACTTGGTATACGTCACTCAGCTGAGGGATATGGCTGAACGTCTCTAAATAAGATCCCCCGTATGTGAGGGCCTTGCCGCTACTCACCTCCTGCTCTGGGATGTGTGATGCTTAGCCGTCAGCATTTGCAGCCTACCTTGTTCCAGACGTACTGGTTATCCTCTCCCCTGGAGATAGCAAGGCAAGACCGAGAGAGGGATCATGCTGCATGGGCAAAACATGTTCTCCTATTTCATGCCCAGGCATTGTGCTTTGGAATTCTAGCTCTAGTTCAAATTCACATACTTCCGTCTGCAAAGACGGCAAGGTGCCAATTACTTACAGATCGGGATCAGATTGATGGTTTAAAACTTAGCTCAGGTCAATAGCTACCACGATATTTGTCTGCAGCTTTCCTCTCCTGTCCGTCTTCAGTTCTCACTTGATGATGACGGCAAAGGTGACTGTACTACGTTAGATCGTTTGGTGTATGCATACTAAGCATTGTTCAGTTCATTTCTAATGAACGTCTCACACATTCAAATGGTGCAGCTTAGGTATGCTTTAACTGAAAGTCTGTGTACCCGTGATAAGCAAATTGTCTAAGTTATGGCTACGTACTCTACCATGGGCCTTGGTGTCTCAGGCATTACAATAGATAGCACGTGTAGTACCTAGATAGTAAATCTCGTTGATGATGATAATTAAGCAAATATTGGTCGTTAACTACATTACTAGACGTATGACTGTGGTAAACTTTGTGAATATTCACTGAATTTGACTGTGAAGACTTGTGCGACTTGCCCGGTCTGCGGCGCGGTTAGCAATGCGCCGTAACTAGTAGTTTGGTACACGATGTACCCAGGTCCGTAGGCACTTGCCAGGTTGGGTACGCTAGACCAAATCTATTAGCCAAACGTAAATTACCACAGTAAACGTAAATACATATTAGAGAAGTCAACATTTTAGTCCAACTGACCGGTATAGGGGTTGAACCCCCAACCTCGAAATCAGCACAATGGATGTTTAAGAACGCTTTCTTATCCTTTCTGCGATGCTGACGCCCTTCTATGCAATATTAAGATCTATGCTTTGCCATTGTTGGCATCTGTGGCTGGGATGCTAATGAAGGGTTAAAGAAACGCAGTGTCACAGTTCCCTACCATACATAGTCGAAGGTTTTAAATCAATCGTGGGCGACTTGGAAGCAGACTGCTTGACGTTGATTTTCAAAGGTATGAAGCGTCGGCTGTTCAGAAAGCAATGTAACACTTCTGAGCGAAAAATTTCCTAATAAATAAAAAAACGAAAAACAGCCAAAATACGGTGCGGTTGATTGCGACGTCCTGTGAAGGACGTGTTAATTAAACTGACTGACTGACTGGCATCTTGCCGTCTTGACAGATGATAGATTGTAAAATGGAGTTATACCTCTCCATAACACAAAGCCTGGGCTGAATTTAGATACCATGTGTTGCCCATGCAGCACAATCCCTCTCTCCTGCCTAGTGTTCTCCAGAGGAAAGGTAACACCAATACGTCTGGAATAAGACAAGCTGCGGAAGCTGCCGAATCAGCAAAGCAATGCTCTAACTGTCTCTCTGTCGGAGCTACCATCCTAGACCAGTTGCCGACCAAGTCTTAGGGCCTGGTCTGCCCTGCCATATCATTTAGTTTGTAGGTTGCATTTCCTTGCACTAAGGTAAGTTGTACACCCTTTCAATTGCAACCCGTCAGCACGAAGCCATTAGCACAATGTGGGGTGGCGGGTTTGGTGAGAGCTGTCCAACATCCAGCACTAACAGAAAGCAGGTAGTACCGTCTACTGTCATACGTTAGCTCAGCGATATCAGACTAAGACCTGCTATGCTAGTTAACCTAACGTGAGTATAAACGACTAGGTTGTCGAGGCACGACTAAAATGTTATAGGTTTTTGAACATTCGTCTACTAAGGCCAACTCTTTACTGGCACACACTCATGGACATCCATCGGGGCACTCCTTCTTAGGTTTTACTCTCCGACCACAATGCAATCTCCTTTGCCTTCAGTTTCCCTCTTTACCTTCCTCCCCTTTTCTTTCATGTACCACTTCCACTCATGTACCTGGGATCTTCACTTAACCATTGCCACCCCCTACCCCGGTCCCCACGACACCACAGACTTCCACGGCGGTCAATATAAGAGTATTCAGATGAAATTCATGTTAGTATCACAGCCTGGGATTCTGAGAAAAGTATCAGCATTTTATTCGAATTTTTATTTTCTCTTCATTGTTCTAATTTTTTTCGCTTCTTATGCCTTAATGTAGTTACTGGATGGTCTTCTCCGTGATTATATGTTGTGTTTTGCGTATGTATTTGTTTGCTGATGAAATCTAGTCGCCACAACTTTGTGTGTTTTTCGTTATTCTGTTCTGTAAAGCTGCATTACTTTATGTTATTTTATATTGTTTATGCTTCACTTAAGTATATTGTCATAGGAAAGATGAACTGTCTCAAAATTGTTTTTGTTATGTGTTTTCTGGGGATGTGCCATAGTTTCCTTATGCTGTCTGGCGCTTGCATTGCTATGGCCGTTTTGCTTATGACTTCTTTAACACCTTATGATTGTTAACCGATTTAGTGCCTATGGATATTGTATCGCCACATTTGACCTCTCATATAGACAGAAAAACGAGGAGAAGATTGTGAGCATTACTAGATCACGATTACAAGTAACAAACATAACGTTGCGGCTAAAGCCTTCGTCAGCACAGAACAAATCAACACAAGCCAACACAAGCCAACACAAGCCAACACAAGCCAACACAAGCCGACACAACTACATAACAAAGACTACATGAGTTACTTATCTGTATCATTGTTGTGGCTGGATGCTTCTTCGTGAAGATCAGTGCGTATGATGACTTACAACGAAGTGGAGTGTTAATCATTTGGACAGAAGGACAATATATCACCATACTAGGGTGATAGATTTGTTTTGTTTCATGGTAACTTAAAATTGTTGATCTCAGTGAACAGAAATTTACATGATAATACTTGTTCATGTGATTGTGTACCAAGCTTAGTCCAAACCTACTTTTTCTTTGACACTGAATAAGGTAACTGAGCAGCCATTATTTGTATTACAAGTACTGATCCCGTTAGCGAACCTCAACGCGCAGTGCACTGATGATGTCATGGGCACAATCAGTAACGGTTGCCACGGACGCCGGGGCTCATCGCCTATGAATGTGAGGAAAGGGTGGGTGCTTTTAACTTCTCGACCTTCACTTGGGGAACTACAAGTAACTCAGAAGTCGGAGTGAGTCCGCTTGATGATGAGGGACACTGGTAGTAGAGACAGATAATCCAAGCGCAAACAACCAATCCAGTGCACTAGAAGTATGAGTGACTTCACTTGAGTTAACAGAGAACAGGGACCAGAAACAATATTTGCCACCTGTTTCTCAGTGCATTCTCATCTACAACAAGAGCTGACGTTATCACATTACAGACCAGTAATATGGGACTGCATGTTGTATGTGCGTGTGCGTGTGTGTATTACAAGTCTGTGTCATATTTGATGATTGATACAAGGTACACTAGTTTACAAACATGGCGAAGTCACTCGATCCTGCACGTGTCAACAGAAGCAGATCACGTTACAAAAATTATGATAAGCATGTTGGTTATCGGCAACGCTGATACTAAATATAGAGCAATGAGTAAGCAAGCTATTGCGGTGGGGCACATTACTTGGAAGTATTTTGCAATGTTTTGTTTTGCGTTTCCTCCCTTTGAACCCAAGGGTAGTCCATATACACTATATCTGCTAGCACTGGAATGAGTTTTGCGTGTGGATCGGCTGTCCCTGTTACCAGTGTCGCTCACCATAAGGCAAACCCACTCCGACTTCAGGTACTTGTAATTTACGTCCCCAAATCAAGGATGAGAAGTCAACATGTTAGTCCAACTGTCTGGTCTAGGGTTTGAACCGCTTACCTCGGCATCAGCACACCGAATGTTTAAGAAAGCGCATTATTATCCATTCGGCCATGGTTATATGTATGAAGTAAAGAACGAACGAACTTTATTTTCAAAGGGTTTAGAACTGGGCACACATGCTCGTCTGGCATTCTGCACTTCTGATCTCTCTGCTCTCATGCATTATTTCATTCATACATCACTTATGAAGCTAATCTTATACACCAACGATAACAATAGAAACAATAAAGAATAAGTACGTATTACAAGTAGCTATAAGCACGTATAGCCGGTCTCTATGGCCGAGGAGTTACACGACTTTCTCCGTAATCCCGTTTATCCACGCAGGGTCTCGCAGCGCGCAAGAATTTGAAGCGGATCTACCAGCGCAGGTGACTTGCGGGATACTGAGGCGGCCGCGCAGAAAGCAATGGCAAACTACTGAGCGTAATCTTGCCAAGAAATCAACAATAAGCTGAAAGATGCTGATGTTGACAAAGATGTCCTGCAAAAGGATATGCGAATTTAAAAAAAAAAGTAAGTACGTATTACAAGCAGCTATAAGTACTATTATAGGCAACAATAAGTAGGTATTATAGGTTGTTATAAGTACGTATTATAAGTAGCTATAAGATTGTATTATAAGTAGCTTTAAGCACGTATTATAAGCAGCTAAAATTACGTATTATCAGCAGCTATTAGTACATATAACTAGCTATAAGTACGTATTGTAAGTAGCTATAAATACATAATATAAGTACGTATTATAACTAGCTATAAATACGTATTGTAAGTAGCTATAAATACATAATATAAGTACGCATTATAACTAGCTATAAGTACGTATTGTAAGTAGCTATAAGTACATAATATAAGTACGTATTATATCTCGCTATAAATAGGTATTATAATTAGCTGTAAGTACGTGATTTTGGAGACGCTCTCATACCCACCCCGTGGTCATAAGTTTAAATCCACATAGGATTGGTATGTATAATTCAAGCGGGTGGACACAGAAAAAAAAAATCTGGATACCAGGAAATGTCTTGCGAAGTATATGAAGTCGATGTGTTACTGACGACATCATTTAAAGAGTATTGGTTGGTCTATGGCTAACGCGTTGTTGAAAGGCACTTAACTTGATTACCTGTGCTGGATAGTCGCTATAAGAATTGTATGGTTTCTGGAGTAAATACAAAAAACACCGCAGACAGACAGAAAACCCACTGAGTACGCCCCAACGAGAAACAAATGGAAGCCGTCAACTGATTAGAAAAGCTAGATCACGTAATGAGAAGAAAGAGAGAACTTGTTGACAACTGGCAAGATTGAGGGGAAAAGAACAAGGAGAAGGCAGAGAGGTAAATATCTGGATGCCTTGGCCACACAATAAACACAGAACTGATCCACTACTATAGTAATGGTGTCAGGTGGCGAAACATGACCGTCCACGCTTATCGCCATGGCACATGATGATGATGTAACCAGATGGAAGCAGAGGAAGAGGCCGACTACTTAAACGATGGAGGAGGAAATAGCAGAATCCATGGGAATATCAATACATGAACCCCATAAACGGACATTCTTCCGTTGTTTATACTTCACCTCGACACCGCAAGGTACAAGAGGAACATTATGAGATGAGTAACGCAGTGGACATCATTGAGATATGTGTGTATGTAAATGTCGGTTCCGGTAGACTTGTTTTCAATAGCTCTGCAGATGGGCACCCACCACCCTCCCCCCCCCACACCCAACCCCCACCGACCACACCTAACTGGACCCAGGCCGGTCCAAACTTAAATTAGCACCAGGCATGGCATAGGAGATAAATGCGGACGTGGAGACACTGTGCACATAACGCGTTGAGTGCTGATTGAAGCTACCATATTATTGCCATTACCGTTTCAAGCAGTGAACAAGAAGCCCTTCATGTTTTATGTGTGTATGTGTGCGTGCGTGTGTGGATTGTGTGTATGTGTATGTGTATTGTGTGTGTATTATGTGCACGTGTCTCTCTGTGTGTGCATTGTGTATGCATGTGTATGCGCCTATTGTGTATGTTTCTATGTGTGTATGTGTCTATTGTGTATGTGTGTATGTGAGAGTTTTGTTTTTCCGTGTGTGTATTGTGAATGTGTGCATTGTTTATGTATGGATGTGTGTGTTGTGTTTGTCCGTATGTATATATGGGTGTAGTATGTGTGTGTATGTGTGTATTGTCTGTATGTGTGTATTGCGTGTGTTGTGTATAGCTGTTTGTGTGTACGTGTGCGCATGTGTTTTTGTGTGTGTTTTTTGTGTATGTGTGTATGTAATTGTGTGAGTATGTGTGTTTGTATGGGTGTATGTGTGTTTGTGAGTATATATGTATGTGTGTGTGCATGTGCGTGTGTGTTTTGATGCGCTACACACACTTATCATATTCTTGATAAATAAGTAACAACGATGTAATACAAATGCAAAATATTCTTAATGACAACTTGTTTGTGTTCCCGCATCTTCATTGGCCGCCAGATGTCATTGATTTTTTTTTTCCGCGTTTCCATCCTGTTTCAGGATATTGCGGTCAACACCAGCATCTTTCAGCTGTATGTTGATTCCTAGGCTAGATTACGCTCATCAGCACGCCACGACTTTCTGGGCGACCGGCTCCATTCTCTCATAAGTCACTGGCGCGACTCGAACCGCTTCCAATTCTCGTGCGCTCACGTCAACCACGAGAGTATTCGGGGTTACGGAGAAAGCTGTAACACCTCGGCCAGGGAGACTGGCAGATGTCATTGATAATAAATCCAAATAAAGAAGCAGTCAACTTAATCTTGTGGACACCCCCATAGAGTTTGTTATCAACTGGGGCGGGTGTAGGACAATATACTTGTCTCTGTTATGTATATGTTGAACACTCCTGCAGGAAATGTTTAGTTGTCATGTTACAAGTTCCCTAATTACATCCCCCACCAGTAATTGAGTATGGATTGGGGATGCACTCAGTGTCATAGCCGGTGTAACTAGAGCGCATACAGAATGAAGCTATGCGGGTGATACTGGGATGCACAATTGACACGCCGGTAGTGTGTATGCGATACATCCCAGGCTTACCCACGACTGCAGACAAACTTAAGGAGCTGCAGGCTAAATAACATCTGCGAGTGGCTGCAGACACGGAACACCCGCTGCATGAAGCCTTTGACACAGCTAAGGGCCATAAGCGGATCAGGAAAAATCACGGATGGCTCAAGCAGAGGACACAATCAGCGAAGTGTGCATGCTTGAGAGCATTGGGAGAATATAGGAGTGGGTCAGAATGCCAGAGGAAAAGTCAGACCTGTTGTGCGGGGTAAAAATAATAGTGGATCGGGAATACAGGGATTTGCCGGCAATTGGGGGAGGGGGGGGGGGGGTTGTGTAACATTTGATCCACAACAATTCACGACCAAACGATATAATCATCTACACGGATGGGTCTGTGCTAAGTGGTAAAGGAAGCTCACGGGGGAGTCGTCGCGAATGTTTGTGGACGATGTTTTATGCAGGAGAGCCTGGCATATGATACCACAATATCTAGTCTGATTAGAACGGAGGTGGCTTGAAGACAAAAAGCACAAGCATGTCGTAATTATAACGGACACACAACGTATGATGAAAAGGGTGTAAATAGGCATGCTTAGGACAGGCTTCCATGAGACAATCAAAAATAGAGAGCATCTGTTGGACTGTGTAACCCTGTACATGCTGGTATGGTGGGAAACGAGCAGTCGGACAGATCGACTGGGTCTATACCCTTTGGTGAGGAATCGGTACATGAAAATGCAGATCCGGTCGGGCCCTCTGGAAGCGTGCATATAGTGTAGAGCAGTGGTTCTCAACCTTTCTTGGCCCGTGCCCCCCCCCCCCCCTTTTCACCACATTTTCAGAACGTCATTCACCCCTTTCGTATTTCCTACCTAAAAATTTGGCCCGTGCCCCCTTCACCATATACTCACAACGTCATTCCTCCCTTCACCATATTTTTACAACGTAATTTCCCCCCCCCCTTCGTATTTCTTACCTAAAATCCCCCCTCCCGCTCCTGTCCTTACACAGTATACGTAATAATGGAAGCACTTACCAAAACAAGTCTAGACGTCCACACAAAACTTGATTTGTGGGTCTACTTACTTTATAAAATGAATTTTAGAAGAGGTGAGACGTACAGAACCATAAAGTATGAAGGGAAAAACAATATAAAGTAATCGGTTCTTGTATTAACGCAGTCTTTAAATAATCTTCATCCCCCCCCCCCTGGAAACCCTAAAATTCCCCCTGGGGAGGGATTCCCCACCAGTTGAGAACCACTGGTGTAGAGGAACGGTTAGATCATCGCGGATTACAGATAATAATGCTCCAGAGCGTGACAAAAGGATCTTGCCGACACTCAAACCTCCAAGGAAATGCCAGACGGGCATATAATCAGACTGCTGTTGATACTGTTAGTATTGGAACTCTTCGCTGGTTGTTGCAGATGATTTAATCTCATTCAACTCAAGCATCACAATCTTATATATTTAGTCTAATAAATATGTGATTTTATTCAGCCTGTTGTGTCGTGTTATTTGTTCTTTTCGGTTGAATTGGTAATATGCATCATTTTTTTTCTGATTGTCTGGAAGTTCTGATTTCCACTTGTTTATATAATTGCCTCTTATACATCTCTTGGCCTCGCCATTGGGTATACCTACATCAGGCTGATAAGTCTCCTGCTTTCCTGTACTAATCTTTCGTGTGTTGCAAAACGAAGCCACCATTGCATCACAACCCGTTAGCATTTCAAGCAGAGTCCGTGTAGTGCTGCCCTATACTTGCTAGTTCTGCACTATTGCAGTATTCATCATCATCATCTCATCTCATCTTGTTCCCCTTGTACCCTTCGGTGTCGAGATGAAGTATAAACAGCGAGAGAGTACCCGTTTAGGGGCTTCATGTAGCGAGATTCCCATGGACTCTGCTATTCCCTCTGTCCATCGTTTACATGTTCGACCTATTCTTCTACTATCATTTGGTCTGTACATCATTGTTTGTTATGGTATACTATTAGTTGGTAAGCTAGTTACATTGCCAAACGATTTGACTTGCTGCCTCCTAGTAAATCTAGCGCTGCTACAACACACACTATAGTCCTGATTTCTTCATTTCTTACTTTCTCTCTTCTTTCAGTATTTCAGTTCTTCAGTATTAACAACCAAAATACCAATTGGCGAACATTATGAGTGCACAAAGTTCATTCTTCAATGTCTATGAGCGTCAAACAACACTTGCGTGTTTATTTATGAAATAAAAACAAACACAGAGTATTAAACTTATAGGGACAGCACCATCACAAGAACAAAAATCCGATTCAACCTCACCATCATCATCATGCGTCATGCCGATACGCCTAATGGGTAATGCTTCGCTATCTCACACTATCATCAGTCGTAGAACACGTCTGTGTCCATATCCCGATTTTTCCCTTTTGGCCAAGTTAGCTTGTATTTATATTTGTACGTCTAAATTATCTAATTAATTTACAGTTTTCATGAGTTTATGAAGTATTGCCCGCTTCGTTTTATTTTAATTTTCTGTATTAATCATTTCATTTTCCTTTGAACCGACATTTCAACTGCCATAGGTTGTTTCTCAGCTTGTCACCTTATTGTCCATAATTCAGTGGGTTTCCATATTTCTTGGCTCCAGGTCGACCCAGTTATATACTGGTGACCAGGGATTGTGCAGGCAAGTAAAAGTGGTTAGTGTAACCACGAATCGTGTGCGAATGTGTGTGCACATACATGGGCTTAGCAACAATAAACCGCAATGTGTGTTTATGTGTCCTTTACTTTACTTTACTTTACTGTTACATTAATTTTATTAACTTTACTTTGCTTTACGTTACTTTGCTTTACTTTACTTGCTCGCTTATTTTGCAGGATTGCTTCATCACGCCCGATTCTTACCTCAAAAAAAAAAGCCCAGACATTCTTGTATTTGGTTGCTGTTTTAACATAGATATTTACCTTGATTTCACCTCATCATTATCATCATCGTCACCTTCCACTTAGCTGTCAAGAGTCATGGGGAAGAATAGTCAACGTTCCAGCACCCGTTCAATGGCACTTGATAGTACCATTCCTTGTGATTGTTCAAGCTCTTTGATGTCGTCAATCTATTTTCTTCTCTGATAACCTCGTGCTCTCGTAACAAATCTTCTTTGATGTAGCGCCAAAGCTGGTAGTTGATGATGTTGCTTTTTAACAAAATAGCCGAACTATTTGATTTCCTGTTCTTCCAATATAAGTGACACAAGTTGTTAAGCTCATACATCTTACCCCGCAAGTGACTGATTTAATATCAAATAAATCACATTAATCTTGCATTTAGCGGATTTTTAAAATTATCATGGGCTGCTACGTTGAACCTCTCACCCTAAATAGGTACCAGAGGGGGCGGAGTGGTCTCGAGGTATGGTGTCCGCCTCGAGTGCTGGAGGTTCCGGGTACAGGCCCCGGTGAGAGCCGGTATATTTTCACGTGGACTTCTAGGTGCAAAATTTCCCCTAGTCTCTAGGTAGTGAGATGGGTCGCCCGAGTGTATTGTTGCGCAGGTAACAAAAAATCCCTTGGCAGTTGGAAATCGAAAAAGAGTAGCCCAACGGCGCTTTCCGGACAAACTTTTGAGTTAAAAATCTACCGAAAGTATTTCAGGACCCTCGCCGGTGCTACGGAGTTCGTGCACTGGGCTGAAATTCATCGGATTCAGGCTTGAGTTAGGAGTATAACGGAGTACTTATGGGTTACACCCGTGTGCCGTGATGTTGATCCGTCGACTAAACTAAACTAAACTAAACTAAACTAGGTACCATAAAATGTCATGAGAAATAAAGGCGGGCATGAATTAACAGCATCGCCCCTCGAGTGTCGTTTGATGTATAACAATATGGCACTGGCATCACATACCTAATGCGCCTGGTTGCTTGTCACCAAGTCCTTCACTGTACTTACTCTTGTGCTTTCAGAATACATACATAAACATTGTCTTGAGTGGCTGGAACTAAGACAGTATGGCGCCTCGCTAATAACCGAAACCCGTTGACCTACGACTTCAGATAGTTGTGCCGAAGTCCCATCAGGAATAGGGATTCCGCTGGATGAATATAAACTAGGACAACATCGGTGAGTTCGTGACCATACTATTATATAAGTACTATAAATGCGGGCTGTCGGGACAACTGATGATTATGTTGGTAATAATTGCATTTGGGGACGGAGAAAATTAGCACAGAGCTGTAAAGATGAGTGGGTTAAGATGAGAAAGTGGGTGTCTTCGTTTAAGAAGAGGAAGGGGAGGGGGAGGAGGATGGGAAATAGAGAACAAGAAGAACAAGAAGATGAAGAAAGGGAAGTAGTAGTAGTAGTAATAGCAGCAGCAGGAGCAGTTGTAGTAGTAGTAGTGGTAGTAGTAGTATTAGTAGTAGTATTAGTAGTAACTGTAGAAGTACCAGTAGCAATATGATATCCTTTAGATCCGATATTAGCACCGGCAGCGGTAACAGCAGTAGCAGCGACAGTAACAAAGAAAGGAGAAAAAAAGAAAAAGAAGGAGAAAAAGAAGAAAAGGAAGAGGTGAATGGAAAGAAGAAGAGGAGGTAGAGGGGGCAAAAGGGAAGAAGTAGATAAACAACAACAACAGCAACAATATCAAGAAGAAGAAGAAGAAGGAAAAGAAAATTACGGAGAAATTGCGAAGATAATATAGATGTCAAATACTTACAAGAAAGCGAACTTGTTAGCTGTCATCCAACCAGTCGAACAATGAACATCACACAACCACTACAGATAATAGTTTAACGGTCACAAATTATTTCCCGAAATATTACTGCATATTCATGATATTTACTTTAAAATGTACATTAATAACAAATCACAGATAAATACCATATGTATTATTCACACACTAATCACCTAGTCATATAGTAATGAGTTTTTTACAACTACAGCGATTTATAATATCCAATTTTAACTGCAGCAGTAACAACTTATATACGCGTAATGTTAATTGTTGTTCGCGTTAACAAACAATCAACGGGATTGCTGTATTTTTCAAACACATTTCCTCCACTAACAATGACACGTTAGCTAAATAGGTAGGTGTATAGTCAACATATTTAGAAAGAGATTAAAGGTGGATATAGATAGTTAATCATGTTCTGTGCTTGCACTACCGATTGATTACGTAGAGAGGTGGATAAAGAATATGTACTCACGCACAGCCAGCGGCGATCACCGAATGCGGGATGTAAGTCGTCGACGCATAACCCTGGCGCGAGAGCAACGCCGACATTTCTGGGATCAACATGTTGGACGGTGAGTTGTGTTAACAGCTTGGTGACAGAACTAACAAATGAGCGGCTTTTCTATGGGAGTTGACAAAATTAGCAATTTATACTTTCGTAAGTTCTTAAACTACAAAGATGTCAACTGCAACGAACAAAAGAATGTTGAAATGCTACATAAATCCTGTACTTTTGTATGGATGTGATAGGTGGACAATGAGCAGACAAGCTGATAACATCTAATGGCTGATGAGATATGTTTTATGGGGAAAATGCACAGAATCCCATGGGCAGACAGGAAAACTAACGACAAGATAAACAAGAATCAAATGAAAACCATCAGATAGTTAAACATAACCGTAGACAGCCACAATATTTGGGCGGCACGTTATGAGAAGAAATAAACTAGAGAACTTGGTGATAAATGTCAAGATTTCTGGAAAAAGAACAAGGGAAGGAAGAGAAGTACATAGCTAAATGGCTTGGTCACCTGGCATTGTAGAGCCAAGAGCACACAGCTGATCCACGACTCTAGTGATCGCATGAGATGGCGAAACATGACCTTCCAAACTTATTGGCATGACACATGATGATGATAAACCTCCTTTTCTTCTTCTTCTTCTTCTTCTTCTTCTTCTTCTCCTTGGTTCCTATATCGAGGGAGTGCGTCAAACCATGTAAGCATCAAAAGTCAGTTTGTCCTACTGCGACATTAATTTATACAATGCTTGCTTGCTCTAGACAGATTCCATCCAAGGTAACGGGCTCTATCTTCCCGTAGGACGATTTTCTTTCCTGACAATTCTGCCAAGGCATCAGACTTAATGTCTACCCATTGCTATTTCCAGCATGTATAGGATTTTTAAGGTGCCCACTTTGGACACGATACCTCTTGTTTGTTTTGTTTTTTTAAATTTATTTTGGCATTATCGTAGACGGCAAAGTTCCTGACCTCATCACCAAGACAAAAGAATGACATGTAATATTATTAGATCATCATCATCATCCAATGCCTTGCCGTATGGCGTGGGCGATCATGCCTCTCCACAAATTATGATCTCCGAAGTCATGGATCAATTCGTGTGTTGACTCCCTTCTGTGCCAGACTCTTCACTCACTGTCTTCATCAATCTCTCTTTCAACAAATCTTTCTGGTTGCCACATGTTCCAGTTTCTGTCTTCTCATAACGTGGCCATAAAACGATGACTGCCTCTTTCTGATGTTTGTGATCGGTTATATTTGAGTCTCAGCTTCCCTTAAAACGTCATGATTGCTCATTTCGGTTGTCCAATGTATTTTCAGCATTCTTCTATAAAACCACATCTCCAAGCTTCCAGGGATTTTTAACCCTGTTTACTAATTGTCCAGTATTCGCAGCCGTATGTTAAAACTGGTTCTACGTAACAAGCAAGAACTCTTTTTCTAACTTTCGAGAATCATTGTATGTGCCTTCAGTCAAATAATATATATGGTGCTAGGCCCGTATTTGTCATCACAATCGGCACTGGGTGGTAATGTAGTCAGTACCACGCATTTTCTGTCCAGGATATTTCTGGTACGGATTTGAGGCTGTTTCAACATGGGCGACCAGAAAGTAAGACACCAGATTTATGAAGAATGATGCAAACAGGCAGCAAACATACGCACATATATATGTGGACGCAGAAATACAGACACGTAGATGGATAAACAGATAAATCGTTTCACAGGCAGACTGTCAGACGGGCAGACAGATCGACCGACATATAGACCAAAGCATGGAAGTACCAGCGGACAAAGGACAGACAGAGCGACATCAGAGAGACAGTCACACTATTACACATCCAGACACACAGATTGATTAACTGGGTGGCTGTCTGATTAATTAGATGGACAAACTGATTGGCTACTGGCACCATCGTAGAATTAAATTAAGAATAAAATAACAGGCAAACGACATATGATAATCGGCAAATGAGTAGGGAACTATATACAGTATGACATCATGTTAGTTATATTACACGGAAACACAATCTGTCGCCATGAATACAAATGAAATATATAACCAAAACAAGTCTAATGTTGCACCACAAGATCTCACTAGTATACACAAAACAATCAACCACAGAATAAGCTTTCGTATACAGTTACAAACACAAAATGTCACTAGATCTGTTGTGACTAACAGACGCGACAATGTAGCCTGATTTGCTAATTTGTTATTCAATTCGTGAAATGAACTGCGTCTATCGTGGCTTGGTAACATTGCAAATACTGTTAAGGTTGGTTGATATAGTCCAGATGGCAACCTTTTAGAGGCTGCACAGGATCCACAGTGTTGGGCCGAGTACATAATTTGCATTACATTGTTAAGTAGTTTCTTGAAAAAGTGTTCGGTGTAACGTGTCTACCAAGTTAAATGTTTCTTTTTCGTTAACAAGAACGCCTATTGACTTTATTTGTATATCCTTTATAGGACGTGGCAGTCAACTCCAGAATTTTATGTTTGGCTGTTTGTGATTCCGTTGTAAGTTTACGTTCAGTAGTTTGCCATTGCTTTCTGAAAGATTGGCACCCATAAAGACCTCCCCGGGGCAACAAGGAGCAATTTGTGTGATATTCACTGGCAAAGGAACTGAGCATAATGGGGCGATCTATTGCCGTGAAGTTGGAACCATGACTAACTAACACGTGGCTTAACACCATAGCTTAACCACCAACACATCATTCTCACAGGCACCTTGCCGTCTTGACAGACGATAGTTTGTGCTTTAAAAAGGCATAATAACACGGCGGTAGCGAATGTGACTGATAAGGCCAATTTGCGCTGTAAATGTCCGTTCACAGTGGGTGCATGTGAACACGTGGTCATTTCCACCATCATGCACCATCTTACGTCTCACACTCTCAGTGTGTGACTTATCTGCAATAATTTTCACCGTTGTCTTTATTCCATTTCTGATGTTTGCCCTCACAGGATAATCATGTAAAATGGATTCCTGCTACATGCATACTATAAATACTACACGCATGAAGATTTTCCTCACTCGCTATTGCTTAGGAGTGTTTATTCTCAGCAATCAACTACAAAATCAAGAACAACTAACCTTTGTCAATGTAATTAGAGGTAAATAGCGCAACACTAATATCGTAGGGTCAAAGAAGGAACAAGAGTAAAAAAGAAGAAAGAAGGAACATCATACCGGTCTCAGATAACAAGAAATGGATAGAAAAAGTAAGAAGATTCAGGATTCGCCAGACAGGGAATTAAACAATTGTATCTAATTCCTGGCAGTGAATTGAGATGCTAGTTTTGTATCAGTAAAAGTAAATGTATAAGTATAACTGAACATAGAGACTGGGCAAACGAATGAGACACAATGCACACAAATGATTTATTTGTCAACTTCCAAGGACAACCAATGCTCATATACAACCACTGAAGCATCAATCACAAATACAAAAGACAGCAGCGGTCTCATATCACAAAAAAAACAATTAACAAATCACTGCTCTCTAGACCGGTCTATAGGGTACACCAGGTACCACAATAATGTGTTCCAAACAATAGATGAGTAGAAGACACAATAAAGAACTTTGACACTTAAGACAACAAGACACTAAAAACAAAAAAGGTAAACACACCCTTTAAGAATCTTGACAATAGAAAAATCCCAGGAGAGGTCCAACACTACAGTCACCCACTCCTGCAATATAATAACAATCTAGGATTATCTGTGTTATCAAATCATACATGATTTATAATATATGTGATACATAAGAAACAAATGATTATATGTTAAATGCAACACACACACACACACACACACACACACACACACACACACACACACACACCTGCATTTCTAGCCAAGTAGGTCATCATATTCATCATCAAGTATCATGTCAAGTGACGTAGGCGTTCATGACTCTCCACAGATCTCGGTCTTTGATTTTCTCGATAAACTCGGCCGTTGATATTCCTCAATGCCACCGTTTCAATCCATCCAGCATCATTTCTCTTGGTCTGCCTCTGCCTCTCTTCACCTCGATCTTTCCAGTTGTCACATCGTTCTACAATGCCTCTCTTCTCATCACATGACCCCCTCCCCCCCCCCCCCCAAAAAAAAAAGAAAGTTGTTTGCCTCTTTATTATTGGTGTATATAATGCTCTAGTTTTATTAGCCTCTTTCAGGCATTCGTCGTTAGTTACTTTGGCAGTCCAAGTAATTAGCAATATTGGTCTCAGGAACCACATCCCTTTTGCTTCCTATCTCTTCCTAATTTGTTCATTTACATTCCAAGATTCACAGCCATACAGCAAAGCAGGTTCTATATAGCATCTTAGCACTCTCTTTCATACATTCAATGATATGGACTTATTGAGATATTCTTCATTTTCTGAAATGCAGCCTTTGCTTGCCCTATTCTGCTCTTAAGCTCTGCTGTGTATCTTCCATCTGATGTTATAAATGTCCCTAGATATTTAAAACACTTGGTAAAGAATACTTCCTTCTATATCTACTTCACATTATGGATGTTACCTGTTTCTTTGATATCACTATTGTCAGCAGAGTGAATTCACATGACCCTCTCCTACTTCTAAAGACCTTAACTTATGTGCATTTCATATTACCTGGGACAAACTATCCACTCCTGAAATTTCAATGGTTGAAGGAAGCTGCTGCATATCATCATACACATCAGTATAACACAACACAGCTTACCATAGCTGATACTACAACCTGCTGTCACCCATTGTTGTCTGAAGCCAACCACAAGTTAGTGTACTATCCTCTGGATAGGGTGGCTGATGTACACTTATCTGTCCTATTCCTTCTGTGGTAAGCCAGTTAACAACCTTAATTTCGTATGCCTCATGTGACATACTTAATACACATAGAAATCTTCATAATAAGTGGTTTGTATTATTAGACCAACTACTTTCCATAGAATGGCAAGCACCATGTTTTACTGCAGATACAACCTCAGTCTTATTAGTTAGTTAGACGACAGATCATCCTCATCGCACATCGAAACATTCAGTCCATAAATGCTCGAAACCCTTCCTCAGTAAATCCCTCAGCGTGTAGCGACTAACGACACCAGTTCTGTGTTGGTTTATTAATTTTCTTTGGCTTCCCGCATAGTATTCTTGTTTGGCCATCCCTCTTTTAACTTTGCTGTTCTCGCAGCCTTACCATGGTTGTAGATTCGCAGTCATCACTTGGTTCTCGCAAACGACTTGCTTCTCGTAGCGCATTTAGAATATCAGCCTGGTCCATGGCTAGACCGTCCTCCACAGCAGCCTTACCTGCAAGCATGTCAGTCTGCTCATTTCCTTGTCCTGGCACGAAAATGAAACTAATCCTTGCCAGCCGAGACAGCTCCAGAGACAGCAACTACTCTCTCTGGACCAACACCATCTCTATCTTCCTGAGCATACTCATTGAGCCACATCAGTCTTATAATTCCACTAACAATATGATACACATTGTAGCACAAACGCCACTGCATTCTTGTCTCAGATGTGGTGTCAGTCCATAACTACTGCTAATTGATACATTTCTTTACTATGTGACCGTTTTGGTGAATCTGCCACATGGTCCTACATGATGTTAATGTTTTATCCGGCCATCCTAGTTAACTGTCAGCCTACTTCTAAGCACCATATGCAATCTTAGTTCCTCCTCTGTTGCTACCCACGTGGTTTAACAACATAGCTTAACCACCAACTCAACATTGTCACTGGATAAACATGTAAAATAATTCCTGCTACATACATAATATAAATACACACGATGATTTTCCTCACTCACTTTTGCTTAGTAATGTTCCTTCCCAGCAATAAATTACAAAATAATCATGCACCAGCATGGCACCTCGTTGCATGATTTCAGTGTTTACAACATTTAATGATAATTTATGACATCATATATCCACACCCCGCGATGCTTTTAGCTTTAGATATTTACCCATTGGCTCTATAAAACCGTTTATTACACTGCCAAGTTGATTTCAATTATCAGACATATCTGATAATTTGTTATAACCATACTTCACACCGCCATGCCTAATTGCTAGTTTCTTTAAGGTTAATCTGCTATACACTTACTTACATAAATCTCAAGGAACTCTAAATTAACCTGCATAAAAGCTTTCCCTAATAGATTTCAAACTTACGGCTTAACATCAACAAATGCTGCCCACACATCAATTTAATTGCCCACGGGGCAGAACTTCAGCAGCTTTTGTTTTCACTACCCAGCCGGGCCGGCGCAATACAAATAACTGTTCGGTCGCCATTGTCTTGAGTTTCCCGCAGTGTCCAGGTGTTTTCTTTCAAAGGGAAAATTTTTCATGCCCAGATTTGGCGCCGTTACATAACTAACTTATGAACATCAGTAGGTCCATGGCAGACACAGGGGACCGCCAAACCAGCCAGATTCCAAATACACTTACCGATCCTACGTCTTATTTTTTGCCTTTTTGGTGATTCATTCATTGTACATTGAGATTAGACAGCAAGATGTGTTGGGCCCCCTACGGGAGACTCGGTGGTGTAGTAGCAAGGCCCTGGCCTGCCGATCTGGTGGTGATGGGTTCGATTCGCAACTGGCCGACTTGGGATTTCAAACATCGGCCTGTGTTCCCAGGTCAACAGAGCCTAACATGTGTACTAAAGTTTGTCTATGGAAGTAACGGCGGCCGGCGTGATACTACATCGCCCACTGAGCGCGGATTGATCTAGCGCCGTGTGCTCTATGCGCATTATGGCTTGCAAATTGGTGTTTTAATTTTTAATTATGAGAAATTAGGTTGCTAAAGTCGCGACAACTGGCAAACCTCAAGGGGAAAGAGAAAGACGAAGACAAGCAGACAAACACGTGGAGGGCATGGCCCAAATGGCAGTAACTGGGACAAGGTGGCAGACTCTAAAGCGCTGAGGCCATGAAAGATAACGACCCGGGACCACTTAAGCATGACGGAGCGGAGCATGATGGTGATGGGGACATTGTGTTATGACTAACGCGACTAACATATAGTGAAAACAAAGGCAGTTCTAAGTTACTGCACAATGCGGTTCAAGATAATGTTGTTGATGATGATGATAATGATTATGAGGTTTACTATGATGATGATAGTGATGATGGTGAGTAGTCACTCAACCCTCCGACACCATAGAGTAAACGATACACCATTACTGAATCCCTCTTTTGTATGCATTTACGCTAGCTTTGAACTCAGGCGTAGTTCGCACATGTGGTACTACGAATAATAGTTTCTACTACTAATGTGTGCACTGTGTGTTTTTGCGTGAGGATTAGCCTCAGTTAGTTAATTATTCGTGTCTCCAACTTCACTGCAAAGGTTTGCGCCATTATGCTCCGTTTATGTGCCAGTCACACAAAATGCTCACCACTGCCCCATGTAAAACGTGGAACAGACAGGAGTCTAGACAAACCAACACCCCGCACAGGTATGCTATGCATAATGACGCTGCCAGAATACCAACACATATGTCCGCAACGAAAAATACAGTTCGTCGTCAGTGGAATCGGCAGTCAACGGAAAACCAGCAGCCACACATTACTACATTAAGGCAACCCAGTTAGTTCAGCGACGTCATGGACGAGAAGTCAACATTTAAAACAAACTGACCAGTAGGTCGAATGAACCCACATCCCAAAGAGAAGGTTTGGCGCGAGCGAGTTAAAAATCTCAGCCACGCCGGCGCTCATTAACACATCGTGGCTAAGGTGGGTACCTCCGTGGCGAAGTGTTTCACCACCTGCTTCTGGCTCCGAATATAGTGTGTTCCATTGCCGGCTAATTCGTTTGGTTCTCGAGTGCAATTTTCTCGGAGACTCCTGCGGGTTGTCGCTGGAGCTACGGAGTTCGTGCTATTTGTAACGCTTTCTGCAAACCGCCCTGCGGAAAAAGACTGAGCCAAATAGGATAAAACCCGATGCAATGAAGACGATACTCTTGCCTTGTAGACCCTTCTTCTTAACTCTTCAGCTCCAGTGAAAGAAAAAGAATGGACTAATACTATGGAATAAGACACATCTCAAGTACCTGCCATGAGATGGATTGCGCGAAACACGGCAGTTGTGGAAACTGGAGAGATGTGTTGACACACAGTTCAGAAACGCTAACATTAGTGAGCGGAGCTAATGCGCCACGTGACCGCGCCCAGGCGAAAGCCGGAAAAACAGTGTGCTTGGTTTTGCAGACCGGGCTGGGACGTGCGAGACGAAGGTTGAGATTGTGAGAAAGATCTGAGTCTGAGATTTTTTTGCGATGGGCACAGTGATTCGAGATACAGTCAATTGCGAAAGAGTGTCCTTGTGAAGGAGAGCGGTGAATGAAGAAACTGGACACTGAAGTGAATGACCAACTATGGCCCAGTCGAGATCGACCAGCTGTGGTGAGAGAACTGACCCTGTGTTGTGAACAAGCCGACAAGAATGGCGGAGCTAGAAACATGCCGTGACACGTTCGTCACCAGTGTGAAGTGCGTAAGTAGATAGCACTGATATTCTTGTGTAGCCGTAAAGTGTAGTGATAGTCGACCGTGTGTAACCGCACGAACAAATAACGATTAGTGGTGCTAGTTAGTCTTTATGGACAGACAGTGAGTGGGATGGTCGGACACAGAACGCTGAAAGGCAATAGCTAGCGGTGTTCGATGGCAACCACTGTGAGAACTGTGATGTAATAAAGTTACCTTGTACTCTAAGGACGCTTTGAACGTGTGTTGTGTGCACGAAAGACTTGTACAGTGATTCTACGAGCCTACTGAGATATTTCTGCTAAATATGATAAACCCTGGACATAAATCCAAGAGGTCGGGCATGATGAGTGAGTTCCGGCTCTTGGCACTTGGGGGTCTTACGTCCGTTTGAGTGAACCCAGATACAATCAAGGGAGAATGTTTCGCTAGTGCAGTATTTAAGAGTAAACAGGGCAAAAGAAACAAAGAAGTCAGTGATCTGCAAGTAATAAAGAAAGAAAAAGTGAATACCATGTGTGAAAGACAAAGAATGACTTTGTTGAAGGTTTCCAAGATGGCGACCACCGACAACAACTAATAAGCTCACGTCTCAGCCAAACATCACGTTAGATGAATTGTGTGATGTATTACATCTGTGTACAGTTGCAAAGAACACAACAAAGAACTTTAATTTAACACTCCAGATATTTCTTCAAGAAAACAGAGTATGGCATTCAGCCATATAAACCATCATTCTAGAACCGTCTACATGTGCTTCACGCACTATAGTGCTCCAATGAACTAATTTCAGTGCTAGATTGAAAAATATTTTGTCAGATCCAAGTTTTCAGTGCCATGAGAAGTATGGGAAGCGCTTTTTTACACCACTTTTTTGAAGATCACTATTTTTGAAGAGCAAACTTCTACTGATTCCTGTTCAGCCCTAAATGCAGTGAAGCTGATCCATACCATCTTTTGAAGAATCCTGACGTGGAGCCAAGCATCTGGACCAAGCCATCAAGGACACCGGAGCTGAATTTATACAGGTTAAGCTACTTTCACTTGATTTGTATATGTGTCCTGCTTAGTATTCCAGAGTCAACAGGCACCCTTCCATCAATATGTTTGCTCACTCTCGTCATTAGTGGGAGGTTGGTGGGCTACTTTTGTGGTTATTGCATCATCACCCAAAAGTACGTTCCTTTCGGTTAGCATTCGAAATTGACTTAGAATCCATGTAAATTTTCGACTGCTAGCGAGTACTCTGTCTTGTTTTGTAATCTAGTCCATTATTTGTTGTTCTTTAACGTCCTTAAAGTATCTATTATTTGTGATTATTTTGTCCACAGGTGTTATGTCAGTTAGCTAAAACTTCTGATAGGTGTTATCGTTGTCCAGTAGTGTTATCATTCTTGTTCAACATTGTTACAGCAAGGTCATCACAGTCGGCTTCGCCAGAGCAAGATCAGCAGCGACACTGACGCAGATATAGTCTTGCTATTAAGAGTCTTTACTATCGGCATCACAAATACTATTATCTGAAGACACTGATACTGATAGTGTCTGCAATTATTGTGCATTGTTTCAGCCACAGGTTATTGACTCATATATAGTAGACAGGCACTCAACCACAGCATGTCTACATTAGCAGACTTTATTGCACTTGGCGAGAAATTCTGTTTCACAGGCCTGGAACTTTTAACATGGGCAGAAAACAAACTCTCAGAATTTCGAAGTCAGATAAGAGAAGACAGGGCAGCAGCTAAAGAACTTAGAGAATCACAAGAAAGACAAAGAGATAAAGAAATAGCTATAGAACGACAAAAGCTAGATCTGGAAGCAAAAAGACTACAGTTTGAAATAGCCAAGTTGAATGTAGAGAAAGAGAAAAGGAGGTTTCCACTAGCACAAACAAACTACAACGCACATAAAGAAAGGGGTACAGAAGGGACCCAACCTGAAATAATAATAGGAGCTTCAGCCACATTGTCAAATCAAAAAAGTAACAATCCATCAAAAAGATACCACCATTACAAAGACCATAACAGAGTTAAACGACCATACCTACATAAACCAAACCAGCAGAGACCATATAACACACCAAGTAGAGGTAGAATGATAGATTGCAATTACTGCAAACAACAACACGGAGTACTTGAGATGTGTGACAGTAATTCAAACTATGCATCATACATAAAGAATCTATCTTTACAAATAAAACACAAACTGTCAGAATACAAGACCTACGTAAAATGTTATCTTTGCCGTTGTTTTGGACATGAAGTCAAGAATTGTAGAAGAAAACAGATAATTAAAGATGCAAAAAGGGGATATTGTACGTCTAAAGAAAAAGAAGGAAACTTGAACAGGAAAGACAACCCCACTGAAAATCAAAAAGTGAAAATAGACAATGATAATTCAGACATAGTTCCTAACATAGGGCATGTAGACAAAGGGGACATAAATAACATTTTTAATATAAAACCAAACTGGGAAAACAGAAATCCTCCAAAGATACCAAAAGTACGATATACTGAACCAGACTCACTGATAAAACAATGGCACCATCAAAAAAGTTCCTCAAGACCAAATTGATAAACGGATACGAGATATTAAAATAAGAAACTGGAATAGATATTGGAAATGTATAGGATTGACAGAGGACAAAAGGAAAGAAAAGACACAAAAGATTATTAAACTTACAAACTATAGTCTCAGTCAACCCACATGTTATGCCAGAAATCAATCTGTAAAATCTGCTGATACATCTTCTGACGAAGAGTACGATCACAATAAATATAGATAACAGCATATATTTCACAATGAAACACCCTAGTCTTCTGATATGTAGATAGAAGATAGATATTTTAGTGTAGATATAATTTTTTTTTAAACAGAATGAATGCTTAGTTATGATAGTATTAGTTGAATGAATATACTGTGATCATCATCATCATCATCAAGTGCCGTGCCGGCTGGCGTAGGCGTTCATGGTTCTCCATAGATCTTGGTCTTTGGTTTTCTGGATCAACTCTGCTGCTGATATTCCTCCATGCCACCGTCTCAATCCATCCAGCATCACTTCTCTTGGGCTACCCCTGCCTCTCTTCCCCTCGATCTTTCCAGTTGTTACGATATTCTCCAATGCTACTCTTCTCATCACATGACCGAAGAAAGCTGTTTGTCTCTGTCTTATTGTTGTATATAATGTTCTAGTTTCATTAGCCTGTTTCAGACAGTCGTCGTTAGTTACTCTGGCAGTCCAAGGAAGTCGCAACATTCGTCTCAAGAACCACATCTCTGTTGCTTCTAATTTCTTCTTAATTTGTTCATTTACATTCAAAGATTCACTACCATACAGCAAAACTGGTTCTACATAGCATTTCAGCACTCTCTTTCTTACATTCAGTGATAGTGACTTATTGCATAAGATACTCTTCATTTTCTGAAATGCGGCTTTTGCCTGCCCTATTCTGCTCCTAATCTGTGTTGTAAATCTTCCATCTGATGTTATAAATGCCTCTAGGTATCTAAAATTATCAACTTGGTTAAGGATTTTCCCTTCTATTTCTATGTCACATTTTGGTGTCACCATTTTCTTTGATATTACCATTGTTACTGTTTTCTTGATATTCAAGGAGAATTCTTTCCTTGCACTCTCTGTTACTATAACGTCTAATAATTGTTGTAGGTCTCTTGAATTATCCGCCACCAATACTGTGTCATCTGCATAGCGTATATTATTTATATTATAACCTCCAACTAGTATTCCTGGCATCTTTTTGATACTGTGATAAAAACACAAAATGTCAGAATAATAACATTAACTACAGCTCTCATATAGAGGAGCTAAAGTGATATGACATATTGTCCAAGTAATGCCATCATGATAGGATATTATAATCAGATGTCAAATACAGTTAAAGTGATACTTCTACTTCATTCTTATGTTGATATCTATGAAATGGCATGCAAATATGTAAACCATTATTGTAAATAGCAAAAGACAGCATTGCCAATGTACATCACCTGTATATCACCTCATAGCCAGGGTGCTTGCTGAATCAACTGAAGTGCACTCTGAATTGCTAATCGGGACACTGGCATGTCAATGGAAACAGCTTAAAATTAGGTACTACTATCACTTGTATTAATAATTATTATATACAGATGTACATAGATACGTACGCCTCACTATGTTATTATTCTCAAACAGTATTATGGCATCTGAAACTGATTAATTAGGGCATCTGAAGCTGAATGGAGAGGAAGAATACAGCTACAGATAGAAGTCCTACACCACTTGAGCATAAGATGAGCACCATGCAAGTCCATACAACACCAGACTAGGTACAACCCACTGTTGAAGGGATACAAAGTTGATCCACAGCGCACAAGTATCCACCAAAGATTCTAGGTTCAACACATTAATTTAAGACTAGAAATTGTACATTTTCACCATCATCAAAGTTTTTGGGAAACTATTATTTCCTTTGATGGTGTTATTATCATTTTATCATTTCATCCGTCATCATTATGTTAATTGATGAATAGTTACATACACTGTTATAGATGTCCACAGATTTGATGTTGTATAGTTCTACTTGAAGTTATGATCTGATGAGAAGATCCACTACATATGGTACGAGAGACATATGTAAGTCTGCTACTTATCTCTACAGCACAATAACCATATGAGGCAAACAGAGTAACTACAAGCCCAATAGTATGACACATGCGGGTACATTTGAAACATAATGTGCAAACTGTGGCAAAGGTAAAGCAGAGAATGTTCATAAGTCCACAGAACTTAGGAAACAATAACAAGTGCAAATGTACAGTTGAGAGACACCAAATAAGTACACATTTGCACAAAGGTTCTAAACCAGAATATTGCAAATGAAAACAAACACGTTGTATATAGATGTTGTATTACTTTATTACTTCAAGGTACAGGGACGATAAATTGTAGAATAGGTATGCATAGGACGGAATATATTTTCATTCATTTACTATGATACGATGTGTATACATGACATGGATATAGTATTAGTATGTATGGATTTTATAAAACACTTATGCATTGTAGAGATATAAGGATACAGTGAGGTAAATGAATCTCATTGGCAAATACATAATTGCCAACGACAAAGGTATAAGATGTATAGAGAAGTGGTATAGAAGGAACAGAAAACCAGCATCGTCTTACCATCCATGAGCAATGATAGCTACCAGACAAAGAGAGATCAGATAAACATACCCCAAATCAGAAATACCTATTAAAAGTACTGAAGAGAGACACTACAAGCATTAAAACAGCACCAAGGTCAAACATAACTCATTAACGTCAAAGTCAAAGCAAGAGCAATCCACTGATACAAGAAGGGACAGTGAAAGACATAGTCCATAATCACACACATATACCTTACTCAGAGCCTGGGGCTGGGATTGAGTAGGAAGCTCATGTATAGTACATGATTGAGGAGCTGCTAGGGATGTTTGATGAAACATTGGATTCTACGTCAGACTAGATCACATAACCTCTGAACTTGAAAAGGAGACTGTGACTACACAGAAGTCTAGGTGTAGACGGGTTACCGTGTCCGCATAATATATTATTTTTGTTGTTGTTTCTGTGATGTTGTTTATTGATGAAAACTTATCACGAGTCTAAATGAATCATGGAAGAGATAAGCTCATTTGTAATGACAATAGACGTACACATAGGTGCAAATATTGAGAGAGACCAAAGCGTGCGACCATAGAGTCCACCAAATAAACGGTAGTGTGCACCTATCCAACTCATGTCATGAAGAATAAGACTGAGCAAGGGTAGTAAAAATGTTTACAACATTTAAAAAAAGGGGGGGGGGCATATTGCCATGAGATGGATTGCGCGAAACACGGCAGTTGTTAAAACTGGAGAGATGTGTTGACACACAGTTCAGAAACGCTAACATTAGTGGGCGGAGCTAATGCGCCACGTGACCGCGCCCAGGCGAAAGCCGGAAAAACAGTGTGCTTGGTTTTGCAGACCGGGCTGGGACGTGCGAGACGAAGGTTGAGATTGTGAGAAAGATCTGAGTCTGAGATTGTTTCGCGATGGGCACAGTGATTCGAGATACAGTCAATTGGGAAAGAGTGTCCTTGTGAAGGAGAGCGGTGAATGAAGAAACTGGACACTGAAGTGAATGACCAATTATGGCCCAGTCGAGATCGACCAGCTGTGGTGAGAGAACTGACCCCGTGTTGTGAACAAGCCGACAAGAATGGCGGAGCTAGAAACATGCCGTGACACGTTCGTCACCAGTGTGAAGTGCGTAAGTAGATAGCACTGATATTCTTGTGTAGCCGTAAAGTGTAGTGATAGTCGACCGTGTGTAACCGCACGAACAAATAACGATTAGTGGTGCTAGTTAGTCTTTATGGACAGACAGTGAGTGGGATGGTCGGACACAGAACGCTGAAAGGCAATAGCTAGCGGTGTTCGATGGCAACCACTGTGAGAACTGTGATGTAATAAAGTTACCTTGTACTCTAAGGACGCTTTGAACGTGTGTTGTGTGCACGAAAGACTTGTACGGTGATTCTACGAGCCTACTGAGATATTTCTGCTAAATATTATAAACCCTGGACACAAACCCAAGAGGTCGGGCATGATGAGTGAGTTCCGGCTCTTGGCACTTGGGGGTCTTACGTCCGTTTGAGTGAACCCAGATACAATCAAGGGAGAATGTTTCGCTAGTGCAGTATTTAAGAGTAAACAGGGCGAAATAAACAAAGAAGTCAGTGATCTGCAAGTAATAAAGAAAGAAAAAGTGAATACCATGTGTGAAAGACAAAGAATGACCTTGTTGAAGGTTTCCAAGATGGCGACCACCGACAACAACTAATAAGCTCACGTCTCAGCCAAACATCACGTTAGATGAATTGTGTGATGTATTACATCTGTGTACAGTTGCAAAGAACACAACAAAGAACTTTAATTTAACACTCCAGATATTTCTTCAAGAAAACAGAATATGGCATTCAGCCACATAAACCATCATTCTAGAACCGTCTTCATGTGCTTCACGCACTATAGTGCTCCAATGAACTAATTTCAGTGCTAGATTGAAGAATATTTTTCAGATCCAAGTTTTCAGTGCCATGAGTAGTATGGAAAGCGCTTTTTGACACCACTTTTTTGAAGATCACTATTTTTGAAGAGCAAACTTCTACTGATTCCTGTTCAGCCCTAAATGCAGTGAAGCTGATCCATACCATCTTTTGAAGAATCCTGACGTGGAGCCAAACATCTGGACCAAGCCATCAAGGACACCGGAGCTGAATTTATACAGGTTAAGCTATTTTCACTTGATTTGTATATGTGTCCTGCTTAGTATTCCAGAGTCAACAGGCACCCTTCCATCAATATGTTTGCTCACTCTCGTCATTAGTGGGAGGTTGGTGGGCTACTTTTGTGGTTATTGCATCATCACCCAAAAGTACGTTCCTTTCGGTTAGCATTCGAAATTGACTTAGAATCCAAGTAAATTTTCGACTGCTAGCGAGTACTCTGTCTTGTTTTGTAACCTAGTCCATTTTTTGTTGTTCTTTAACGTCATTAAAGTATCTATTATTTGTGATTATTTTGTCCACAGGTGTTATGTCAGTTAGCTAAAACTTCTGATAGGTGTTATCGTTGTCCAGTAGTGTTATCATTCTTGTTCAACATTGTTACAGCAAGGTCATCACAGTCGGCTTCGCCAGAGCAAGATCAGCAGCGACACTGACGCAGATATAGTCTTGCTATTAAGAGTCTTTACCATCGGCATCACAAATACTATTATCTGAAGACACTGATACTGATAGTGTCTGCAATTATTGTGCATTGTTTCAGCCACAGGTTATTGACTCATATATAGTAGACAGGCACTCAACCACAGCATGTCTACATTAGCAGACTTTATTGCACTTGGCGAGAAATTCTGTTTCACAGGCCTAGAACTTTTAACGTGGGCAGAAAACAAACTCTCAGAATTTCGAAGTCAGATAAGAGAAGACAGGGCAACAGCTAAAGAACTTAGAGAATCACAAGAAAGACAAAGAGATAAAGAAATAGCTATAGAACGACAAAAGCTAGATCTGGAAGCAAAAAGACTACAGTTTGAAATAGACAAGTTGAATGTAGAGAAAGAGAAAAGGAGGTTTCCACTAGCACAAACAAACTACAACGCACATAAAGAAAGGGGTACAGAAGGGACCCAACCTGAAATAATAATAGGAGCTTCAGCCACATTGTCAAATCAAAAAAATAACAATCCATCAAAAAGATACCACCATTACAAAGACCATAACAGAGTTAAACGACCATACCAACATAAACCACACCAGCAGAGACCATATAACACACCAAGTAGAGGTAGAATGATAGATTGCAATTACTGCAAACAACAACACGGAGTACTTGAGATGTGTGACAGTAATTCAAACTATGCATCATACATAAAGAATCTATCTTTACAAATAAAACACAAACTGTCAGAATACAAGACCTACGTAAAATGTTATCTTTGCCGTTGTTTTGGACATGAAGTCAAGAATTGTAGACGTAAACAGATAATTAAAGATGCAAAAAGGGGATATTGTACGTCTAAAGAAAAAGAAGGAAACTTGAACAGGAAAGACAACCCCACTGAAAATCAAAAAGTGAAAATAGACAATGATAATTCAGACATAGTTCCTGACATAGGGCAAGTAGACAAAGGGGACATAAATAACATTTGTTATATAAAACCAAACTGGGAAAACAGAAATCCTCCAAAGATACCAAAAGTACGATATACTGAACCAGACTCACTGATAAAACAATGGCACCATCAAAAAAGTTCCTCAAGACCAAATTGATAAACGGATACGAGATATTAAAATAAGAAACTGGAATAGATATTGGAAAAGAATAGGATTGACAGAGGACAAAAGGAAAGAAAAGACACAAAAGATTATTAAACTTACAAACTATAGTCTCAGTCAACCCACATGTTATGCCAGAAATCAATCTGTAAAATCTGCTGATACATCTTCTGACGAAGAGTACGATCACAATAAATATAGATAACAGCATATATTTCACAATGAAACACCCTAGTTTTCTGATATGTAGATAGAAGATAGATATTTTAGTGTAGATATAATTTTTTTTTTAAACAGAATGAATGCTTGGTTATGATAGTATTAGTTGAATGAATATACTGTGATCATCATCATCATCAAGTGCAGTGCCGGCTGGCGTAGGCGTTCATGGCTCTCCATAGATCTTGGTCTTTGGTTTTCTGGATCAACTCTGCTGCTGATATTCCTCCATGCCACCGTCTCAATCCATACAGCATCACTTCTCTTGGTCTACCTCTGCCTCTCTTCCCCTCGATCTTTCCAGTTGTTACGATGTTCTCCAATACCTCTCTTCTCATCACATGACCGAAGAAAGCTGTTTGTCTCTGTCTTATTGTTGTATATAATGTTCTAGTTTCATTAGCCTGTTTCAGACAGTCGTCGTTAGTTACTCTGGAAGTCCAAGGAATTCGCAACATTCGTCTCAGGAACCACATCTCTATTGCTTCTAATTTCTTCTTAATTTGTTCATTTACATTCCAAGATTCACTGCCATACAGCAAAACTGGTTCTACATAGCATTTCAGCACTCTCTTTCTTACATTCAGTGATAGTGACTTATTGCATAAGATACTCTTCATTTTCTGAAATGCGGCTTTTGCCTGCCCTATTCTGCTCCTAATCTCTGTTGTAAATCTTCCATCTGATGTTATAAATGCCTCTAGGTATCTAAAATTATCAACTTGGTTAAGGATTTTCCCTTCTATTTCTATGTCACATTTTGGTGTCACCATTTTCTTTGATATTACCATTGTTACTGTTTTCTTGATATTCAAAGAGAGTCCTTTCCTTGCACTCTCTGTTACTACAACGTGTAATAATTGTTGTAGGTCTGTTGAATTATCCGCCACCAATACTGTGTCATCTGCATAGCGTATATTATTTATATTATAACCTCCAACTAGTATTCCTGGCATCTCTTTGATACTGTGATAAAAACACAAAATGTCAGAATAATAACATTAACTACAGCTCTCATATAGAGGAGCTAAAGTGATATGACATATTGTCCAAGTAATGCCATCATGATAGGATATTATAATCAGATGTCAAATACAGTTAAAGTGATACTTCTACTTCATTCTTATGTTGATATCTATGAAATGGCATGCAAATATGTAAACCATTATTGTAAAAAGCAAAAGACAGCATTGCCAATGTACATCACCTGTATATAACTTCATAGCCAGGGTGCTTGCTGAATCAACTGAAGTGCACTCTGAATTGCTAATCGGGACACTGGCATGTCAATGGAAACAGCTTAAAATTAGTTACTACTATCACTTGTATTAATAATTATTATATACAGATGTACATAGAATCGTACGCCCCACTATGTTATTATTCTCAAACAGTATTAGGGCATCTGAAGCTGAATAATTAGGGCATCTGAAGCTGAATGGAGAGGAAGAATACAGCTACAGATAGAAGTCCTACACCACTTGAGCATAAGATGAGCACCATGCAAGTCCATACAACACCAGACTAGGTACAACCCACTGTTGAAGGGATACAAAGTTGATCCACAGCGCACAAGTATCCACCAAAGATTCTAGGTTCAACACATTAATTTAAGACTAGAAATTGTACATTTTCACCATCATCAAAGTTTTTGGGAAACTATTATTTCCTTTGATGGTGTTATTATCATTTTATCATTTCATCCGTCATCATTATGTTAATTGATGAATAGTTACATACACTGTTATAGATGTCCACAGATTTGATGTTGTATAGTTCTACTTGAAGTAATGATCTGATGAGAAGATCCACTACATATGGTACGAGAGACATATGTATAGTATGACAATAGTATGACACATGCGGGTACATTTGAAACATAATGTGCAAACTGTGGCAAAGGTAAAGCAGAGAATGTTCATAAGTCCACATAACTTAGGAAACAATAACAAGTGCAAATGTACAGTTGAGAGACACCAAATAAGTACACATTTGCACAAAGGTTCTAAACCAGAATATTGCAAATGAAAACAAACACGTTGTATATAGATGTTGTATTACTTTATTACTTCAAGGTACAGGGACGATAAATTGTAGAATAGGTATGCATAGGACGGAATATATTTTCATTCATTTACTGTGATACGATGTGAATACATGACATGGATATAGTATTAGTATGTATGGATTTTATAAAACACTTATGCATTGTAGAGATATAAGGATACAGTGAGGTAAATGAATCTCATTGGCAAATGCATAATTGCCAACGACAAAGGTATAAGATGTATAGAGAAGTGGTATAGAAGGAACAGAAAACCAGCATCGTCTTACCATCCATGAGCAATGATAGCTACCAGACAAAGAGAGATCAGATAAACATACCCCAAATCAGAAATACCTATTAAAAGTACTGAAGAGAGACACTACAAGCATTAAAACAGCACCAAGGTCAAACATAACTCATTAACGTCAAAGTCAAAGCAAGAGCAATCCACTGATACAAGAAGGGACAGTGAAAGACATAGTCCATAATCACACACATATACCTTACTCAGCGCCTGGGGATGGGATTGAGTAGGAAGCTCATGTATAGTACATGATTGAGGAGCTGCTAGGGATGTTTGATGAAACATTGGATTCTACGTCAGACTAGATCACATAACCTCTGAACTTGAAAAGGAGACTGTGACTACACGGAAGTCTAGGTGTAGACGGATTACCGTGTCCGCATAATATATTATTTTTGTTGTTGTTTCTGTGATGTTGTTTATTGATGAAAACTTATCACGAGTCTAAATGAATCATGGAAGAGATAAGCTCACTTGTAATGACAATAGACGTACACATAGGTGTAAATATTGAGAGAGACCAAAGCGTGCGACCATAGAGTCCACCAAACAAACGGTAGTGTGCACTTATCCAACTCATGTTATGAAGAATAAGACTGAGCAAAGGTAGTAAAAATGTTTACAACATTTAAAAAAAAAGGGGGGGGGGGCATATTGCCATGAGATGGATTGCGCGAAACACGGCAGTTGTGGAAACTGGAGAGATGTGTTGACACACAGTTCAGAAACGCTAACATTAGTGGACGGAGCTAATGCGCCACGTGAAAGCCGGAAAAACAGTGTGCTTGGTTTTGCAGACCGGGCTGGGACGTGCGAGACGAAGGTTGAAATTGTGAGAAAGATCTGAGTCTGAGATTGTTTCGCGATGGGCACAGTGATTCGAGATACAGTCAATTGGGAAAGAGTGTCCTTGTGAAGGAGAGCGGTGAATGAAGAAACTGGACACTGAAGTGAATGACCAATTATGGCCCAGTCGAGATCGACCAGCTGTGGTGAGAGAACTGATCCCGTGTTGTGAACAAGCCGACAAGAATGGCGGAGCTAGAAACATGCCGTGACACGTTCGTTACCAGTGTGAAGTGCGTAAGTAGATAGCACTGATATTCTTGTGTAGCCGTAAAGTGTAGTGATAGTCGACCGTGTGTAACCGCACGAACAAATAACGATTAGTGGTGCTAGTTAGTCTTTATGGACAGACAGTGAGTGGGATGGTCGGACACAGAACGCTGAAAGGCAATAGCTAGCGGTGTTCGATGGCAACCACTGTGAGAACTGTGATGTAATAAAGTTACCTTGTACTCTAAGGACGCTTTGAACCTGTGTTGTGTGCACGAAAGACTTGTACAGTGATTCTACGAGCCTACTGAGATATTTCTGCTAAATATTATAAACCCTGTACACAAATCCAAGAGGTCGGGCATGATGAGTGAGTTCCGGCTCTTGGCAGTACCATTCCGGCAATATTATATATAGGGGTTAATCTCATCTCATCTTGTTCCCCTCGTACCTTGCGAGGTCGAGGAGAAGTATTAAGAGCGGGAGTTTTTCTGTTTATGGGCTTCATGTATAGAGATTCCCATGGACTCTGCTATGTCCTCTGTCCATCGTTTACGTGGTCGGCTTCTACTTCTGCTTCCATTTGCTCTGTACATCATTGCTTGTTGTGGTATACTGTTAGTTGACAACCTAGTTACGTGACCAAACTGTGGTTTACTGCCTTCTAATAAAATTGACCGCTGATATAACCCCCATATTAGTCCTGATTTCTTCATTTCTGATTATCTGTCTTCTTGATACATTGAGTATTCTTCTGAGGAATATCATCTCTGTTGTTGTGATCTTTATTTTCTTTTGTTTTTCTTTCGTTGTCCAGGTTTGGCATTGGTTGCATAGAGGTGGCAGAAAGATTGTGTTGTATAGTGCTTTCCTAGTAATTATTAGTTAGTTAGTTAGTCGACAGATCATCCTCATTGCACATCGAACCATTCAGTCCATAAGTGCTCGGATCCCCTCCTCAGCAATTCCCGCAGCGTGTAGCGGCTAACGACGCCAGTTCTGTGTTGGTGTTCTTGTTTGGCCACCCCTATTTTAATTTGCTGCTCTAGCAGTCTGGCCATTGTTGTAGATTCACAGTCATCACTTGGTTCTCGCAAAAGTCTTACTTCTCGTAGAGCATTCAGAATGTCAGCCTGGTCCATGGCGCGTCCGCCCTCCACAGTAGCCTCACCTGCGAGCTTGTCAGCCCGCTCATTTCCTTGTACTCCCGCATGCCCTGGCACGAAGATGAAACTAATCTTTGCCAGCCGAGACCGCTCCAGAGGCAGCAACCATTCTCTTCGGATCGACCCCTCCTCTATCCTCTTGATCATGTTCATTGAGTCGCTAAGGAAACAAGCTCCTAGTAATTATTGATATTGACCAATGTTTGTTCTTTAGTATTCGTGCCATTTGTCAAACGGTGATTGGGCATTCTGTGAAAATTAAGGCTAAGATCGTCTATCTATAAGTGATGTAACTGTGAGGCCATGATTTGACAATCCACAAGATTTAATATTAACAATGTAAATGGGTTCTCCATGGAAGCAGAATCACCTGGCAGGGAGAATGATGTGTATCAGACGAGTGCATGTGGTCAGTTGAGTGGAGTGGAGGTAAGAACCGACATCACTGCAATAGGATAATCCCATAAGCGCTCCGTCCCCCAGCTCAACAGCCAGCGAAAAGTTACACTACTAATCGTTCTCACCGCTATCTGATTAAAAGTTTACCTGATATTCCCTTTAAGTTTTGAGATTCCCCTGAACCCCTGGCAATCCTGCACAAGTTCATTCTATCCACATATGGGTTCTCATTCTATTCCCCTGCCGTATCCACCTCGTCCCACAGGCTTACGATCACATCTCCTCTTGTCCATAGGTAATCTATCACCAAGAGGTGCATTCCCTGCCAGCCTATCATACATTTTGCAGAAGTTCTGTTCTCAAAACAAGATACAATTCATCAATAACACAGCATCATTCACTTCACAGGCTGGTGCACCAAATAAGAGTCTTTATAAGGATCAAATACATTTGTCTACATTAGGGCACCAGTTTGCTCGCCAAGAATATGAAATATCCTGAACGGACACACCATACATCCAATACGGGATCGCGCCGGACACTTTTAGCTACTCCTGAAACTCAGGCCAGACGACATACTCCCGTCACATCAAGTACCAATAGGCCAGAAGTGTGCAGACCACTCATAACCACTGCACCTGAAATCCAAGCCAGACGGGACACTACCACCACACCAAGTCGTTAAATATGTCGTCCTTCACACAGGAGGGTAATAATTACGAAGATATTTTTCCTATTCTCCCCAGAAAGGAACCAACTCTCAGCAACAACGACGTGCCACCACAACCTCCTGTTTGCCACCAATCAGAGGCTCTAGTTGGTAGTCATTACATACCCATGAGATATCATCAGTACCCATTTCATTGTAACCCAGAATGGTTGCACCTCACACGGTATAGTCCAGCTACACTTCGTCAAGCACTTATAATGTCGCTATACCAACAACCAACACAACCTGGTATTTACTAGCAACTTAGCACAAAGTAACACCGGATCTCGGTACAAGAAAGAGCCTCTCCTAGATCGTTTATCTGCATATTTGGTTATTACTTGATCTAGTAACGTATTAGGTTATAAGTAACTACAAACATTGACTTGTTTTGACTTTATATTAATTGATAGTACTTAGCTGTATAGCTTTTATAATACTTTTAATTGCGATTTTACTGTGAGTAAGGGGGGTCTTCACTGCTCTTCCTTACGGATCTGTGTACGTATTTTTATATATTGACAGAGATATTACTGTTTATCTGTACTTTAGATTGTTTATTGTAATAAGGGTCGTAAGTTGTATTCACTTTGTGTGTGTGTGTTTTGCTTTTAAACTTGTAATTACGCATTGTTGAAATGTCTAATAAGTACGAACACTGGCTCAGGAATAATGGGCTTAGAATCGGGCATGTAAACATATGCCATCTATTAGGGAAGCTGCCCGAACTATCACTTATACTTAATCAAAATTTTCACATGTTCGGCGTTAACGAAAGTCGATTAAATGGTAACATCTCAGATGATGACATCGCTATCAGAGGTTTTAAAACCATTAGAAGAGGTCCCTATCAGAAACAAGAGCCGGGTATTGCAGTTTATATTTCCAACTCGCTTAACGCCCACCGCAGGCTAGATTTTGAAACCTGTGAGATTGAGTGTGTATGGCTTGAGGTTAAACTTCAAAATCGCATACAGCTAGTAGTTAGCTATCTTTATCGAAACACCAGTGCAGGAAATATCTGGTATGAAAAATTCACCACTATGATGGATGTAGTCTTTAGTAATGCTAGGGAAATAATATTGCGAGGTGACTTCAACAAAGACACTAACAAATCAAACAAAACACGGGAAAACATAATAGAGTCATATAACTTCCAACAGTTAGTCAAACAAGCCACTATAATAACTAAATCATCTGCAACACTTATAGATCATATTTATACTACGTGTGCTGACAGCATCACAGAATGTACTGTACCTATTAATGCAATGAGCGATCACTACCCAGTATGTTGCACGTGGTCGAAAAGAGGCACCAAAACTCCAAAACACAAACATATAAGTATAAAATATAGAAATTACAAAAATTTCAATCGAGACGTCTTCTTAAAAGATTTGCTCAACTCATCTCTGGACTATGTTTACCAGCTTCCTGACCCAGACGATGCTCTGGACCACTGGCTAAAGTTTTTTCTAGGTATATTTGATAAGCATGTTGCATTTAAGGAAGTTCGTGTTAAACATCACACAAAGCCCCCGTGGATCACTCATCAGGTAGTTGAACTTATGAGAGATCTGGACAGGGCACATAAAAATAGAGATCTAACTATGTACCGTAGTCTGAGAAACATAGTTCAATATGTTATTCGGAAGGAAAAGAAAAACTATTTTAAGAACTTAATAATAGATAAAACCAACACTAAAGATATATGGAAAGCAATTAATACCTTGACAAACAAACACAAATCATCACAATCATTATCATCAAATCAGGTTACATGTGATCAATTCAATAGATACTTTCAGTCCGACATAAACTATCTGAAGGCTGCAATACCAGATGTGCCTCATGACATATCTTTATTATCATCATTCTGTGAGAACAAATTCTATGAAGACATTCCCTCCAACATACCGCTAATGACTACCACTAAAGTATTTACTCATCTCAGTAATCTAAAAACCAATAACTCATCAGGACTAGATGGAATCAGTAATCGGATCCTTCGCTATGCTGCACCGGTGATCTGCGAGTCACTAACTTTTATATATAATCAATGTCTCACCAAAGGTCACTTCCCATCAGCCTTTAAAATCGCTAAAGTGTATCCTCATTTAAAAGCTGGTCCTCTAGACGATCGTCTCATGAGTAATTATAGGCCAATATCCATATTATCCTCATTATCCAAACCGCCAGAAAAGCACATCCACAAAACAACACTAGATCACTTAGTTCGCCATAAACTAATAGTTGACAGTCAGTCGGGATTTCGGCCAAAATATTCTTGCCATACGGCACTAACAAACATGATAGAAAACTGGCATCAAAATATTAACAACAATACTCTATGTGGAGTGGTGTTTATAGACTTTAGAAAAGCATTCGATATGATAGATCATACTATTCTAATTAAAAAAACTAGAAACAATGAAAGTAGGCTTTAATATAGTGACATTAATAAAAATCAATTTTATTAGACAGAAAGCAAGTAGTATCACACAATAAAGCTTTATCTCAAGCCATTACCATTAATATTGGAGTACCTCAGTATCTATTCTTGGCCCTCTGTTATTTGTCATTTATATAAATGATCTTCCTTTAAATCTGTCGTCCTCCTGCAATCTATTTGCTGATGACTGCACAGTATATACAAACGCTATTGATCGTAATGTGCTAGAATTATCCTTGCAACACGAAATAAATAGTGTAGTTAACTGGAGTCATGCAAATCGCATGCAAATTAACATTACTAAAACAAAGTCTATGTTAATAGGAACCAGGCAAAGACTTCACACTCTAAACTCGCAGAGAACTCTTCAGCTGCACATTGGTAGCACGCCTGTAGAAAGTGTCACCGAGCACAAGGCACTGGATTTTATCATAGATCAAAATCCAACCTTTAACTCACATGTTCATGCTCTAGTTAAACAAATAGCCAAAAAGGTATACCAACTTGCTAAAATTAAAAATTTCTTTGACGAAAACACAAGAAAGATATTCTATACTTCCCATATACAAACACATATTGATTACTGCTCCACAGTCTGGGATGGATGCTCCAAATCAATAACAAAACGCCTACATTCACTCCAGAAAAGTGCAATGCGTTTAATTAATGTTGAAAAGCTTACCGACAATTCTAACCTACATAAACGTCCCCGGTTACTGCCACTCCACAAGCGCCTACTTTTTAATAAGGCCAAACTAATTCAAAAAAATCCTGTTTCAAATTGCTTCAAGCTACCTTTGGCCATTGTTTAAATATAACGCTAGACATAGCGAACGACTAAATATACTTCATGTCCCTAAACCTAGGATAGACTTATATAAAACAAGCTTAGCATACTCTGCCGCTCAGTTGTGGAACAAACTTCCACAAGAAATCAAAGACACCACCAATCATTATACATACATTCGAAACCTGTTTGAACACTACCTTAGTTCAGACTACATGCCCCCATTAACAATAACACAAAAAGACAATAATGGTAACTTATCTCAAACTTCAACTAGCCAAAAAACATTCCCTTATGAATGGCACGTTACACCCTCCTTAGATTTATAATGCCCATGTTAAACACTGCCTCAGTGAGTCATTTGTTATTGATTATTTTTCATGCGTTTAATGCTATTGTTCTTTTGTTGTCAAAATTTTCTTCATAAGTGATGTTGAATGAAAGAATGTATGAGAAGAAATAGAGAAGAAGGGCAGAATGTCAGACGGGCCTTCGTGCCCAATTCTTAACCCTTTGAAAATAAAGACTTTTCTCCTTCTTTCTTTCTTCTTCGTGCTCCGCACTCCCGCGTAGCCATGGCAAAATATCCATACAATTCTCACAATTTGTGACCTTTTATGCGAGGTAAGCCATTCCACGCGAGACATTCTTCGCCTTACTAAGCATACTCCTTGAGTCCGTAATGAATACAATGAGTGTTGCAGTAGTCTCCTTTAACCAACAGAATACCGATGTTACTGTTTCCACCTACATTCTCATGATGGGGGTTTTAGTCTCAAATGCCAGATTCTTCTTTGTCAAGAATCGTTCTTTAACCTTCGCAATGAAACCCCAACCACTACGTCTGTTTCTCACCACTGACCCTTCGGTGTAGGTCACTATGTCACATTGATGCGTATTACTATGGAACAGTTGTTGGACCTCAAACATCGTGAGACCCGCTGCCCATTCACGACCTAGTGTTATATTCCATCATGTCTTCGGGTACTTTAACCCACTCTTTTTCACGATTGACTGCATCCACCAGAGGATGAGAGAGCGCAACACAACCCCGGATACTGAAAGTAGTTAAATGGAGAACACAATTTCAAAATGTGGTGATAACTGTCACACTCTATTGGTCATAAGGAAAGGGAAGACAAAGAGATAAATGTCCTCGTGACTTCACTGAGATAATCGGCGTCAGAGGACGTACGTGTATTGAGACTCTACTCATACTGTGAGATGGCGAATTCCGGTCTTCTATCAATATCTGGTTGGTGCATGCTGGTGGTGGTGGTGATGATGATGATGATGATGATGATGATGATGATGATGATGATGATGATGATGATGATGATGATAGCATGCTGCTGATGATGATGACATGTTGATCGTGATGATGATGAAGATGATGTTTACCATGAAGATAATGATGACCATGACGATGATCATAATGACTATGATGATACATATAATCATGGCAGTGATGATAATATTGTTGATGGTCGTAATGATTATGATGATAATGAAACAGGCAATGCTCGCCATTATGTTGATGATGATGATGATGTTAATGACCTTGATAATGATGTTGATAACCATGATGACGATGATGATGACAATGACGATAATGATGATGATGATGATGATGATGATGATGATGATGATGTTGATGATGACGATGATGATGATGATGACCATGATGATGATGTTAATGACCTTGATAATGATGTTGGTATTTATGATGAAGATGATAATGACCATGAGGATGACCATAATGGCCATGGCGATGACGAAAATGACCACGAGGATGATGATGCCACGATGCTGATGATGCCATGATGCTGATGATGTCTATGATGACCATCGTGATGAAGACAATGATGATGATGATGATGATGATGATGATGATGATGATGATGATGATGCTGATGATGATGATGATGCCGATGATGATGATGATTTTGATAACCATGATGAAGATGATAATGACCATAAGGATGATGACCATGATGATGATCAAGATGACCATTATGGTGATGTTGATGACCATGATGATGACCACGATGAAGATGATGATAATAATAAGATACTGATGATTATAAAGACCAAGATAGTCATGCTGATGACCATATATGATGATGATATTAACAGCTGAAAGCTTTTACAAACAGATGTAGCTCCGCTGACGATCCCCAGGGGTCGTGAAACAAATAGCACAGTCCCAAAACGATCCCACATCCTTCGTAGTGCCATGTAGACTTCTTGACAGCTTCTCCACCTTCCCAATAATGATGATAACGATCAGAATTGCTCCGGGTCTGACTCCACATGGGTCGCTCGTCTTTCCACAGTCATCATATTTTTAATCACATTCTGAGTAGACAAAAACAACAACATATTCTTGAGACAACTGGACAGATTTGTGAAAAGAGCGATAAGAAAAGACAGCGAGAGAAAATTCTTTACAGTCTTTGTCAAAAAAGTTGGTGTCACTATGTAGCCTAAAATACTAAAAACGCAACATTATGAGAAGACAAACACTAGAAAATATTGCTACTACTGGATACATCTGTAGAATGAGAAACAGAAGATAAGAACAAGAGTAAATTAGTTACAGTTTTGTTTCATGGGTGAGCACGGTCTTAGCCCACTTATTGATGTGTCTTTGGAGATTGTTAGGTATTTGTGGTCACGTTATGAGAAGAAGTAAATTGGAGAACCTGGTGACTACTGGCAAGTTCGTGGGGAGTAGAACACGTGGAAGGCAGAGAAGTAAATACCTGGATGGCTTGGCCACGAGGTATGGTCGAGACAAGAACACTGAGCTTATCCACAACTCTGATGATCAACTGAGATAGCCAAACATGGCCACCAAGGCTTATTGGCATGGCACATGATAAATGAAAGGTATGAAAAAAGATGATTACTCACGCCACTCGGCAAGACACGTGATGATAATGATGATGATGATTATTATGATGAAGATGATGATAATGAATAATAATAACTAAGCATACTTAAATAAATTTGAATGAAACATAACAAGATTTAAAACATGGAAACTGAATCTTCAAACCTAGACAGTCAATTATACACACCTATGTGTTTAAAATCAATATTTCTGTTTCCACAAGGAGTGATTTTTATATTCCTTTCTATGACGCTTTCTTTCTTTCTTTTTTTTTTTTTGGTTTTTTTTGGTAATAGTTAACACAATCAAAGAAACTGCCACTCCCCCCGTTCTCCAATTTTATCATCCTTTTGTGTTTCCTTTTATCCCATGGAGTGAGTTCATTTCTCGCAGTGGTACAATTCTCCAAGGATGGAGCTGTAAAAATCTCATCAGATTCTGATTACGTGGAAAATGTCAGCTTTCTGTTCTAAGCGGAACTGAAAAGATCTGAACGACTACTGAAGATTGGAATCAGTCTTTGATGACTCTAAAATGTTGAATTCACACTTGTCAAATTCTTGTGTCTTGTTAAATTCTTCTGCATGACGTCAGCCTGTAGTGGAAAATTATAACGGCGTCTTTGCAGTTCCCTGTCAATGTTCCGGAAGTTTCCAGTCAACGTTTTTGAAGTTAACTAGTTCATTTGTTAATTATTTCTTTAAAATATGATTAAAAACTCTGCCGCGGCGCACCAATAACAGGAGGTTTCTGATCGTCAGAAGTAGTCCCTCTTCTCTGATTGTTTCGGCCCTTTATCTTTTGTGCACTCTCGGGGGTGTCTTTCTCCTGCTGTCACTTCGTACACTCTTTCCATACGTTCGAATAGTATTAGAATAATATCATGTAAAATAAAGTATGTGTGGCGATGGCGTTGCAAACGCGATTCGTAATGCCGCTTACCAGCGTTCGAAAAACAGCGGTGACACCCAAACGTGAAATAGAGATAGAAGGAAAAATTATTCACCAAGTAGATAGTTTTAAATACCTAGCGGTATTTATAACATCATATAGAAGATTCACATGATGTTTTAAGTAGATAGTTTTAAATACCTAGCGGTATTTATAACATCATATAGAAGATTCACATGATGTTTTAAGTAGATAGTTTTATAATACTTAGCGGTATTTATAACATCATATGGAAATGCACATCACCCTTCAAAATACATTTGGGAAGGTTTTAGAGAAGGTAGTCGCTGCAAGAGTTTTTGGAAAGGGGGAAGCTTCTTCCAAAAGGCATGAGGTGCTACAGGCCAGGAAAAGATACCTGGTCAAATGCAGCCACTTTTTCCTTTGACGTTTATGAGGGGTTCCATAGTAGACAGGAAACGATGGTGGCAGAGCTTTTTCTCGAGGATGAGTACAATAGAGTTCGCTATGATATTTTGATGAACCGCACTGATGGAGAAGAGGGTCAGCCCTGGTTGGTGAACTGGATAGCAGCCGTCCTGTATTCTCGATGGGTTGCTCTCCGTCTGGGTGCATGGACCTCAGAGCCACATATGTTAACCCCGGGACTGCCACAGGGATCTGCAATCTCACCGGTGCTCTTTAGCTTGTATACGAGCAAGATTGCAAACCTAAAAGCGCCAGGGGTTGGAAGGATACTAACATTTGCAGATGATGTTCTTGCATATAGGCAGGGGAGAGATAGGGAACAAACAGCCCAGGAGCTGCAGGCGACAGTAGACAAAGTGATTGATTGGTGCACTGAAATGAGTGCTGTCATCCACCCGGAAAAGGCGGCTGTTTTATGGTGCTCTCTGGACAACAGGATTGTGAGAGATGATGTCCCAAGCCTCACGATAGAGGGTAGAAGCGTCAACAGACAGAACGAACTGAAGTATCTAGGAATCACATTTGACAGGAGTGTGTCCTTCAAGGACCATGTGGAGACGGTTGTGACACGATCTCAAAATGGATTCAATGCACTTAAAACTATGGCTGCAATGGTCACAGAGCAGAGAATGCTCTTCACACTATATCCGCACTTTATCCTTTCAGTGGTTGATTATGGACTAGGACTGCTCACTGTCTCAAAGAGTCAGCTGGTGAAATTAGAGCGCACACAGAACGAAGCTATACGGGTCATTCTGGGATGCACCAGAGACACCCCAGTAGTGTGTATGCGTTACATCCTTGGTCTGCCGACTGTTACTGGTAGGCACAAGGTGATGCAGGCGAAGGCATACCTCAGAGTAGCTGCAGACACCGTTCACCTGTTGCATGAGGCGCTGGACGCAGTTAAGGGTCAGACACTGATAAGAGGGAAATCATGGATGAGTCAGGCGGAGGATACGATCAGACAGGTGTGCATCTTGGAGAACATTAGGCGAGGAGAGGAGTGGGTCAGAGTGCCAGCGGAGCAGTCAGGCTTGTGCATAGTTATAATCACATTGAGCCGGGAGTGCAGGGAGTGGCAAGCAGGGGCCACGGAAGTGGAAGTACAGCAACTAATTCAGGATAATGCTCGCCAGGGTGATGTGATTATCTAAACAGATGGTTCGGTGTTGAGAGGTAGGAGAAGTGCTTGGGGTTTGCAGATGATGTTCTTGCATATAGGCAGGGGAGAGATAGGGATCAAACAGAGGTGTTGAGAGGTAGGAGAAGTGCCTGGGGATTCTTAGCAAAAGCTAATGGTCGACGTTTGGCGCAGGAGAGCTTGGCGTATGATACCACAACATGTAGCTTAAGAATGGAGGTGGAGGCGGTCAGTGCAGCTTTCCGCTGGATGGAGAACACGATACATACACATATCGTGATTGTAACTGACTCAGAAATCATGCTGAGGAGGGTGAGGACAGGCAAGCTTCGTGCAGAGTGGCTTGCTTCGCTTCTGAGGTCACGGGTGGCAAGCATCACCTGGACCTTTTCACCGGGGCATGCCGGTGTGCTGGGGAATTAACAGTCGGTCAAATTGGCTGCCTCGGCAAAACTTGATGGAGTATTGAAGCATGACAGGGGAGACGTGGTTGCTGCCTTGTCGGAGCACATGTACACCTCGGAGGAGCAAATGGAGCACCATAGTCTGACAAGTATGAGGCAGCGAGGAGTGACATAGTATCCGCATTATCCACCCCAAAATGGGGATGGGGTTGGGGATTTTGGGGAGTATTTTGTTATATAGCTCTATGTGACGTCATCGCACTCCTCCTGAAATCGACTCCCCATTCTAAATGGGAAGTCAAATGGGTATAACTCATTTTTGGTCATATTACATCCCTTTAAAATCCGGCGATCGGTGAGTGTGCGTGCGGGATGGGGTGTGCGCGTGCGT
>OY992876.1:247763209-247823209 GCA_963921405.1 Cepaea hortensis | reverse complement strand
GTTTCTTTCGTTGTTTGGCGTTATTCAAGGTGAGAATATAAAGTATCTTAGTACACCCACTCAAAAGTTTACACACCAGTGGCAGAAATCCCAAAATATGGAGTCTCTAGATGGGTTTCCCGGAGTTAGGTTAGTTGATATCCCCAATTTAGAAAAATGCTTTTCCATTAATGTACATATTTTTGAATACGATGACACCTAGTCTCTGATCCCAAAGGTTAGGGGGAGTGGTAGTTATGATAAAACATTAAGATTGCTAGCTTTAGAGACCAGTTTATGTATATTAATAACATTGACAGAGTAGCTAGTTCCTTTTTTGTCCAAGCTGTGGAAAGATATGGACATTATTTAGTTATATAGATAGAAACTATAAAACCTGTAGTGGAGACAAAACCATCGATGCCTATAAAGGTCGGGTATACAATGTGACCGAGACCATATGGGAAACTATTCAGGCCCAGGATATAGACGTAGATACGGAGTTTGTGTATCCCTACAGAGCCACGTGTGACTATGAGTGTTATTTTGATAGTAGTACTCTCCATAAGGAAACCAAGTCCACACAATTCTTAGGTAAACATGTCCCTCTTAGCTGTTCAGTGGCATCAAATGTCCCTGATTCATGGACCCGGTTTGTGTTATCAAAACGGGTGACCCTCTTGACTTGGTGAAAAGGATGCTTGAGCATCTGACTCGGATAGCTGATGCGGCTTATGTCTCGCTACGCGAGAAATTGGATAAAGTGTACACAAAAATAGAGGAATACCCCCATTCTGTCGAAAAGTTAGATGAGTACCTGAAAGCATTACCGGTGATTGGGTTCACCTAGGGGAAATTTGATATTAACGTAATTAAACCCTATTTTATAGATTATTTCCTCTCAGCCACTGGGGGTCCCTTAAATATGTTGTCAAAAGAAATAATAATTTTATGAGCATCGCGTCAGAAATATTAAAGTTTCTAGACATCATTAATTACTTAGCCCCGGGGTTTAGCTACTCGAAATATTTAGCGGCCTATAAGGTAAAAGAAACCAAGAGGTTCTTTTGTTATGAATACATAAAAAACTGAGATAGATTAAAGGACACTTGTTTTCCCCCACACAAGGCGTTTTATTCGTTTTGAAAAAGTCCAACATGTCAGATGCTGACTATGCCTACTGCCATCGAGTATGGAGCGAGCGCCATATGTCGACACTGGTAGATTTCTTGGTCTGGTACAATAATAAAGATGTTGGTCCTTTTATTGAGGCATTAAAGGCCCAAGTTAGTTTTAACGGGGATCTAGGGGTAGATATTTTTTAAAGATGCCATCTCAGTTCCCGGGGTAACTTTGAAATATCTTTTTTAAGACCATCCACAAAGATGTTTCATTTTCCTTATGTGGCAAGACTAATAGTGGGCTGCACACCACTATTAGAAAGAACATTGTCGGGGGTCCCTCGATTATTTTTCACAGACACCATGATGTAGGTGAGACTTTGATCAGAGGAGTGAAAAAAGTGAAATCTATTAAGGGGTATGATGCCAACGCTCTTTATTTGTGGGCCCAAATGCAGCCAATGCCCACATATTTTCCTGTGACATGAAACGCAGAAGATGGGTTCAAGCCCCATAAGTTTGGGTTATACACAGTGCAGTGTAGTGAGTCGTTGGCGTGGGTGTCCCGTAGTAAGAATATAGAGTTAAAAACCCAGTTTAATGGACGGGAGATGTCTCTAGGCAACCGACACATTATAGTTGATGGGTGGGATAAGAAGTCTATAACCGTCTACCAGTTTCAAGGTTGTATGTGGCACTGACAGCAAGACTGTTCTGACACGTGGTAAAGAGGTTAACCCGGTCAACAAGAAACCCTTGGTAGATTTGTTTGCCAAAACGCGTGACATTCGTGAGTATTTGGTGAAAGAGGTCAATGTAAAAGTGGTGGAGATGTGGGAATGCAAGTGGCAGAACTAAAAAAAAGGCTGATAAAGACCTTAAGAGTTTTGCAGACACTGCTTTTCCACGACTCAAACCAGACTATGGCACACACCCCATTGACCCACAGAAAATTCTCGCGGCTGTAAGAGCTGAGACTTTGTTTGGTCTAGTCGAGTGTGACATTCATGTGCCAGACAAGTTTAAAGAGCGATTATCCGAGATGACGCCTATCTTTAAGAACACAGAAGTCTCTAGAGCCGACATTGGTGACTTTATGCGGCAATACGCCAGTCACATAAGTTGTCGACTGCCCCACGTCGGACTCTGATATGTAGTTATATTGGGGAAAAGATATTGTTGGCAACACCACTGTTAAAATGGTATCAGACGCATGATCTCGTTGTCACCAAGATTTACCAGATGAATGAATATCAACCTGTGCGTTGCTTTCAAACGTTTGGGGATAAAGTGTCTGATGCCAGACGTGAAGGTGACAGTGTTACTGCCTATACCATGAAGGCAGAGACGATGAAACTGTTGGGAAATGCAGCCTATGGAATGACACTAACCAATAAAGCCAAGCATACCAACGTTTCGTATTGTCGTGGTGCTGATATGGCAAAATTAATCAATGAGTCCCTATTCAAGAAGTTAACATGATGTCAGAGGATATATATGAAGTAGAAATGCTGAAGAAGACGACGGTCTGGGATCTCCCCCTCCAAATAGGTTATTTCGTTTACCAATATGCCAAGTTGCGCATGTTACAGTTTTATTATGATTTTTTGGAAAGGTTTGTAGATAGGAAGGATTTCCAACTGTGCGAGATGGACACAGATAGTCTATATTTAGCATTTAGCAAACCTACTCTAGCAGAAGTAGTTAGAACCCATCTTCTGGAAGAATTTTATAGAGTTTATGATAGGTGGTTCCCCTCTGAGACCTGTGATAACCATAAACAGTACTTTATTAGTAGTAGAGGTAGTGTTCCAGAGTGTTCCCAGTGTAAAGGTAAGAAAGTATACGATAAAAGAACCCCTGGTTTGTTTAAGTTAGAGTATGAGGATTAGGGATGATCTCCTTGTGCAGCAAGACTTACCACTGCTTTGGAGACAATAACAAGACCAGCACGAAAGGACTCACCAAACAACACAATACCCACCTAGACAGAGACACATTCTTAGACGTACTCAACACAAAGACAGCAGCTGGTGGTACAAACGTAGGCTTCCTCTGTCTACACATACGAAGAACATAGACAATCATTATCCTATTTTTACATAAAACTCTAGTTACACAAAGACGACGTCACCACTTCACCATTAGACATATAATACACCTTGTTTTCAAGACCTTCTCTAGTCACACATTTCAGACATGGCTAATGTTAGTGTATATAATGTACATAGTTTTGTAATCTGTTTTCTACTAATAGCATATGTGTATGTTCACGGTTGTCACTGTAAACACCATGGCAGTTGTCTTATGAATATTGTTATAATCAATGAATAATTTTATTTCTGTCTACATTATCATGAATAATGTTATGTTTATGCGAATTGTATGTAAATTTTGATCATAAATACTTTTATGTGAACTGTATGTAAATTTTATCATAAATATGTTTTGTGTGAACATAATGTCACTTGTCTTATGAATATGTTTTGTGGGGACATAATATCACTTTTCCTGATATATGAAAATAAAAATACCATTATTAAACGGCGTTTGTTGGTTCTCTTTTAGTTTGCTGGTATGTCAGCTGTCTTGTTGTTGTCATCTCATTCGTGTTTTCATGTGTCTTCTTATATGCTGTTCTTGTTTTCCTCTTTCTTGTTTTTATGGTTTTCATGTCGTTCTGGTAGTGAGAGGTTTTTGACTCAATTTTATCTGTAGAAGACTTGATACATGCAAATGGACAGAGAGACAAGAACAAGATCACAAACACAAGGAACACATCCATACACAATGGAACAGTGACAAGAAACAAAATTACAATGGAATGCAGAGACAAGAACAATTTCGTATACACAAGTACAAAATCAAATGGAATACAGAGACAAGTACAAAAACATATAATTAAAAAACCAAAACAACAAAATGCTTTCTTTTTCTTTTTTATTTTCACATAAAAATCTAGACACGTGGTTTATTTTTTCTGGCATTCTTCTCTGGAATACAATTGTCTGAGTAAGTTGGCTGGTAAACTGGTAAATGTCTGTCACTTGGCGTGTATTCATAGGCTGGTTGTTGGTCTCCTGTTTGTCGGGCTGACATCTGAGTATTGTAGTCAATGGAGGCGTCAAACATTTGGCTGTCGGGTACATAAAACATATGGTTGTTGTAGCTTGCTTCAAAGACTTGGGCAGCACACGGTACATTGTTGATGACTGGAATGGGTTGAATATCTTGAATACAGTTGGTGACTTGGATTAATGGTTTGGTTTGGTTAACTTGACTGAGTCGATCAAAGTCAGCGATAATCTTACTCTGCATAGCTATTAACTGCTCATATTCTTGACGACTGATTGTCATCCCCATCTTGGTTGGAAACTTGTTCTCGGATTCACCAAAGAAGTAACGGATGTGTAACGTGGTCGTTCCTCTCTAGGATGAGACAAACACTGCATTGACACCAACGCCCACGGGTCTAAAGGTCTTACCACCACGAGTCATGTAGACCCAGTTATCAGACACAGTCTTGAGTTCGGTAGTCATCTTCGGAATGAATGACTGTTACCGACTGCGGGTTTATATATACTAGTGTTTGAGCCTACACCGGTTTCAGCTAGCTTTACGTCAAGCGTATCATGTTAAGGTCACCTTGTTTTGTGTAAACAGGTGTCAGCTAGTTTTAAGTCAAGCGTAACATGTTACGGTCACCTTGTTTTACGTATGGCGTGACTAAGCGCCCTACTACCCGATCGTTGAACCATTGTTTGTTTGAAAAGGGCTGGAGAATGCGGATCATGCTCGCCCCACGACCTTTCATCATGATGAAATAGATAACGTAGAGGCAACAGGCGTTACTTAGTACTTCTCGTAACACACTTGTGTTATACATAAGCGGTCTGTCTGTGTGATGGCCTATAAACTTGTGAAGGTCGCCTTGTAAGGGCGGCAGACCAAACGAATCAAAGTACTCACATTTGCCTGAGCCATCATAATACATGGCGATCCAGTGGGAACCGGGTTTATCTCTGGGGTAAGTGTTTACGACAAACGCCGCTGCTCCGGTGCTATCTAGATGTCTAGGTAGCTGATCTCGAGAGCACACTCTGACCTGTAACCGGCGCACATAAGTATCAGCTAGTAGTATTCTAGAACATTATATATAACAATAAGACAGAGACAAACAGCTTTCCTCGGTCATGTGATGAGAAGAGAGGCATTGGAGAACATCGTAACAACTGGAAATATTGAGGGGAAGAGAGGCAGAGGTAGACTAAGATAAGTGATGCTGGATGGATTGAGACGGTGGCATAGAGGAATATCAGCACCAGAGGTGATCCAGAAAACCAAAGACCGAGATCTGTGGAGAGCCATGAACGCCTACGCCAGCCGGCACGGCACTTGATGATGATGATGAGTAGTATTCTGGTAATCTGTTCTGTGTTCATTATGAGGTGTAATCTGTTAGCACTTGGAAATTTCAATTATCCCGTCGTGCTGGCGACAACTTGTAATGGTTCTGGGGTGGGTGTGTTGAACTTAAATTCCAGTGTTAGAGATCCCGTCCTCGGCATCTCAAACTGGTCTCCGTCTAGTAATCTGGGACTCAGATCAAAGGCATACAGAGTATAGCCCTGTTTATATTGTGTATAGTCAATTGTATTACCAGCTTCCTTACCCACCAGACCTATGGCTAGATTAGTACCAAAAAAGGCTCGTACGTATTGATTACGTTCATGGTCCATGGTTAACGGTTTGCTGGTGGCAGATCGTCCATCGACAGTTACGTTAAGATACTTCAGTCCAAAGGTTTGAAAATTATATGGGTTCTTGTTATAGGAACCGTTAAGAGCTGATGATGTCATAAGTCCAATCACGACGCGAGTGAGTGTTTGACTCATAAACATATTGTCTTGGGTATGAGATAACATTCCTTGTTTTTAGCGCCACACGCTTGATCGGTAGTTTCGCGTTGGTTCTCACCAAGGCTTTCTCGTGGGCGACTGCGATGGCCGGGTTCAGCCTGGCCTTACGAACCACCAGCGTGGCATATGTTATAATGGATGAATAACCCAGTGACCCGTCAGGAGCCAAGAACGAACGAACGAACGAACGAACGAAATTTATTTTCAAAGGGTTAAGATTTGGGCACGCAGGCCCATCTAACATTCTTCCCTTCTATCACTCTCTTTCGTACATTATTTCATTCACACATCATTCAAGGCTAACAGAGAACAGCAACAATATAAAAGATATGCATTATAAAGGCATGGGCAAAATGCGAACATCAAAACTACACGACTCAGTAATATTAGATAATGATCTGACACTTGTTATTAGCCATGTGGAATATACTGACCTACCAAAATGGGACTGGCTGTTATACTAGGGTTTTGTTATTATTATTATTATCTCTATTATTAAGGGGGAAGGTAATCCGTACTGAGATAGTTTTCGAATAATTTGCGATTATATGAATAGGGATTGGTGATGTCTTTGATTTCTTGTGGAAGATTATTCCACAGCTGAGCTGCGGAGTACGTTAAGCTTGTTTTGTATAAGTCAATCCTAGGCTTCTGAATGTTTAATATATTTAAACGTTTACTGTGTCTAGCATTATATTTGAACAATGGCCAAAGGTAATTTGGGGCATTCCGATGCAGGATTTTGTGAATTAGTTTAGCTTTATTGAAAAGCAGGCGTTTACGGACTGGTAGTAACTGAAGACGGTTATACAGGCTAGGATTGTCAGCTAAATGTTTGCTATAACATAGCTTGCCCTCGGGTGCCTCGGCGCTGCCTCGAGACAGATTGAATAATGAAACGCCAATGGCGGTGTATATAACTACCATCTGACAAGAAGACAAGCTCTAGCCGCGGTATTCGCTGTCCAAACATCCACCAGAACGAGGTTCTTTCGCTGGGTGAGTTATATTGTGGGTGCAATACCGTAGTCTCCCCGTTAGATTCTTCCATTAGTTTCGGTATCTGGTTAGGTCTGAGACCCAACTGTTGAATGATGAATTATAACCGAACCATTTCTCTAAATACTCTTTACCACCACTTCACCTGGTTCTTTCTTGTAAGAATGTTTCGACCCGATACACTTGCGTATCTCCAACTGCTTGAAGCTCTTCGTGATAGAATAAACCTCGTAGTTCCTCCCCCGTATCGTCTTTTAGCACATATGTAACCGGACTGGTCTGGTTTATACGACTGACGGTAAAAAGTTCTTCTGTCCACAAGGGCATATATCCCTTTTTAAAAGGTTGTTTGGGTTCAGCCAACCTGACCCGATCCCCTGCTTTAAAATGGAATTTTTTTTAGGCGACTGCCTTCTGGTACATATTATTCCACACCTCTTCTTGATTGCTGTAGTTGACTTGCATGGGCGCCATGCGTATACTTCTGTGATACGAAAAGTTGTAGTTGCTGATCAGTTTATCTATCACGTCTACGTAGCGAAGTATATTGGTGTTGGTGAAATACCGCCACATTTTTTTTAATTTAATGGTCCGATTGAATCTTTCCACTATGGCGGCTTTAACATCTTCATTCTCGGTCGTAAAGACATGCACACCTCGGTCTTTCAAAACTTTTAAGAAAGTCCGGTTGACAAATTCTTACCCTTTGTCAATCTGAAAATCTAACGGTTGTCTTTCGGCAAAAATTTTATCCACGATCTCCACTAGCTCTTTACCCGTCTTCTTCTTGATCGGGATGGCCCAAACATATTTACTAAACACATCGAGACACGTCACTAGGTACGACATCCCATCATTGTATCTTTGTAATTGTCTCATATCTATCAAGTCGGCTTGAAACTGTTGATTTATACCACCGGTTATGGTTTGACGTCTCTGGAAACGACGACGGATCGGTTTATGTAAAGTATACGTATCTTGATGGCCGAGGGGTTAGCAGCTTTCTCCGCTAACCCCGTATACTCTCGTCACGTGACGCGACGAGAATTAGCAGTGGTTCGAATTGCAAAAGTGACTTATGAGAGTATGGAGCCGGTCGCTCAGAAAGTCGTGGCGTGCTGATGAGCGTTATCTAGCCTAGGAATCAACATACGGCTGAAAGATGCTGGTGTTGACCGCAATATCCTGAAACAGGATGGAAACGCGGGAAAAAAAAATACGTATCTTGATGCCGTAGCCAAGCCTATATCTTGTTAGCATTCAGTTGACTTTGCTGTTTTATGGCGGCGGCCCCACCATAGGGTCCGGGTTTCTTCGGGTCCTAGTAATACTTTCTTATTTGCGCGGCCATTTTTCCCACTTGGGCGTGTGTATCTTACTCTTCTTCTTGCTTCGACTAAGTCTGTACTGTGGTGTGGTCTCGACAACTTGACTTTTAGTCGGTGTTGCTTGAATGGGTGTTGGTTAAGCGGGTGTCTCAACTACTGATGCCGGAAAAATGCTGACTTCGGGTTTTTGGCAGATCCACTGTGCCTAAGGACTTATGTCTGTACTGATCGAGTCGATTCAGATAACGCTGCAAGGTTTGCTGATACACTCGGGATATTTCCCGGGGTGGAATATCGTCGGTTTCCAGGACTTGTTGCATTTGCTGATCCAGGTCACGCAGGTTATCGGTTAGTGTGTCGGGTGGTACATAGGGTTTTTTCAGCAGCCGGGGGTCGATCAAGATCATTTTCTTCATTACAAACCCACGACGCCTTTCAACACGTTAAGAATAGGACCTAATAGAGCACCTATGAATCCACCTTGTTGTAAGATTTGTTTCCGTTTCTTGATAAACAGTTTCTTACCCGTGAGCGCTCTCAGCCTGTTTTTGTGCCATTGCAGTCGCCTCTTCTGAGCCGGTGTCAATGGAACATTACCTTTTAATACATTGTGACAGCATTCGCAAATTGATTGGACGAGGTCCGGGGACGCTGTTTTAATTACGGCTTTTACGGCAGCCGTTTTCGCCTCACCCAGGAATCGCAACATGACCCCGTGACGTTTCACCCGATTGGACATACTATTTGGGTACGTAGATGTCGTAGTAGTAATTCTTTATTACTTTAGTGTCGTCGCTGGAGTGAGGGGAATCAACACCCACATTTATTTTTATTCAATATCACTATCCTGGAGATATCCACCAGACACCATCCACAGCACTCCCTCAGTCTAAAGACACATTCTTCTCACTCTTATTCACCCCTGGATCATGCCCCCTCTCATTCTTCCCCAACATTAACATACTTGACAAATCTAGCTTCAACAAATAAATGCAAGAAGTTTATTAAAGCAAAGAGTATATGTGGGAGAAATGTGTGTGTGTATAATGTGTAGAATGTGTGTCGTATATTCTAAGGTGTATATAGACTCAGATCAGTGTTTCCAGGAGCAAAGTAATTCTCATCATTGTGCTGAACACACGCCAGCACCATGTATTCCGGTCAGACAAGCTCACCCAGGTGATGCTTCTCCGGTCACGTGACGACTTTCTCCGTGTTCTCTCGAACCATTAGGATGCTTGGACATCCATGTCAAACTCTGTCTAATGTTGTTCTTCAATTTCCTATACTCTGTGAATCTCCTATGCTATTAACTGTTTGTTAATCATAGAATTCTATCACTATTGTTACCGTTACTTGGGAAATCTTAATTGTTCTATTGTCACTGGTTATAACAGATTCCCCATCTCAATAACACAATCTAAATGTTCCAGGTATGTATATAGTTATATGAATGTTCCTGGTATCTGTGTTATCTATAATGTTCTGACTGTTCAGTGATCAAGCTATCACTTAATAAACACACATATCATTAGCATGTCCTTCTCATCTGAAGCCAGGATCCCGCAGACCAACTGAGGTATAAACCCAATTTAAGATGCCTCTCAGAACTCTATGTCTTCAGTTTGCAAACCATCATTTTCAATAACTGTGTTTCTAGCTTCACTGTGGAATAACGAAGCACACCCCGATGGAACCTGTAGAATAGAACACCCTGGTGAGAGCAACTCAATTCTGACCTTCATTAGGTGAGTGTAGGCCGATAGCAGTACTCAGCTCTATAACAGAGAACCGAACTCTGTCATACGGTCAAATAGCTGATCACATTATCTGAGTCATGGTAAAACAAGGAAAGATTAAAGGAAAAGGGTAGAAACTCAGCAGAGGCCCTACTGGAAGATCCTACAATTTCATATTTTCCCCATCCCTCCCCACCATCCTCAATCTCTCTAAATAGTGTCCCACTACATTGGCCTTAACTCCCTGAGTTAAATGATATATCACACAGGCTAGTTTAACTACACAATTGGCTACTGGTGCAGACGCTCCTATGATACTTTCTATCACCGCACTTATCATACGTTCTATCACTAATCATAATTAAGCTAAATATGATTAATAGAATACCATATAGCAATTCTCGTTGCAGATGTAGATTATATAATCACAGACTGGATCGATGTCCGCCGATATATCTATATCAACAAATTGACATTATAATCTCGCTCTATAACACAACTGAGAACGCCGTTCCTCTCCTCATCACTTCAGAACTTGTGGTCGACTAACTCAACTTTGTTTACCTCAACTAGTTTTAATTTCGAGGCTTAAGTGACGTCACCAAATTGTCTAGACGCTGTACAGTCAAGAATTCTGGTTTTCTCCCTCTATTTTAGACAGTTTGGAATCACCCTGCTGTCTAGTTTGCTTTCATCTGGGAATCCTTTGTCTCGTACAACAAAAGTCCTGTCTGCCTGTGAAACAGGGAATTTTTTCCCACATCACAGAATCCATCCGCCGTGTATTCAGACATTTCGTCTACACTTCAATGGCTAACTACCGCCTGGCAGACGTATGGCGCTATTGTCCGTTTCTCGAACAACCCACATCATACAGAAATGCCGACAGTGTGCAGACAGTTTTCGCGACTTTTTTATTCCACATTCTACCACTCATCAAAGGGGTTTGTCTGTTTTTGGTAGACGACCTTCGCGTCTTTCTGTCATCGATCGAAACTTCAAGTTTTTTTTTTTTTTCGTGACAGTAGACGACTTGACGCTGATCGGAGAAAATATTGCTTCGTAAACGGAGCTGATCTGGTGTTTCCTGTCGAAGGTCAAAGAGAAAATACCCGCGTGGAGCCACTGTCTCATCCTTAAAACTCTTTTGAACATATGACACGCGACCGGGGTACATCTGTTTGGCCAGATTGGTAATCTGCGAACCGTCTCGAGGGTTCTTATATACCACTAGGTAATGCGAGTTCAAGCTGATGGTTCTGTGTTCTTTATTCTTACCAAAGAGGTTCTGGACTATATACATAACACTGAGGTTGCGATGGTGACTATCCTTAGTAAATAGTTTAGTCACTCTGTCATCTATTTCGGCCATTAGGTCATCTATCATCACCAATCGACGTCTATCTCCTGTCCATTTTTCCATATCCGGTAGACCTTCGTTAAACTGGACACCCTTCATAGTCTCATACATGGGTTACCATTGTTCGTGGCACCATATAACTTCCTCTGACAGCGGTTCGATCATGTCTGGAAGATGGACCAGGAACGTTTGCACAAAGACGGATTTTCCACTCCCCGTTGGCCCTGCAATCAAAGCCGTAACAGGATGTTTCCACATCGGATCCATGACACATAATAACACCTACCCATCGACGTCACACCTTTTATTGGGTTCGAACACCGACTGCCCGCGCTCCTCCTGATAACGCACGCGCACGCCCCCACGCGCACGCACACTCACCGATCGCCGGATTTTAAAGGGATGTAATAATACAAAAAATGAGTTATACCCCTTTGACTCCCCATTTAGAATGGGGAGTCGATTTTAGGAGGCGTGCGATGATGTCTCATAGAGCTATATAACAAAATACTCCCCAAAATCCCCATCCCCAATCCCCATATTGGATGGATAATAACGCATATTATACTACTGAGAGGATCTGGCCTACGTTCAACGCTCAGAGGAAAGGCGAGACAGACATATAATCAGATTGCTACTGGAACTATTGGTGTTGGAACTTTTCGCTGGCTGCTGAGGACGGGGACGGAGCGCTTATGGGAGTGCCCCGAATGCCGTGATGTCAGTTCCTAAATCAATCTATCAATCAATCATGGAAGATGCACAACAGTGATTAATAGCAGAATAGGGCAAGCAAAGGCTGCATTTCAGAATATGGAGACTATCTTATGCAATAAGTCACTATCATTGAATGTAAGAAAGAGAGTGCTGAAGTGCTATATAGAACCTGGTTTTCTGTATGGCTGTGAATCTTAGAATGTAAATGAATAAATTAGGAAGAGATTAGCAGCATCAGAGATGTGGTTCTTGAGACTAATGTTGCGAATTCTTTGGACTGCCAACGTATCTAACAATAACTTCCAGAAAGAGGCTAATGAAACTAGAACATTATATACAACAATATGAAAGTGGCAAACAGCTTTTTTTGGTCATGTGATGAGGAGATAGGCATTTGAGAACATCGTGACAACTGGAAAGATCGAGGTAAAGAGAGGCAGAGGCAGAACAAGAGGAATAATGCTGGATGTATTGAGACGGTGGCATGGAGTAATATCAACAGCGTGTTTGATCCAGTAAACCAAAGACCAAAATCTGTGGAGAGTCATGAACGCCTACGCCAGCCGCTTGATGATGATGATGTCATCCAGAAGGCTACATGTATCTATCGAAGTGTAGCGTACATATTGGCATATCCATTGTGTCCATACAATAACATACTCTATCAGGAGTTGGTATGCAGTTCACAGCCTCGATCAATTAAGTGTGCCGACTTGACATAACAACTTGACAGCCCATATGTCGCATAGGCTCGCATATTAAGGTTGTATTCACATTCTTGATCCACAAATGGAAATTCGATATTCAACGACAACATCAGAAGAATATTAATTTGTCAACTCGGGATACACTGATGGCTGCCGGAGCAGTATGATTTTGATGGCATGTAGATATTACACTTCACATTTACATACTTGTCATCAAGTGTTATACCGAGCGGTGCAGCTGATCAGAAATCTCCACAACTATCGTTTCGCTGTGGTAATGATGCATTTGTCTGTGTTTTTCTTTTTCTTTTTCCGAGCCATTCCGCTAACCTAACTCGCATTGAATGCATATGTCACTCTGTTTCCATTACCTTCGATGTTCTTGGTAGTCGACACATTCTTCAGACCGTCTACTCTCATAATATAACAACAACTGGTTAGCGTCTTGTCCGTATGCGGGTAATTACTGCCATAATACAAGTGCCCAGGAATGACGCAGCATCAACAGATATCAAAATCACAGCCACCGACTTGGCTCTTAACATCTACAAAAAGACCCGCACCACATGCCATTTTAATTTCCTCAAGAACTGCCTACGGCTTCATATCACCCCACGTGGCTTCATCTCTAGATTTCACCCATCGGCAGGCACTCTCGATGACAGTTGTAGTAGACGTCTATCTAAAGTTGAGTTTAAATGTGCTACTCTTCGCATGCGATGCATTGCCGACAACCACGCGCGACAACTGTCTGACTTCAGCTCGAATATAACTATCCTCGATCAGCGTCTTAGACAACTTACCTCGAGTAATTATTTCTTGTATTGTGTTATACGGTGTATCATCAATAGCACTAACCACCATCTATACAAGTGTCTTTCCGCGGCCAAAAACGCCAAGCTAGCCAAACTCCGTGCCCCTACCTCCACTCCCTCCTCGCCCCTTCTCCCACCCCAACTTACCACTGGCTCCGATAACCTAGTTGTGTGCATACCTCCCGACCTTCCACTATCGGCATCTGAGAAATCGGTCCTCGGCAAAGGGCTCAGGTTCATACCGCTACGTCCCTGTGGTGATAGATACGCATTACTGCAGGACGTCCATCGGTTCCATCGCACTCTCAGGCTACAATATCACTTCAGAAATCAACCTCATAACGATAACTCTTCGGATCCTACCGACCATTTCTCTCACCTCTCCAAACGCAGGTCTTCTTGGGTTCCCAATCCAGGGGCATCTAAGTCCCTCGATTTATACATCGACAAAACACTTTACGACATCCAAAAACTCAAATTTAAGCCACTACGATATTCCAACCTCACCGCGGATGAACAACGGGCACTTACACAGTTGAAACGCCGTGATGACATAGTTATCAAACCTGCCGATAAGGGAGGGGCGCTAGTGGTTTGGAGGAAAGACTTATATATACAGGAAGGCAACAAGCAACTTGGGGATGCCACCTTCTACAGACCAAGGATACAAGATGGGACAGTCAGAAACAACACCCAGGTCAAAAGCGTGACTAACGCCATTATCCAGCAAGGTCTTTTACCCAGCTCCGCCACCTCGTTGATCATCCACGATAGCTGCTTGGGCAAACCCGCCTTTAATATGCTGCCTAAGACACACAAACCTGGTAACCCAGGCAGACCTATCGTCTCGGCCTGCTCTTGTCCTACAGAACGGATTTCAGAGTTTCTAGACAGCATGTTTCAGCCGTTGGTTGCCAGCCTCCCTTCGTATATCAAAGACACCAACCACGCTATCTCCATCTTCGATTCCATCAGTTTCACTAACCCTTCTCAGTATCACATCTTCACTTTAGATGTGACTTCACTCTACACTTCCATTCCTCACTCTGACGGCCTTAAAGCCTTAGAATTTTTCTTGGAGAAAAGGCTTAATCCCTCGATAGCCACTGGACCATTACTGCGTCTTGCGGAGTTAGTCCTCAACCTCAACTCGTTTGAGTTCAATGGGGACTACTTCGACCAGATCAGCGGTGTGGCCATGGGTACTAAGATGGGTCCCAGTTATGCCTGCCTCTTCATGGGCTATCTGGAGCACCAGGTATGGAGTCAGTACACCGGTAGGCTCCCGGAGCTCTACATGAGGTACATTGACGACTGCTTTGGTGTCTCGGACATGCCTTTGCCTGACCTACAGAACTTCATTGCCTTTTTTTCAGACTTCCATCCCAGCATCAAACTTACCTCCACCATTTCTTCGTCGGCTGTCAATTTCTTAGACCTCACAGTCTCTTTAGGTTCCGCTGGTCTATGCACGACGGTTTATTATAAACCAACTGACTCGCACTCATTCCTTCTCTATACCTCCTCCCACCCTCCCTCGTGCAAACGATCTATTCCTTTCTCCCAACTGTTACGTCTCCGACGACTTTGCCAGGATAACAACGACTTCCATCAAAAAGCCCACGAGATGCTTGATTTCTTTCGCCTTCGTGGCTATCCTGATAATGTTCTATCTACAGCTCTTCACCGCTGCCAGTCTATCAGTCGCACTGAGGCTCTCTCTTCCAGGCCGAAACCACGAAACAATAGACCTGTCCTCTCACTTACTTATCATCCCCACAATATTGCTGCCAAGAATATCCTTTTTAAACATCTATCCATTCTCCGGGCGGAATCGACCACTCGTGATGTCTTCTCAGAGGCTCCTCTAGTGGCATATAAGCGGGATCGTAACCTAAGAGATGTGCTGGTCCATAGCAGGCTACCCCAACCTCACCAGTCTCTTCCTGGCACGGTGGCGTGTCTTCGATCGGTTTGCAAGACCTGTCCATACGTACTTCAAACCCAGAGTCTGACATTCCCTAAGACGACCTTCCACATCCGTGAGGGTTTCTCATGCATCAGTCGCAACGTCATCTATGCGATTACCTGCACACGTTGCGACATGAGATATGTCGGTGAGACAGGATTACGTCTTAGGGACAGATTTCGACAACATCTTTCTGACATCACCAGCGGCGCCCAGAAACCAGTATCCATACATTTCAACAGCCCTGACCACCATGGCGTAGCCGACATACAGGTCACGGCCATCAAATCATGCGCATCCCACGAACGGGATCGGAAGACATTGGAACACCGTCTCATCTTCCAGTTGGGCACACTCTCCCCTCACGGCCTTAATGTCCAACACAGCTTCATTTAACTTCCCACCCCACCCTTCCACCCCTAGCTTACAGTCCACCATCTATGTACGTGCAGATCCTTTGTATGACATCACAGTCAACTCTCTTGGCGGATTTACGTTCGATGTTTTGCCATCATTTTCTGAACGACCGCCACTCATGCCTCTCCGTGTGTACTAACACTATATAGGTTTCCACAGCGGTGTTTCGAGCGCTTAACGATAATTGCTAATTGTCATCTGCGTCCGTAACATCTTTGCCGGTCTCTAATTTCACTTTTCCGCACACATGGGCGCGTCTCCACCCCACTCCCTTCCCGCTTGACCTTTGACCCGTGTACCATACATCCGGTCTATTGATCCACTGGCGCCCTACTTGTGTCAGACCTTCCAAGCTAGGACACGGTATTCAGATGAGTACATTTAATTTTAATTAGTTTAATAGTTTAATATTGTCATAGTGTGTTTCATGTAGTTTTGTGTTGGTTTGTATTTGTTTGTCCTGTGCTGACGAAGGCTTTGGCCGCAACGTCCAATTTGTCTCTTGTAGTCGTGTTTCAGTAAAGCTCACAATCTACTTCTCGTTTATTTGGGTGATTAATTCATTGCCATAAATAAAGTAGAAGTCTCGATACCGAAAAGGATAGAAAATTGAAGAGACGTCGCAACAGAGAAAAACGTCACATAGAGATGTGAACAGAAACGACAGACTTTGGGGAGTTTTGGAATGGAAGGCAGTGCATCGAATTGTCAGTACATTCAAGTTGGCTAATAAATAGTTCTGCATTGAAACAGTGGCTGGAATAGAAGTTACAGATAGAGAAGATATATCGCCAACTCATGTGTGATAACGCCACGGACGAATGAACCTACAGACGAGGAAATTAATCATGATTTCAGAGCGGCGAGAAATGTATCTGAAGGATAGAGAGAAGGAGATTCAAGGACGTATGAAGTAATTTATGAGACGGTTTGTAATTTTTAATCATTAATAGGAAATTCAATAGTGTATTTACGGCCGGCCTTGGTATCACAGGCCACGTAATATATTGAATAGTTTTGTTTGATGTGCAAACCCGATGCGCTGTAAATAAATAAAAACAGCGATTTTTCAATTACTCACGTTCAGGAATCAACCTTTTATTCTTCCTGTTTGGGTTCACTCGCTAAAGTCCATATTGCTGTTCAGTTGGTTGGAGCGAGCCTGCAGTTCTATTTTTATAAGTTATCAGTTCGAATCATTGAGAATAGCCCATAACAGCCACATGGCACAGATGCATCTGTTCATCAAGCTGTGGTTTCTGAGGAAAATGCAAAGAATATCATGGACAGATAGAAAAACCAACGAACGAGTCCTTCAAGAAACAAATGAAGATCGTAAACTGATTAGAGTCATTAGACGTAGACAGTCAAATATTTTTGAGCATGTTATGAGAAGAATTTAATTGGAGAACTTCGTGACAACTGGCAAAATCGAAGGGAAGGGACCAAGGGGAAGGCAGAGAAGTAAATACCTGGATGGTTTGGCCATGTGGTAATATTAAGACAAGAACACTGAGCTGATCCACGACTCTGGTGATCGAGTGAGATGGCAAATCATGATCCCATTTTGGCACCTGTTTTTCCCCATAGGAAATATGCATGCCATTAGTTATCTGACAGTTATTGTTTATCTGTTTCAATCCATTGATGGTTTTATTCTCTATGTTTTTCCAGAGCAATTTGTGTTCTACAACTTTTAATTTCTGTAATCACGTTTATATTGTCCGTCTCGGACGAGTATTGATGTTCAAAACAACTATGTTTCTGTAATTTCTCTTCGGTGATCAATGTATCGGTTGCTATATATTTGCTATATTGAATCTCATTTCTTTGTTGTTCCTGCTTCTTGTTACAGCCCATACCGTGTTGTGTTAGTGATCACAGATAAGAGTAGTAACGCCTGATGCAGGATATAAACAATACAAATTGAAAACTGTTAGTTTCAGCATATTTATTATATATTCAACGGGATTCGACAGACTGCACGGAGGAAATCATTCTTGATTCAACGGGCCTGACGGCGTTTACTGCAAAGTGTCGTGGAACGTAATGAGAACGGCAAAGCATTTAGAGCTCTCTGGTCATCCACTGAACCTGTATTCGTGTCCAGTGGTCTTGACTTGTCTTACCACCGGCTTCAGGCGAGAGAGTGTGGTCGACGAATTGCGCAACTCGGCTTCACATGAATCCACTTCATCGCGCATGTGATTCTTTATCCAACTTCATCTATTACAGAAATGGAATAAGCCTGCAAACAAAGCTGAAAGTCTACACAGCAGTCGAATTATCCACACTGCTATATGCTTGTGAAACCTGGACTGTTTATCAACGACACGCCAGAAAATTAAACCACTTCTACACAGTATGACTTAGTAAGCTATTGAAGATTAAATGGCAAAGGCAAGATCCCAGACACTGAAGTCTTAGAAAGAGCATTCATGCCCAGTATACACACTCTACTAGTGAAGAATCAGATTAGCTGGGCTGGTCACTTGACTCGCATGCCAGATAACAGGCTCCCTAAACGAATTGTTTTACGGCGATCTGCGTAGCTGTGGTTAACGCTCCCAAGGTGGCCAGAGAAAACGCTTTAAAAACACTCTGAAGATCTCACTAAAATCTTTTGGAATTCATCACGACACTTGGGAGACTGCTGCCAAAGACCGAAATTCGTGGCGTACATCATTAAGCAAGGGTGTAGTCACTTGTGAAGCAAACAGGACTGCAAGAGCTGTGGGGAAAAAAGGCTGCACAAAAAAAAACCACTGCAGGGGATCCTCTTCAAGCATTCTCTGCTTACATTGTCAAAGAACACTTCGAGCCAAATTAGGCATTACCAGCCATATTAGAACTCACAGCTCCAAACTTTCAACCCCACTGGATTAAATTAATGGTCGTCATTATTCTAGATCGACAAACACCATTATATATTCAATTTTGGCACCCTCTTGTTGCCATTTGAAATATGCATGCCATTAGTTATTTGACTGTCAAAAAACGGTCATTTACTGCCAATATAGTACCTTGCGGTGTATGGCAGAGGGGTCTTCTAGTTATTTGACATTTATTGTTTATCTGCTTTAATCCATTAGGGATTTAATTCACTTTGTTTTTGAAAAGAAATACGTGTTCAACTTTAACTTCTTTTGTCATGTTTTTATTACCTGTCAGGGGAAAAATCTTGCTACTCGAAATAACTATGTTTCTGTAATTTCCCCCGTTGATCAATGTATCGGTCGCTGTATTTGTTATATTATCTCTCATTTGTTTGTTTTCGCTGCTTCTTCTTATATACAATACCGTGTGGTGTTAGTAATCATATCTGTGAGAAGTAACGACTGCAGCAGCATGTAACAATACAAAATGAAAAATGTTAGTTTCAGCTTATTTATTAAATATCCCATTTTGGCGCCCGTTTGTTGCTATAGGAAATATGCATGCCATTAGTTATCTGACAGTTATTGTTTATCTGTTTCAATCCATTAAGTGTTTTATTTACTTTGTGTTTATAGAGCAATGCGTGTTCTTCAACATTTAATTTCTGTAGTCACATTTTTATTGTCCGTCAGCGGACGAGTCTTGCTATTCAAAACAACTATATTTATGTAATTACTCTCCGTTGATAAATCCACATTTTGTATGTCAACTGTCATTAGTTTGATATTGCTGATGCTTCACTTGCAGTGTGGTATTAGCTATCTTAAGACTAATTGACTACGTTACATGTGACTAAGCTATGTGTGACTAATCTGTGTGACTAAGCTATGTGTGACTAAGCTATGTGTTAAATTTATCTGGCAGTGTCCGTGGCGAAGTATTTACGCCGCCAGCTTCACGCGCCACAGGCTGTGGGTTCGATTCCGGGCTACCCCATTGGGTTCACGAGTGCAGTTCTGTTGGATACTCCTGGAGGTGGTCGCTGGAGCTACGGAATTTTTGCTTGATGCGACGCGTTCGGCAGGCCGCCCTGTGAACAGAGGCCGGAGCATATGGGATAAAACCGGATGTAATCAAGACGACTCTCTTGTCATTTGAACCCTTTTGACTCTTGCGAGACAGTGAGAAATAATAAACACAGACACAATGTACATACCTTACAACGAACGCAAATCCGGCAGAAGGGAAATCTAAAAAAAAACATGTTTGCATATCCTTTACAGGACATCGCTGTCAACATCAGCATCTTTCAGCTGAATGTTGATTTCTTGGCAAGATTACGCTCAGTAGTTTGCCTTTGCTTTCTGAGAGTCCGGCTCACATACCCCGTAAGTTACCGACGCTATTCGAACCACTGCTGATTCTCACCGTCGTCGACGTTACCTACGAGAGTATACGAGAATAAGGAGAAAAGTCGCTAACCTCTAGGCCAGTAAGCCGGCAGAAGCGAAAATCACAGTGGGGAAAATAACAACGATAATAATAACAAAGAGAAAATAGGATAGTTTAGTTTAGTCGTTGGATCAACATCACGGCACACGGTTTAACCCATAAGTGCTCCGTTTTCCTCCTAACTCAAACCTGAGTCTGGAGAAACTCAGCTCAATGCACGAACTCCGTTGCATCGGCGAGGATCCTGAAATACTTTGGATAGATTTTTAACTCGAAATTTTGCAAGGGCAGCACCGTTAGGCTACTCTTTTTCGATTTCCAACTGCCAAGGGATTTTTTTACGTGCGCAACAATACACACGGGCGTCCGATCTCACTACCCAGAGAACAGGGAAAATTTTATTACTGGTAGTCCATGTGGATTTTTTAAAATAAATCCCGGTCCTCACCGGGGCCTAAACCCGGGACCTCCAGCACTCGACGCGAACACCATACCTCGAGAGAGAGAAAATAGGATAAAATACGTTACACCACAACACAACGTTTTAGCAGGAGTCAGTCTTATCTGTTTTCATGTTGTATTGTTAATGAAAACTGCATCCCATCAAATGATGAATGTTTTGTGCAATAAGTCACTGCCCTTGAAAGTTAGAAATAAGGTTCTTGCATATTACATGGAACCAATTTTAACATGCGGATGCGAATTCTGGATAACTAGTAAACAGGCGAAAAAATCCTTGGAAGCCTCAGAGATGTGGTTTTATAGAAAGATGCTAAAAATTAATTGGACAGCCAAAATTAGCAATTATGACATTTTAAGGGAAGCTGAGTCGCTAAGACAACTTATCTCAAACATTAGAAAGAGAGAGTTGTTAGCCGGTCGTTCAGAAAGCAAAGGCAAACATCCCCCCCCCCCCCCCCCGCATATCCTATTTTACAGGACATCGCTGTCAACACCAGCATTTTACTGCTGTTGGTGATTTCTTGGCAAGATTACTCTCAGTAGTTAGCCAGTGCTTTCTGGGCAACCGGCTCGCATATCCCCGTAAGTAACCAAAGCGACGCGACCCGCTACCGAATCTTGCGCAGCTGCGTTACCCTACGTGGATATACGGGATAACGGAGAAAGTCGTTAACACCTAGGCCAGGGAGACCGACAATGGCAAACTACTGAACGTAAAACACGCCTAGTACATCAACAGCACCTGAAAAATGCTGGTGTTGACTGCAACGTCCTGTAAGGGATATGCAACATTAAAAATATATATACAATCATTTCTGCAGTGAAAATATGTGTTGTCTGTTTTATTGTCGTGTCTGTGTAATTACCATTGTGGAATGTATTTTCTTGTCCTTTTCTTATTGTCTTCTCCATTCAAATATTTTGGGAGAAAAAAAAATGTCCCAGCCCTGTTCAATCGTTGAACTTTCGATTTGTTATTTTTATCCCCTAAAGGTAACATAAAAGTTCTGGAGTGTTTTAGCCATTATAGACCATAACTTTAGGAAGGCAAAATCCCAGTTGCAACTCCCAGTGGTAGAGGAAGGGAAACACACCACAGGGTGGCAAACGCAGACCTGGGTACCGAGTATCCACCGTGATAAATGGACAACTCTGCAGCCGAGCAGAGCAGGCTACTCATGCGTCAGGACAATCGGAAATGGCTGTAAAAGACAGATGTAAAAGATCTCCACGTGGACGTGGACGTGAAGGGGAAACCACCACATTATCTTAACAAGACGTCATGACTAATCACATATCAAAGAAAGTGAACGGTGTTAATGTTTGCTGTCTTTTGACAGCCTCGTCCGGTAGGGATAGTCATGAGCCATAGGTAACACCTGATACTTTTCTAACAAAACATATTTTCTGGAACCAAGTAGCAGCAATGTAAATGGGAGATAAATAAAGAAACAAACAAAGCTAGGAGTACAACAGAAATGTGTTTTGTCAACGATACCTTCTCCCTCAATAGCAAAGTAATAAGAGAGATCAAAAAGAAGCTGGAAATGCTAATTGGAGTTTATAATATAAACAATGTACGCTATCAGATGACACAGTATTCATTCATTAATTCAGTAGCATGTCCTTTGCAGAACCTAGCTCCCATAACAACCTTCCGGAAAACCTCTCAATCATAAGTAAGATATCCCGCTTCCGATACACCCATCTTGAGCTCATCCGCCACATCCTGCACTCATCTTCTCTTTGGCCTTCCTCTTCCTCTCTACCCAGGCATATACCCCTGCATTATTGTTCTCTCCAAACTTGCATGACTTTTCAAGTGCCCAAAATATCTAAATTTTCTTTGTTTTATCGTCTTTAATAGCCAACCTTCTTCAATATGAAATTCTTGATGTATAGATGCATTTGTTATTTTCTTTATTCAAGATATTATAAGAACTCGTCTATAACAGTTATAGTCAAAGGTATGCGCTGTTCTGCTTGTGTAGTAAGTGTGACACAGTATTGATGATGTATAAAGCACAAGATCTACAACAGTTGTTGGAGATTGCAGTAACAGACAGAGAGAGAGAGAGAGAGAGAGAGAGAGGGGGAGAGAGAGAGAGAGAGAGAGAGAGAGAGAAGGAGAGAGAGAGAAGTAGAGAGAGAGAGACATATATGTATAGAGATAGAGGGAGAGAGAGAGGAAGACAGATATATATATATAGAGAGAGAGATAGGGAGAGAGGGAAAGAGATAGGGAGATATATATATATATATATAGAGAGAGAGGGAGAGAGAGACAGATATATATATATAGAGACAGAGGGAGAGAGAGGGAGGCAGATATATATATATATATATATATATATATATATATATATATATATATAAAGAGAGAGAGAGTGAGAGAGAAAGGGGGAGAGAGAGATAGAGAAAGAGAGAGAGAGCCAGATATATATATATATATATATATATATATATATATATATATATATAGAGAGAGAGAGAGAGAGAGATAGAGAAAGAGAGAGAGCGAGAGAGAGCGAGAGAGAGAGAGATCAAACAGAGGCCAGGAATACTAATCGGAGGTTATATCTCATCTCATCTCATCTCATCATGTTCCTCTTGTACCTTGCGGTGTCGAGGTGAAGTATAAACAGTGGGAGAGTGTCCGTATATGGGTTTCATGTATAGATATTCCCATGTACTCTGTTATCCTCTGTGTCCATCGCTTACGTGTCGGCCCCTTCCTCTGCTTCCATCTGGTCTGTACATCATTGCTTATTGTGGTATACTGTTAGAAGATAACCTACTTGCATGGCCAAACCATTTGACTTGCTGCCTTCTAATAAAATCTAGTGTTGCTATAACCCCACTTTAATCATGATTTCTTCAATTCTGATCTGATCTCTTCTTGATATATTGAGTATGGGAATGTCCTGAGTGCAGTGATGTCGGTTCTTGACTCAACTCAACTCAACTCTCTCAGGAATCTCATTTCTGTTGTTGTGATTTTTCTTTTCTCTTTTACTGTCATTGTCCAGGTTTGGCATTGGTAGCATAGAGTTGGTAGGAGGCTTGTGTTGTAAAGTGCTTTCTTAGTAGCTATTGATACATGTTTGTTCTTTAGTATTGGAGCCATCTATCCAATGAGTTGTGAATGTAACATGCACACTAGATAATCGATGAACGAAAGATGAATGATTGGAAGGGCAGAATGTAAGAAGGGCCTGTGTGATCAATTGGTTACCTTTTGAAATTTAAGTTCCTTCTTTAGTTCTCTTTTCATTGCAAGCCTCTCTAGGACCTCTGCGTTTTAATTGTTTTTGGTTTCATCAAATAAGACATATTCCTCTGTGGGCTTCACATCGACTTTCTAATTGCTTCTTCATTGTCCAGTTTTCTTCGCATATAGCAAGCATTACAGAACCCTTTGAGACCGTGAGATATATGGTGTTAGTCGCATATTTTATACATCAGTCGACACAGGATGGGTGATGTGGTTAATATCATGCTGATCCCTTTATTTCCCTTGATATTCCCTGGTACTCATGTTAACTTATGTGGACCAGGGCTCCTAGGTCTTGCCACATGGTAGCATTGAATAGTTGACCCCCGGAAAGGCTAATCCTGTCAACACACTCCCGAAGAAGTGTCGACAAAAAGGCACAGATACCGCAGCTCTGCTATAAAATGTCACAAACCAGACATATCAAATGAACGAAGAAGAAGGATATCTTACAACTCGCATATTTAATGTATTATTTATCTCGCTGAATGTCATTGTATTTATGATGTTGATTATATTTTGGAAACCCTATGCTGTTTTTCATTTCCGCTTTTGCTACTGTAATCATGTAACATTACATATCCCGGTTAACATATATTTTGTTTGAAAGTTGTATTAGTATTTCTATGTCGCCTAAGCTTTTTTATGTTAAATAAAGATCTTTTAATATCACACAATTCCCCCTGGTATCATATATAACATTTGACAGCAGAAAATACCAAGGGACATTCTGTCAGGGGTATTTTAATTTTCGACATATTTTATGTTTTACTTCTGTCATTATTTATGTAACACGATTATGTTTTTCTGTGTCTGTATTACATTTGGCTCCCAGTGTAACAGAGGTAACCGAGTACATTGGATTTACATCCCTAGGTCAGTATCCACACCCCACCCCACCCTAATGTACTCATTGTAGGGTCATGGATGGTATTTTGATGTGTGCAGCAAAATATGTTTATTCCCCAAATCACAAGACCAGTACTCTTCGGTTAGGTCGAAGCACTAATACTTTACTTTACTTTACTTTACTTTACTTTACTTTACTTTACTTTACTTTACTTTACTTTACTTTACTCTACTTTACTTTACTTTACTATACTTTACTGGCACCTTACCGTCTTGACATAATAACTACAACCAATAACGATGGCCAAGAATGGAGTTAAATTGCTCTAAAACACAAAGCCTTGGCTACATTGTAGAGAATATGTGTTTCCCTTGCAGCAATATCCCTCCCTCGGCCTGCCTAGTTTTACTTCAGAGGAAGGTAACACCATTACGCTTGGAGCAAGACAAGCTGTAGAAACTACCGGATCAGCTAAGCAATGCTCTAACTGTCCTTCTATAGGAGCTTCGATCCTACACCAGTTGCTGAACAAGGCTTAAGGCATGGTGTGCCATGTCATGACATGTGGTCGCTAGATTGCATTTACTCCCACTAGGATTAGGCTTGTACACTTCCACTTACGCTCCTCCGCCTGAAGCCGTTGGCAGAATGAGGGGTATCGGATTTGGTTAACCCTGCCCAACATTCGGCGGTAACAGAAAGCAGGTAGAGTCGTCTAATGATATACGTAGCTCAGTCATTTCTGAATAAGACCTGACTAATAATAACAAACCATACAATTTCATAAGTTAGTATAGGGGATCAAACTGTTTATCACACTTAGCCACTAGCAATTCATATCATACGTGGGACATGTGGCCCAACGTTGATTCTCAGTCATCCTCTTGCCAAGATTGTCAGAAAAATAGCATGTTCAAGAGCGTATTGCTAATAAGGAACCTTCACCAATGGTCAGTATGCATACATAACTTTCCATCGAAATGGTATGTGAGATGGCTATCAGGACAGATACAAAGGTTTGCAAGCACCGGTGGACAAGTACTATGTTACGGTCATATACCAGAACGGTAACTGCTAAAAAGGAAAGCAATGGCAAATTACCTTCTTTACAGATTCCAGGAGAGTCAAGTTTTGCAATTTCATAGAAAATCAGAGAAACGGCGTAAATAGATGCTTCATAGGAGCAACCTCGCCCGGTAGGGGTAGACATGCTCATCAGGTGACGCCAGACCGCCAGCAAGCGACTGATGGCAGAAGATTGCCATCATTGAAAGTGCGAACTTGGAATGAAAGAACTATGCGTGTGGATGGAAAATGTGATAACATTAAGAAAGAAATGAGAAGAATGAATATTAACATGTTAGGTATACGTGGCCGGTTTCTCTGGCCAAGGGGTTACACCACTTTCTCCGTAATCCCGTTTATCACGCAGAGTCTCGTAGCGGGTGAGAACTGGGAGAGGTTCGTCCCCCGCTGGTTTCTTGCGGGATAACTGAGCCGGCCGCTCAGAAAGCAGTGGCAAACTACTGAGCGTAATCTTGCCAAGAAATCAACAGACAGCTGAAATATGCTTCTGTTGACAGCGATGTCCTGTAAAAAGGATATGCGAACTTAAAAAAAGATATACGTGAGACCAGATTGAAAGGAATAGGCATTAAAACATCCGAAGAATATAGCATAATCCATTCTGGTGGAGAGAAAAACAGCGAGTGATAGCACTTATAGTGAATATAGAGATATCAAAATCGATAAAGGACTGTGTCACACAGAATAGTACTAGTAAGGTTGAGTGGAAGATATTTCGATATCAACATCATAAACGTTTATGCACCACTACAGACAGCAGTGATAACAGCATCGATGAATTGTATAGTGATTTGGAGGATGCCTTCAAGAAATACAAGCATTCAGAATTAAATATCATGATGGGCGACTTTAATGCTAAAGTTGGAAATCAATAGGTCGGATGCATATTAGGCAAGTATGGACTAAGGCAGGGGTCACCAAACTACGGCCCGCGAAGTCATTTCTTCCGGCCCGCCGACGGTACTCGAACTTCCTTGATGTGGCGCATAGAACACGATAGGTTGTGATACAATTTAAATGTAAATATTACGTTTAGAATAATAAGAGATCTTCACACGCGCGGAGAACTCCTGGCGGCTATGATCTTAAATTTACTATTTTCAATTATAAGAGAGGGTACTTTAGAGCAAAGTGGAATGATTATAATATATGGAGGAAACACCCAAAATAAACATGAATTAGGAACAGGATTTGTCATCAAAAAAGAGTTATGGGGGAACGTTTTAAACTTTAAAGCTTTTAATGACAGGATTAGTAAATTACGAGTAAAAGGTAAATGGAAAAATATAACGATGATTAATGTACATGCACCTACTGAAGAGAAAGAAGATGATATTAAAGAAGACTTTTATAATGATCTGGAAGATGTCATAGAAGAAACCCCCAAACAGGACATCCTGATTGTGCTGGGAGACTTCAATGCAAAAATAGGTAGAGAGCAAACTAATAAAAAAGTGGCCGGTATGGAAAGCCTACATACAACTTCAAATGATAATGGATGGAGAGTCATCAACCTGGCAGAAGCCAAAGGATTGCAGATTAGCAGTACCAGACTACAAAGAAAGGATATACACAAACAAACTTGGAAATCATGTGACAAGAGAACCTATAATCAAATAGATCACATTTTAATTAACAACAGAAATGCATCAAACATACAGCAAGTCAGAAGTTATAGAGGAGCTGAGTGCCACAGTGACCACTTCCTCGTTGGAGCAAAATTTAAAATAAAACTTAAGAGAGCTTTCTATACTAAATTACAAAGATTACACCCAACATATAACAGAGAAAAACTGCAAGACATTACAGTCAAAGAGAAATTTACAGATGAAATAAAATGTAAACTTGAAACTCTGCAAAACCCTTTGGAGGAAAGCGTTGACCAAACTTGGTTGAACATCAAGAATACAATTCAATCTACCGCAGAAGAATGTCTCGGTGTGTTAACCACGCATAGAAAGAACAGATGGTTCAATCAAAAATGTGAAGAAGCAGTCATTAGGAAGAAGAATGCCAGACATGTATGGTTAAATGACATCAATAACATCCAAAAGGAAGAGCATTATAGAAATGAATGTAAAGAGGCTACAAAAATAGTCAGACAGCAGAAGCGAGAATATATGAGTAATATAATCAAAGATATGGAAACTAATCACCAGAAAAATGAATCCAGAAATTTTTTTAAAGAACTGAAGTCAATGAAACGAGGGCACCAACAAAACACAAATGGTTTAAAAGACAAAAATGGGAATATGATAAATACCAATGAGGAAATGTGCAACACATGGAAAGAATATTTTATTGAATTACTAAATTGTGAAGCTCCAAGTCACATTTTCCCACAGGAAGAGGTTCTAACATGCGAACCACAAATTGAAGAACCTACATTTGAAGAAATCCTATATGTAATCACACGACTTAAAAACAATAAGGCAACTGGGACTGATGGAATTGCTGCTGAATTTATAAAGGCAGGTGGCCATGCATTACATCTAAAGCTATACGAACTAATAATAAAAATCTGGAGGACAGAAGAATTACCCCATGACTGGAAAGAGTCATTATTGATACCTATCTTTAAGAAAGGAGACAAGTTCCAATGTGGAAATTATAGAGGAATATCACTACTGTCCACAAGCTATATGATACTATCCGCAGTATTACTAAATAGACTAAAACCATATTCAGAAGACATATTAGGTGACTACCAGGCGGGTTTTAGACAAAACAGATCAACAATAGATCAGATATTTATCTTACGACAAATAGCCGAGAAACATTGGGAATATAAAAGAGATCTCCATAACATTTTTGTGGATTTTAAAAAGGCTTATGATAGTGTCCATAGGAATAGTCTATGGAATGCTATGCAGGAATTTGGAATACCAAGGAAGTTAATCAACATGACCAGACTATGCATGGAAGATACTTATAATATAGTAACATATAAAGGCAGGAAATCAGACCCCTTCCAAATAACATCTGGCTTGAAACAGGGTGATGCACTATCGCCGCTACTCTTCAATCTGGCTCTAGAGAAAGTTGTAAGGAAGGTAAAGGAGGAATGTGATATTGGAGGAACATCCAAGCTGCTTGGTTATGCAGATGATATAGATATTATAGGGCAAAGTGAACAAAAGACATTGGAAATATTGACTCACTTAAAGGGAAAAGCCCAACAGATGGGGCTGGTTATCAACCAAGATAAGACAGAATATATGGTAATTTCAAGAGACGGAATGGCTAGAAACTCTGGCCACATACAAATAGATAATATGACCATTAAAAGAACGGAAACATACAAATACCTGGGTACAATCTTCAACTGCTCCAACATCATAAGGGAAGAAATACAAACTAGAATCAACTCTGGAAATAAGATATACTATGCACTACAACATCTACTAAAATCAAAGGCGCTATCTCGTAACACAAAAATCACAATATACAAAACACTGATCAGACCAGTTGTGCTGTATGGCTCTGAAACCTGGAGTACAACGAAAGGAGACGAAGCCTTGTTACAAACCTTTGAGAACAAAATCTTAAGACGCATCTTTGGACCCATTAGGGATACACAAAGTGGAGAGTGGAAAAGAAGAAGTAACAAAGACATTTATGATCTGTTTAAGTCCCCGCTAATCACTGGTATCATGAAGGCTAATAGACTACAATGGCTGGGGCATATAGAAAGAATGGAAGATAATAGGGAAACAAAACTCGCTTACACTCAGGAAATAAATGACCGTAGACCCCGAGGTAGACCAAGAAGGCGGTGGAGAGATAATACATGTACAGACCTACAAGCACTTGGAATCAACGACTGGCAAGAGAAGGTCCACCAGAGAGACGAATGGAGACGGATTGTATTTGCAGCAAAGAACCTCAATGGCTCGGAACGCTGAAGAAGAAGAATTATAAATTATTGTATCTAGATTTTATTGTTTATTGTAATGTTTGCTTATTTCGCGCCATCCCAAGTTCTTCCCTGGTTCGTTGTAGCGCCGACGACTCTCTGACGTTACCATGGTTTCCATGGCAACACACACACACACACACACACACACACACACACACACGAACACACACACACGAATCTTTCTCTTCCACAGATGTGTCCGGCTGTCAACAGAGGTCCGATGCTCCAGAAATTTTTACTTTTTTTTCGCCAGTCATCCATTTAATAGGTATGTAACAAAGATTTCTTTGTTTCACAATGATTGGTAAGTGTGAATAGGGGCAATAAAGAAGCAGACATAGCATAAAATTTTTATAGAAGCCTCGTGTTATTACGAAAATATTATCCCCAGCTCAGAAGAATTCCTCGGTCAAGGTGTTCATCGAGCTCCTCTCTAGCTCAGTGTTATTCAACCTTTCTGCTGGAGCAGATCCTCACGCAAGTGTTTGTGTTTCTCAGGGAACTCTGTGCGATGATCGAAGTGTCTGTCCTACTTTACGTAATAAACCATATGGGCAGAAATGTTGCATTTAGGCGATTTCGGTCTGTTTCCGCGGAACGCCTGGCTGCCACTAGCGGAACCCGGTTAAAAAACTTTGATCTAGGCTGCTTATTTAGGACGGCCCTATTTATATATTTTGCAAACCTTATTAACTGATATTATTGTTCATTGTAATGTCGTTGAAACTAACAACGAATGGCTTAATTAAAGAGGCTGGCGAAACTAGAACATTACATACAACAATAAGAAAGAGACAAACAGCTTTTTTTGGTCATGTGATGAGAAGAGAGGCGCTGGAGAACATCATGACAACTAGAAAGATCGAGGGGAAGAGAGGCAAAGGCATACCACGAGAAATGATACTGGATGGATTGCGACTGTGGCATGGAAGAATATCAACGACAGAGTTGATCCAGAAAACGAAGGACAGAGATCTGTGGAGAGTCATGAACGCCTACGCCAGTCGGCACGGCACTTGATAATGATGATTCTGTGATATATTCTATTACCAAAGGTACCTATAAACTTTATTTGCTTTTCCTGTGTTTCAATATGATTTTAATTATGTTTCTAATTCAATGTCTTTTTCATTTTCAGATCCCGTGTACTTCACCCTTCATTATGGCTACTAAGAAAAGAAAAGTGACGCCGAGTGTCGCATTTTCAATTAAGAAGGGGGAGTAAAGTACTTCTTTGTGGAAACAAAGGACCATAAAACCAATTGCGTGATATTCAGCGAAAGTATTGCAGTTTTGAAGGAGTACAATCTTCGGCATCACTAGGAAACAAAGCATCTATCAACATATTCACAGTTTTCTGGAAAGCTACGCTCTGAGAAATATGAGTCCATGAAACATGGTTTAGAAACATAAATAGATCTCTTCACGAGAAAGTTTGCTGAAAATGAATCTGTCACTCGTACAAGTTACAAAATAAGATGGCAGAACGAGGAAAACTGTTTACTGATGGCAACTTCATCAAAGTGTACATGATGGAAGCAGCAAATGACATGTGTCCTGAGAAAGCCGATGTGTTTGGAACTATTAGCCTTTCGGCAAGTTCAGTTAGCGAAGAACAGTATGACTTGGAAAGAACATTGTGCTACTGGTACGCGAGAAAACTATGAACTTTTTGAGGTATTCCTTGGCGCTGGATGAGTCTGCTGATTTCTCGAGGTTGTCACACCTTCTCGTGTTCATTCGTGGTATCAATTTAGACTTTCAGATAACGGAAGAATTGACATCTCTTAGCAGCATACATGGAACAACAACTGGAAAAGACACTGTCATGGAAGTGCAAAAGGTTTTGCAAGACAATAACCTTCAGTGGAATTAGCTTCGAGGAGTTACAGTTGATGGAGGAAAATATATGGCTGGAGTGAGAAAAGGTCTGGAGTGAGGAAAGGAAAGAGGAAAGGTGTGAAGCGTGGACAATAAGCAGTCAAGCTGAAAAACAGCTAATGGCTGTGGAAATGTGGTTTCTGAGGAAAATGCAAAGAATACCATGGACAGATAGAAAAACCAACGAACAAGTCCTTCAAGAAACAAATGAAGATCGTAAACTGATTAGAGTCATTAGACGTAGACAGTCAAACATTTTTGGGCATGTTATGAGAAGAAATGATTTGGAGAACGTGGTGACAACTGGCAAGATCGAAGGGAAGAGACCAAGGGGAAGACATATAAGCATATACCTGGATGGCTTGGCCACGTGGCATGGTCGAGACAGGAACACAGTGCTGATCCACGACTCTGTTGATCGAGTGAGATGGCAGAACATGACCGCCCACGCTTACCGGCATGGCACATGATGGATGGAGGAAACGTCGGATGGGGAAGATCGGAATTCAGTTGGAAGATTTGCAACTTCTGGGCGCTCTGTTCATACACTGCATGATACATCAAAAAGCAATCTGTGGGAAAGACTTAGATATTTCTTGTGAACTGAAACCAGTCGTTTCTGCTGTGAACTTCATTCGGGGACATGCACTCAATCACCGTCAGTTCCAGGATTTTCTTGAAGAAATTGTTTCTGAATTCTGTGACTCCCTTATCACACATCAGTGAGGTGGCTCGGCTGCGGTAAAGTCCTGTTTCGTTTTTACAAGCTCCGAAACGAAATAAATGTTTTCCTCACTGAAAAAGATAGAGCTGATTCCCAGCTGTCAGATCCTACCTAGCTGTCATAAAGTTGTCATATTTGGTCGACATCACATCCCACATGAATTAACTGAATTTGAAACTTCAAGGACAGATAAACCTCGTCTGTGATCTTTAGAGAATCATCAAAGGATTTCGGAGAAAGCTGTCATTGTATGAAGCACAACTGGAAGGAGAAAACTTTTCTCATTTTCAGTTTCAAAGAGTTTTGCCCTACAATCGCCGAAGATGTCAACCTAGATTTTCCGGAGAAAAAAAATTATTCGTGAATTGAAAAAGTATTTTTTGGAGAGATTTTCAGATATTGACAGAACTGACAGTGAAATTCTTCTGGTCCAGAAGAGCTTTTCTGCTCCCATATGGATACATAGTGGTTGTGTTTTTAGTTTTTTTGTTTTTTTATATTTCATTGTCCTATCTATCCGTGTTGTCCTGTCCTTGACAAAGATTATGAGAATCGAAACGTCGGCCGTCCTGTGTGTCGTATTGTACGCGTGTGTGTCTATTTTATTTTATTATTCATTTTATATCATTATTGAGTGCTTCTGATATCGGATTTTCACCTGTATTTCGCGATACGATGGATCTCCTTGTAAGGTATGTGCAACGTGTTGATGTTTAGTATGCTTCTTCTCGCAGGAGCTTAATATACCTATTTGTTTCCAATTCATATTGTTATATCCTGCTGCAGCCGCTGCTTTTTCTTTCTATTCTGTTCCAGAATCCGCTCTAACGTAACCTTGATGACGTGCCAGTTGAACTACAGTTGGAGCTAATTGATTTGCAAGAAAATGACTTGTTGAAAGTGAATCACAGAGAAGGAACACTTGTTGAATTTTACCGCTACTTATCTGATGTTGAGTTTCCGAAACTGAAGAAATTTGCCGCTGGTATGGCACCAGTGTTTGGAACAACTTATGTCTGTGAGCAAACATTTTCAAAAATGAAGTATGTGAAGTCAACACATGGAACGAGATTGATTGATGAGCATGTGAAAGCAATTCTCTTGATTTGATGCAGCTATTCCAAACCAAACATTGATGATATCTTGAAAGCCAAATATCAGTTTCGCAAATCTCACTAACCGTTTTTTGCTGCTTAGTTTGTGAGATTCGGATATGTGCACACAAGGTCTGATGTAACTATCTTTTTGCTAACGTCGCCTTCTTTGATAACGTTTTTAAAGTAAATAAATATGTCTGTTGTCTTTGTTTTTTTTTTTCTGTGCGTTGCACACCACTCGCCCATGATTAACTTAATTTTCGTCATTTTTACCATAGCTTTTGTTCTGGCTTGCAAGTATTGTTAATGTTAGTTGCATATTCTTTACACGACATTTGCAGTCAACACCAGCATTTTGTTCTGTTGTTGATGTCTTGGCACGTTTACGTTCAGTAGCTTGCCATTGCTTTCTGAACGACCGGCACCCATACCATAGCGTAAAAAACAAGCGCAACGCGGTCTGCTTCCAAATCGGGCGCAGTTGTGTTTCGAACGCGGTTATACGGGATTACGAACCGCGTCGGTAAGACCTTCACCACGGAGACCGGCGTTAAGTATTGTACAGAATGAGTATCCGGCCCCCGCTCGTCATTTTGTCAGTTTTCCGGCCCGCCGTGAAAAATGTTTGGTGACCCCTAGACTAAGGGAATAAAATTAAAGAAGTTGCGGACTGGTACAGTGCGCAAAAGTGTATGGTATAATTATTGGAAACACCTGGTTTCAACATCACCCAAGGAGATTATGGACATGGAGGAGTCCTAACCATACGATCAGAAATAAGATTGATTGGATTCTCATCAACAGAAGATTTATAAATTCCTTACAAGTCGCAAAAACTATACCAAGCCCAGACCGCTACAGCGACCATAGATATCCATAAGCAATATGGGTTAGTTTGAATATCCCCTATCAAAGGAGATGTAAGACACCTCCTTTCTATCGTTAGTCTATGGCAGTTGTTCTCAACCGGATGGGGAATTCCCCACCTCCCCCACCCACACCCCCCACCCCAGGCCGGAATTTTAGGGTTTCCAGGAGGGAAATTAAGATTATTTCAAGATCGCGTTAATACAAGGACCGATTACTTGATATTGTTTTTCCCTTCATACTTTACGGTTCTGTACTCTCACTCTTCTGAAATTCATTTTATAACGTAAGTAGACTCGCAAATCACGTTTTAGGTTGACGTCTAGACTTATTTTAGTATGTACTATTAAATTTAACTTCCATTATTAGGTATACTGTGTAGGGACGGGGGAGGGGGGATTTTTCTGGGAGGAAATGCGAAAGGGGGAGGGGGAATGACGTTCTGAAAATATTGTAAAAGGGGGGGGGGGGTTCGGGCCAAAATAGGCTGAGAACCGCTGCTCTACGGGACACCCATGGGCAAGGGGGAGTACTCGTTTAGATCCACCCACCCTCTCTCATCAGCATTACGTGAACCATGGATGCTGGTGGTGGATGGAGTGTGATAGCAGCCCACAGATTGTTGTTGGTTATGGTCGGCGCTCTGCGGCGATATTCAGATATCTCTTCAGTAGAGACAATGTCTATGGCCATCGACTAGTACAGCCACTGCCCAGAAGGAAAGCAGCGGCAACCTTACTTTTGTAAAACTTGCCTAGAAACCCTAACAACATGAACGATAACATAATAAGAAAAAGATCTGGTGGTGACACCCCCAGGCCAGGCAGATCTGATAACACTGGAATAGTGTGACGCAGGGATCGGTACAAGTAATCGTGATGACGGAGATAATCCTGTAGTGTTACCAAGGAAGTCTCATGTGACAGACTAAGAAGCGGAGTGAGACTAGGAACGTGGAATGAGAGAAGTCTGGGTGAGGGAAAGCTTAAAGTAGTATGTGTTGAGATTGAGAGTTTAAATATTCAAATTTCTGGAATAAGTGAAAATAACTGGAAAGGCAAGGGCCATTTAAAAAATGCAAATGGAATTCTTTTCATATATTCTAGTAGAAACTTCGTAGGCTAGAGCGGAGTGGCATGTCGTTTAGATAAGGAAAAGATTTATTTGGATATAATCCGGATTAAATATAGAATCCTCACTATCAGACTTAGAGGCCATCCAAAAAAATCTTACACAGATATATGCTCCTACATCATTAGCAGAGGAGGATGAAATTGAAGATTTCTACAGCATACTGCAAGACACAATAGATAAGATTGGTCATTACAACATAAATATAATAATGGCATATTTTAATACAAAAGTAGTAACAGGAAGAACATGAGAGACGTTATATGAAAAATTGGATTGGGAAACATAAATGATGCGGATAAGAAATTAATTTAATTCTGCCAACACACTTTTTAACCAACACCCAAGAAGACTTTTCACATGGAAGTCCCGGAAAGTACTACCAAAAACCAGATATATTATATTTTAATACAAAGAATATATAGAACAAACATATCGTCACACACACACACACACACACACACAAAACCTACGAAGTGCAGTCTGTGATACAGATCATCTGTTAATAGAAGCAGATGTGAAAGTAAAACTCGTAAAGCTTACCCTGGGTTTTGATCACACAAAAATACCAGATGCATACAACGTAGAAGTTAAGAATCGTTTTGAGGTCATGATGTCTAGCACCTGATGAATTGGCAGTACAAGCTAGAGATATCTTGATAACAATAGCCAAAGATTTAATTCGTAGCAAGGGTAGGCAACATACGTTTTGGATTACATCAGACACGTTAGAATTAATAAAACATCGAAGAGAACTAAAACAGAAAGGGGGAGAAACCGACAACAGCAGGTGGATGTATAAATCTTTAACCACAGAAATAAGAAAGAACACAAGAAAGGACAAACATCAATAATTACAAGATTGTTGTACTTGAATAAAGCCGTATCATACTAATGGAATAGATTACGGAATGTTCAAAGAGATGAAGTTATTGACAAGAAATGTTCAGCCTCAATTAAATGATACATGTGACAAGTTGGGAATCACACACACACACACACACACGCACGCACGCACGCACGCGCGCGCACACACACACACACACACACACACAAATGGAGAGACCAACTGTCGCGTAAGTCAAACTGCGAAGAATCAGATCTTTACGCCTACACTAACAATGCAATCTAATATAGCTGCTAATCCAAATACGAGGCCTTGGGTTAAGTTAATGTCAGTGATCGCATTCATTCACCGGGACAAGTGTGAGATTAGCTGTCTCACAACATAATCAATCACAGAGGCCTTGGGTTAAGTTAATGTCAGTGATCGCATTCATTCACCGGGACAAGTGTGAGATTAGCTGTCTCACAGCATAATCACACCAGGCCTTGGGTTAAGTTAATGTCAGTGATCGCATACATTCACCGGGACAGGTGTGAGATTAGCGGTCTCACAACATAATTACAGTACTATGTTACCAATGCCAACCCTGGACATTGGCAGAAAAAAAAGAATAATTACAACAACATAAATGAGATTCTTGAGAAGTGTACTCAATGTACCAAGAAAAGAGGAAATCAGAAAAGAAAAATAAATATGGACTAAAGTGAGGGTTATAGTAGTGCTAGATTTCTTCAGAAAACAGCAAGTTAGATGATTTGGTCATATAACACGTCTACTAACTAATAGTATACAACAACAAGCAATGATGTGCAGACCAAACGGAACTAGAAGATGTGGCCGACCAAGTAACCGATGAACAGAGGGAATAACAGAATCCATAGGAATATCGCTAAATGAAGACCATAAACGGGCACTCTGCCACTGCTTATGCTTCACCTAGACACCGCGAGAGGACTAAGATGAGATGAGATAATGAGATGAAGCTTAATCGCCGCAAAGTTCTGTGGTTTTACTTAACTGTGTTCCTTAAATGTGAGGAAGTGCAACCTAAAGACAAAATGTCATGGCAGGACAGAGCAGGCTCTAAGCCTTGGTTCTCAGCTGGTTTAAGATCGAAGCTCCGACAGGCGGACAGTTAGAGCATTACTTTGCTGATCCGGCAGCTTCTGCAGCTTGTCTTGTTCCAGATGTATTGGCGTTACTTTTCCTCTGGAGTGAACTAGGCAGGCCGAGAGAGAGAGAGAGGGATCATGCTGCACGGGTAACACATTGTCTCTATATTTTAGCCCAGGCTTTGTATTATGGAGAGGCAATAACTCCATTCCTGGTCTTAACCGATCTCAGAATCAAAGCGACAGGTAACATTTACGGGTTATAAGTCCTTGTCAATTGGCGTGGACATGGGGCGCCACGGGTTGCCTCTGACGGTGGGAGACACCTACAGATGTCACTGATCAGTTACCGCCCGCCTCAAGCTGGGCAGCCTTCGACCAGTTGGGTGCTGATCCGCCGCGGCCTGCCTGCTTCAGTGGGTGCTTGGGGCTAGGACATAATCTGAATCGCAGGCTGTAAAACTAGTGCACCAGGTACTAATAAAAAGAAAAACAGAAACCTCAAGTTACGGCTTGCAACCTGGAACGTAAGAACTATGTGTTCAGGATTTTCCACTGACTTGACGAATATGGACGATGCGAGAAAACCGGCTGTGATTGATGCCGAACTCAATCGTCTTAACATCGATATTGCTTGTGCTGGCCTGCAGGAGACTTGTCTAGCTAAGGAAGGGTCACTCAGGGAAAACAATCACACCAATTTTTTTGCTGCGCTTGGCAACCTCTTATGGTTTTGCCACCATTATCACTGCATTTGCACCGACACTCGCTTCCTCTGAGGATGTTAAGGATTCGTTCTATGAGGAGTTAAACTCTGTGATCAAGTGGTTTCAATGCTCGTGTGGGCAAGGACTCGAGTTCATGGCCAGTGTGCCTTGGAAAATACAACATCGGTCGCATGAATGAAAACGGGCAAAGGCTGCTGGAGTATTGCACCAAAAATGACCTATGTATTACAAACTCCTTTTTCAAAGCAAAAGAGCTGCATAAGGTCACATGGAAACATCCAAGATCTGGCCATTGGCATAAGCTGGACTTCATCATAACACGGAGACAACATGTGAACCATACATCATTAACTCTAAGTTACCACAGTGCTGACTGTGATACAGATCATTCTTTGGTTGTTGCAAGGGTTAGACTCAGACCAAAGAGAATCTACACAGCTAAACACAAATCCAGCCCCAGGATTAATATTATTAACACTCACGATCCTGAAAAGTGCTTTGAGTTTCAACAGCAAATTGAAAACAATTTCACTGATATATCAGAAAATTGTACAGTAAGTGAAAAGTGGGGTAAACTTAAGGAAACTCTTTTTAAACCAGGGGTAGGGGCTTGCGGCACTGTGGATCATAAGAGGCAGGACTGGTTTTGCGGCAAACAACCAGACACTGCAGCCCTTGATTGATAAAAAGAAGCTTGCTCTCTTAAGAAACAAGGAAAGAACAACGCGTGTCACTCTCAGTGAGCTGAAGCAAACTAATAAGGATGTGCAAAAGGTTGCCAGGCAGTGTGCAAATGACTATTGGATCAAGTTATGTGAGTTCATTCAAAACGCACGTGATAAGGGAAAAGTTAGAAGAATGTTTGAAGGGGTAGAGAAAGCCTGTGGTCCAATGATCAAACGAATTGCAGTACTGAAAACCCTGACTGGAGAAATCATCATTGATAAGAAATAGCAGATAGATAGATGGGTGGAGCACTATTTAGAGCTTTACTCAAGTAAGACCAAACTAGCGAATGATGTTCTCAACGCCATAAAGGCCCTGCCAACTCTTGACCACCTGGACATACTTCCTACCATAACGGAAGTTAAGTGTGCTATAAATGAATTTGCATCTGGCAAGGCTCCAGGTAAGGATGGGATTCCAATAGAGATTATTAGGAGTGGGCAAGACGCACTCACTCTAATGAACCACCAGCTAATAGAGATATGCTGGCGAGAAGGACAAATCCCACAGGATTTCAAAGATTCAAGCATCATAACACTGTACAAGAACAAGGACGATCGAAGCGACTGTAACAACTATAGGGGTATCTCACTGCTGTGTATTGTTGGGAAAGTATTTGCCAGAATTGTACTGCGCATACTTCAAGTCCTGGGAGATAACTCTATCCCGAATCACAGTGCGGCGTCCGACAGAACCGGTCTACGATTGATATGATATTCTCATTGCGACAAAATGAAAGAGAAATGTCGGGAACAAAATCAATCACTGTTTATTGCCTTCATCGGCCTTACAAAGTCATTTGATTTGGTCAGTCGTAAGGGTCTGTTCAAGACACAAAAGAAGATTGGCTGCCCACCACAGGCATGAAGGGTATAATCAAGTTTGATGGTACAACTTAAGAAGAGTTTGAAATCCAGAGTGGAGTTAAGCAAGGTTTTGTACTAGTCTCCCCCCCCCCCCCCCACCCTCTTTGGAAAATACTTTTCTCGTCCACTGAAATATGCCTTTCGTAATCAGGATGCCGGTATATACATTCACTAACGCTCAGATGGCGGCCTCTGTAATGCTCAAAGATTGAAGGCCAAGACCAAAATTAGGAGGGTACTGATTAGAGAATTGCTTTTTGCAGATTATGCTGCAATTACGACCCACTCTTGGGAAGAATTACAACGTCTACTATCTGCATTCTCTAATGCTTGTTCTGAATTTGGTTTAACAATTAGCAAAACGGAGACACATATTATGTCACAAGGTGCACATGGGATACCATCAATCTTTATTGACAACGCCGAACTGGAGATAGTAGACCATTTAATATATCTAGAATCAGAGATAAATAGCAAATTATCCCTAGAGCAGGAAATCAACATCAAGATTGGTAAGGCAGCAACAACAATGAAAATATTAAGAAAAATTAGTCTGGGAGAACAGGAAGATTACTGCTAAAACAAAAGTCCTTGTCTACCAAGCCTGTGTCCTTAGAACTCTTCTTTATGGCGATGATACTTGGTCAACGTACTCACACCAAGAAAAACGTTTAAACAGCTTTCATATGCGGTGTCTACGAAGAATACTTGATATTAAGTGGCAAGGCGAAATCACAAATACTGAAGTATTGGAAAGATCAGGTTGTGTGACATTCTCATTCATCGTAGACAGATGGATAGGACACATTAGAAGGGTGGATGATGGTAGAATACCAAAAAGAAATCTTTTTTGGTGAATTACAGATGGGTAAGAGATCTCAGGTTCGCCGTCTACTACGATACAAAGATATATGTAAGCGGGACATGATTGATACAGGCATTGATAATGCACAGTGGGAGCAATTCGCCGCTGAACGTGTTGCATGGAGAGCAAAGATAAGAAATGGAATAAAGACAAAGGAGAAAATTATTGCAGATAAGTCACATACCGAGCGTGAGAGATGTAAGTTGGTGCATGATGGTGGAAATGACCATGTTTTCATATGCATCCACTGTGGACGAACATTTACAGCGCGAATTGGCCTTATCAGCCACATCCGCTACCGCCATGGGTTGTAGTTATTATGCCTTTTTGAAGCACAATGTACCAAACTATCGTCTGTTCTAGTCGGCAAGGTGCCAATGAGTTCCTTAAAGCTACATTCTCCGTGCTCTTTTATATTGTGTTGATTTTGGTGTAGAATTGATAAAGACATCTCTCAAAACGTTTTCTTGTGTGTGTGTGTGTGTGTGTGTGTGTGTGTGTGTGTGTGTGTGTGTGTGTGTGTGTATGTGTGTGTGTGTGTTTAAATATTTTTTATACGTCGAGTTTCTAAGTCTTATAAATAAATGAACTGGACAAAATTGTTTTGAAAAGAAATAAAGTGGAGAACATAATGACATCTGGCAACATCGAGAGGGAGAGAACTGGGGGAATGCAGAGAGGTAATTCCCCGGATGGCATGGCAACGTGGTATATTCGAGACAAGAACACTGAGCTATTCCACACTACTGATTGAGTGAGATGGCGAAGAAACATGACCGCCGACGCTTATCGGCATGGCACATGATGATGATGAGTTATGTCGCTCAAAGAAGTAGGCATTTTAGGACGCATTAGACAACATAACAATTGAAACTTACAGTTAATATACAATTGTGAGACTATGGTGCCATCGCAGCGGTTAGACACGGATTCTGTCCATATTTCATAGTTGTAGGTGCATGTGGGTGATAGACTGGCTAATGAAGACACCGTTTTAGGGGTGTCTAGTTGGTCATGCGTCAAAGTACACGCGTTTCCCCAGCGACGCGCTGTAGTCATTTGGAGGTGACAGGTTCTAATCTCGGTCGGTAACTATAGCTGTCAACTTTATATGTTCTAGTGCGTCCTCTAATCCCTACTTCTTGTTTCTACTTCTGTGAGAGCAAAACAATACACGCGTGTTTATTTATGGACTGTCTTAGTGGCCTCAAAGCGTTCCCCAGTGATATTCCAAGTCTAATTTTGTATTTTTTTTTTTCGGACTCTAGTAATAGCTCGGTAACTATCAATCCCCATTGTCGATACAATTTTTCTCACTAAACAGAAATGTGAAAGATTAAGTGGCGGATGAACACGTTCTATCATAGGCCGGAATGACGTCATTGGCGCTGGTCAATGACACCCGTAGCTGAGATAGGTCGGTCATGTTGACTGCATTTAAATGACCGGTTCGTCATCATCATCGGATTGATCAGTCCACGGATTAGTCTTGAATTCGTCCGATTAAGTCACTCTGCCATCCGTGTTCTTAGAAATGCTATTTAGTTCTTCAAAAATGTAATCCTCGCTAGTTTTTGAGTTACATGCGTGATGTAATTGTTGCTTGCATGGGAACATCAATTGGGGAACGCTTTGAGGCCATTAAGAGAGTTCATAAACAAATTCGCAACTATTGATTAGCGCTTATAGAAGTAGAAGAAAGAAGCAGAGATTAAAGCGTATACTAGACCACACACTGTTAACGGCTTCGGGCGGAGGAGCGCAATTGGGAGGGTACAATCCTTATCCTGTTGCGAGGAATTTCCAACTAAAGACTAACTGTCGTGGCAGTGCAGACCATGCCCAAGTCTTGGTTGGCAACTGGTCTAGGATGGAAGCTCCGACAGGCGGACACTTAGAGCATTGCTTTGCTGATCCGGCAACTTCTACAGCTTGTCTAGTTCCAGTTGTATTGGTGTTTCCTCTTCTCTCGAGAAAACTAGGCAAGCCGAGAGCGGGATCATGCTGTATGAGCAACATAAAAAATCGTCTATCAAGACGGCATGGTGCAAGTAAGTTAAATGAAGTAAAGTAAAGTAAAGTAAAGTAAAGTAAAGTAAAGTAAAGTAAAGTAAAGTAAAGAAAGTAAAGTAAAGTAAAGTAAAGTAAAGTAAAATAAGACAACATACATATTTAGAGCTATACTACCATACCAGGATTCGAACCTCTTACCTCTAAATGACGACAGGGCCATTCCACAGGAACAAGTGTACATCCAAGTACATGACACACTAAACAATCCTAAAATAGGTACCATCATTTGCCAAGTCCATCACCCACGTGACCCACAACTACTGAATACGGACACACTGCGTATCTAACCATTGATAAATATGTGTATTACGTATATCACACAGGAACCAACCAATCATATCACTATTTTAAATGTTCGCAATATGCTGGGCACAACATTGAGTTCTAATGTTTTTGTAAGGTTTGTTATTTGAATTATGCTGGCTTTAATATACAAATCTGTAGACCTGAAGGAGATGGCCGGCTGCTTTAATCAGAGCATTAGGACAGCGTCAGTACCGCGGGATTGGCTGCATAGCTATCTCATCCCTCTCCCAAAACCATACAAGGATCATTCAAAGCTTGGCGGCTTTAGGATCATCACCCTTCAAAATACATTTGGGAAGGTTTTAGAGAAGATCGTCGCTGTTAAGCTGCAGGATTTTTTGGAAAGGGGGAAGCTTCTTCCAAGAGGCCTGGGGAGCTACAGGCCCGGAAAAGATACCTGGTCAAATGCAGCCACTTTGCCTTTGACGTTTATGAGGGGTTCCAGAGTAGACAGGAAACGATGGCGGCAGCGCTTGATCTTGAAGATGCGTACAATAGAGTTCGCTATGATATTTTGATGACCGCACTGATGGATAAGGGGGTCAATCCCTGGTTGGTGAACTGGATAGCAGCCGTCCTGCATTCTCGTCAGGTTGCTCTCCGTCTGGGTGGATGGACCTCAGAGCCACATATTTTAACCCCGGGACTGCCACAGGGATCTGCAATCTCACCGGTGCTCTTTAATGTGTATACTAGCATGATTGCATACCTAGAAGCACCAGGGGTTGGAAGGATTCTAACATTTGCAGATGATATTCTTGCATACAGGCAGGGGAGAAATAGGGATCAAACAGCCCAGGAGCTACAGGTGACAGTAGACAAAGTGGTTGACTGGTGCACTGAAATGAGTGCTGTCATCAACCCGGAAAAGGCGGGGATGTTGTGGTGCTCTCTGGACAACAGGATTGTGAGAGATGATACCCCAAGCCTCACGATAGATGGTAGAAGCGTCAACAGAGAGAACAAACTGAAGTATCTGGGAATCACATTTGACAGGAGTCTGTCCTTCAAGGACCATGTGGAGACGGTTATGACACGATCTCAAAAGGGACTCAATGCACTTAAAACTATGGCTGCAATGGACACAGAGCAGAGAATGCTCTTCACACTATACCAGCACTTGATCCTCTCAGTGATTGATTATGGACTAGGACTGCTCACTGTCTCAAAGAGTCAGCTGGTGAAATTAGAGCGCATACAGAATGAAGCGATGCGGGTAATTCTGGGATGCACCAGAGACACTCCAGTAGTGTGTATGCGTTACATCCTTGGTCTGCCTACTGTTGCTGGTAGGCACAAGGTGATGCAAGCGAAGGCATACCTCAGAGTAGCTGCAGACACAGATCACCCGTTGCATGAGGCGCTGGACGTAGTTAAGGGTCAGAGACTGATAAGAGGGAAATCATGGATGGCTCAGGCGGAGGATACGATCAGACAGGTGTGCCCCTTGGAGAACATCAGGCGAGGAGAGGAGTGGGTCAGAGTGCCAGCCGTGCAGTCAGACTTGTGCAGAGTTGTAATAACATTGAGCCGGGAGTGCAGGGAGTGGCCAGCAGGGGCCGCGGAAGTGGAAATTCAGCAACTAATTCAGGAAAATTCTCGCCGGGTGATGTCAATATCTACACGGATGGGTCAGTGTTGAGAGGTAGGAGAAGTGCCTGGGGGTTCTTGGCAAAAACTAATGGTCGGCGTTTGGTGCAGGAGAGCCTGGCGTATGATGACACTGCATCTAGCTTAAGAATGGAGGTGGAGGCGGTCAGTGCAGCTTTCCGCTGGATAGAAAACACGATACATACACACATTGTGATTGTAACTGACTTAGAAAGCATGCTGAGAAGGGTGAGAACAGGCAAGCTTCGTGCAGAGTGGCTTGCTTCGCTTCGGAGGTCACGGATAGCAAGCATCACCTGGATCTTTTCTCCTGGGCATGCCGGTGTGCTGGGGAATGAACAGGCGGACAGATTGGCTGGCTCGGCAAAACTTGGTGGAGTATTGATGCATGACACGGCAGACGTGGTTGCGGCCTTGTGGGAGCACGTGTACACCTCGGAGGAGCAGATGGATCACCATAGTCTGGTAAGAATGAGACAGAGAGGTGTGACGAGGGGATCTGGCCGACGCTCGACGCTCAGAGGAAAGGCGAGACGAACATATAATCAGATTGCTACTGGAACTATTAGTGTTGGAACTCTTCGCTGGCTGCTGGGGATGGGGACGGAGCGCTTATGGGAATGTCCCGACTGCTGTGATGTCGGTTCCTAAATCAATCAATCAATCAATCAATCAATCTGAGGCATGTGATGCTAATTTAATTAAATAACTAGGATTACATTTAGTTCTCCAAGAAGAAAACAAACACACCACAATGTGACATGCATGCTCATTAGACGGGTTTTAAGTATATTTTGGAAAAAAGAAAAGAACAAATGCATCCATACTGCAAGAGCTGCATATTGAAGAAGGTCGACCATTAAAGTTTAATATACAAAGAAAATTGAAATATTTTGGTCACTTGAAAGTCATGAAAGTTTAGAGAGAACAATAATGGAGGGGAATATGCCAAGGGAGAGAATAAGAGGAAGACCAAAGAGAAAATGAGTGCAGGATGTGGCGGATGATCTCCAGATGGGTGTATCGGAAGCGGGGCATGGTGCTTATGACCGAGAGGTTCTCCTGAACGGTGTTATGCGAGCGAGGTTCGGCATGGAACATGCTACTGAATGAATGAATGAATGAATGAATGAATGAATTAATTAATTAACTGTCGTACTGTCATTTAGTGCCAATACAGTACCTTGCGGTGTATGGCAGAGGGGTCATTGAGCCTGAGGATTTAAGGCCGCCTGGCTAGTGCAGTCGCCGCGAACTGTGCAGGTTAGGATTTCTTTTTGCCCCCGACAGAAAGAAATACCGCACCTTATCCAGGGAACGAACCCGGGTCTCCTGAATGAGAGTCCGGCGTTCTAGCCACTCAGCCATCCGCTCCTCGTTATAATTATTATAATAATATCCGGAATATAATTTCATAATTAATTAACATGCACATCAAATTTCCAAAGCTAGAGAATCGATACAGCTATCTCAGAACAGTCATAGCATCTGATGGAAGGTGCCTGGTATAGATTACAACATTGGTCGCTAAGCCAAAGGTAGTCTTTTGCAGGAAGGAAAATGTACTCACCACATTCAATTGCTGTAAGAAAAAAAGAGTATTGAAGTCCTAAAGAGAAACTAGTGCCATATAACTGTGAAACATTTACGAGTGCCAGTCAATAAGTAAGTGACACAGTTCTGTGGGATGGCAGGTAAATGTAGTTGGTGTTTTCTACAGGTGTTATTAGGTGACAGCAACATCGACCGTTCGTCAGGTGGCACTAGGTATCTCATGCACATGAGAAGCATATTTATATTAACCTAATGACACCTGTAGAAAACACCAACTACATTTACCTGCCATCCCACAAAACTGTGTGACTTACTTATTGATATATAGTATGCTTTGGGGTAAGTGTAAGTATTAATACACAGCGTTCGTTTCATATATGTCAAGCTGTGCGTGTATCGATTAACTAGTGTTACATGTTTAATATATAGCGGGTTATGAGTGCACTTTTGGATGTCAGTCTGATAAATACATACGAAAACACGGTGTTACCGTTACAAGAGAACTTGTTAATAAAACCGTACAAGTGTCGAGGAGATGTAGAGGTGACGTGGATTAGTAGAACAGGGGAATCTTACCTATACTTACATCTGACGACATGGGTGTCAGTATGGCCGAATAGATAAGAGCCCTCGTTCTTAGATATGAGGTGTGCTGATGCCGAGATAGCGGGATCAACAGTCATTGGACTTCTCTTCCGTGCAATACAAAAATAATATTGCATTCGTGAGCAGAACGACGAAGGCCTTAATCGAACCCACAAACTTCGGAACGCGAGGAAAGTGGCGTAAACACTTCACCAGGGAGTGTCCGAGTGTACAGATCCTCGGTCCACGTATGCTTGTGAAACATGGATAATAATCAGACACATTGAAAAGTATTTCCAGGGAAATCCAAAGAATGCCGATACTGATAGAAAAGCGAATGAAACAACCCTTCAATAAACAAATTAAAACGGTACAGTGATTGGGGAAATAAGAAGTAGATATTAAGGATTATTTTTCCAAATTAAAATGAGAGTTTAGTTGACTTGAGTCCAGAACAGACATCACGGCACTCGGGACATTCCCATACGTGCTCCGTTCTCATCTGCAACAGCCAGCCACGAGTCCCAATACTAATAGTGCCAGTAGCAGTCTGATTATATGTCCATTTGGTTTTGCCACGGAGATTTGGGTGCCGGCCAGATCCTCTGGCCACTTTCTGCAGCATCATTCTCTCGAAGCCCTAGTGATCTACCCTTTATTCTGCACTATACACACGATTCCAAAGCGGCCCGACCACATCTACCTTATCAAGCAGCAATACTCCACCAAGGGGTGCAGACATAGAAGATCTGTCCCACTGCTCGTTTCCCACACAACCAGCATGTTCTAGGGGGGGGGGGGGGGGGGGTTCCAACAGATGCTCTTTATGTTTTGTTTGTTGATTTTAAGCATGCCACTCTACGCAAGGCATGCCTGTCTTCCCCGTTCTCACTATAAATGTGTGAGTCTGGTATAGTTACGATATGTGTGGGCTGTTTAACTTCCAGTCAGCGGAACATCACCGTGACTTCCCCCACCTCCATTCTCAGACTAGATGTGATATCATATACCAGACTCTCCTGCACGAAACACAGCCCAACCAGCGTTCGTTACAAACCTCCAAAAAGATAAATACATCTGAAAACGTATTGACAACTGGCAAAATCATGAAAAAACAGGAAGGGGAATGCAAAGTAATCCATACTTGGATACCATGGCCGTATGGCATTATCTGGACAAGAACACACGCATCACTCTGGTGATGGTATGAGATAGCGAAAAATGACCTTCCACGTCTATCGGCGTGGCACATGTTGATGATGAATGTTGCTGAACTCAGCAAACATATTGCTTTAATGCTGTAACACGACATTATCCCGCAGGTACATACATATCTTATCTTTATTATCAATACTGATGATACCGTGTTGGCTAGTAATAACTGTCTATATTGATCTAATTTAGTCCATTAATAGAAATGTCGTCGACACGCGCGCGTGTGTGTATAGGTTTTTGGAAGGTGAAGGGGTGAGAGAGAGAGGGTTTTCCTTTTATGTGTGGACTTTGTTTCTAGCAACAGGAAGGTGGGTGGGGGTGGGGCAACTACCCTTGCATATCTGGAATCACTCCATCTAGGTCACGGTATATTTTTAGTATATGAAGAGTCTAGCTCCAGCGCCGTGACGTCATAAAACTTCTCCAGATGTGAACTAGTTTTTCAAATCTCGCTATTTTTGTTACTTAAGGTCCTAGGGTCTCCGGCGCGAACCGGGCACGCCGGCGGTCGGATGCGGGCGGGCGGCATTGATGTCAATACGATTGACAGATCGAACTCCAGATAGAGGTCCAAAGTGTATTGCAAATCGGAGTTCAGCCTGGCGTTACAGGCTTATTAATCCGACGGTGATTGTTGTCTATGTAGGGTAATGATAAATTGGCCTTGCTACAACCTCACGAAATAAAACAAAATTTCTCTTTATTGTATCCAATATGAATGTTTCATGTAGAAATTTAATTTTTAATATTTTGTGAAATGTTATTGTTGAAATTTAATTATTTTTTTACTTCAACGATGGTGACTTATTGTATAAGATACGTTTCATTTTCTGAAATACAGCTTTTGTTTACATAGAGGACAGACTATTTTCTCCAGTAGGTTGGGAAATTTGCCCAGTCAGCAGAAAGCCGTTTGTGCTGTAATCAAAGAGAAAGTTAATGTAAAGTTTTATTAAACGTTGAAAGTCAGATAGAAGATGTGGTAGATGGTATTCAATGGGCCAATAAGGCAGACGTGGTTTTAAGAAAGGCCGACTTCATAACAGACACTGATGGTTGTTTGGAGACTTGACGCTATTGCGAATGGGAAATGGCAAAGTGAGATAGAGGTGCATAAAGTAAGAAATATTAGCTAGACTCGGAGAAAACACTTGAAATGCTGAGAGATTGAATGGAGGAAGGTTAATGTAGTGGACATTGTGGTGTGGAAAGTTGAAGATGTCAGCCATGGGAAATGGTCCCTTGACGACGAATACTCAGATGATATTGAAACTATCCCAGGTCGAGTCACAGCCTGCATTGCCATAAATGTTGTTATGATTGTTTCATTGGAGCTCATGTACAACAAACGTTTGGTGTTCTTGGTGCTGTGACATGGAAAAGTTGTGAAGCTATCAATGAAAGACAGAGCCACTTTGTGGTAAAATAAAAACCAAGAGTGTGGAGCGATGCGTGATAGTCTACATAAGTGTTTCTTTAGCAGATTCTTTGGTATGCTAAGTTGAAGCTTTCGGTAATGTAAAATGGGGAAAGTGTTGCCACTGATGGTTATTTAGTGTGAAATACCTTTTCAGATAAAAGTTCAAGACACTCTTGACATAACTACAGTAGCTACCTTATTTCTTAATTTGGGTAACACATTTTTCTTAGTTTGGTTGACCTATTTTTTACTTTGCCATATCCATTTCTTAATTTGGCCAAAATATTTTCCTACTTTTTATAAGTTTGGTTAACATATTTCTTAAAGTGGCCAACATTATCGTTACTTTGGTTAGTATATTTTCTTACTTTTTATAGGTTTGGCTGAGATATTTGTAAGTTTGGTTGAAATATGTTGTTTGTCCATCAAGAATGATAATGACCATTCATTTCATACAGTGGAATTGTAAGTATGGAGCCGTGAGTTATATGATGGCTTATAAGGCCTATTTTGGCTCAAAATATTCTTTGACAATGTGGGCAAAGATTTCTTGACGTTTCAGGAGGATGATCTCATGCAGTAGTCTTTCTGTCCAGCCTTTTCTTCACAGCTCTTGCTGTCCTGGTTGCTTCACAAGTGACTGCACCCTTATGTAATGGTCTACTCCACGAATTACGGTCTTTGGCAGCACTCTCCCAGGTATCAAGATAAATTTCAAAGCTGTCAGTGAGATTGTCAGAGTGTCTTTAAAGAGTTTCCTCTTGCCACCTTGGGAGCGTTTACCACAACACAGCTCGCTGTAAAACATCGTTTATGGAGCCTGTGATCTGGCATACGAGTTAAATGACCAGCCCAGCGAATCTGATTCTTCTTTAGAAAAGTGTGGATGCTAGGCATGGACGATCTTTCTAGGACTTTAGTGTCTAGGATCTTGTCTTGCCATTTAATCTTCAATATCTTCCTAAGGCAGACTGTGTGGAAGTGGTTTAATTTCCTACCAGGTCGCTGATAAACAGTCCATGTTTCACAAGCATATAGCAGTGTGAATAATACAACTGCTGTATAGACTTTCAGCTGTGTTTGTAGCTTATTCCATGTCTATCCCATATATTCTTGTACAGTCTGCCAAAGGCCGCCCTAGCATTGGAGGTTCTTGTATTCACTTCGTCATCAATTGTGGCAGTTTGTGACACAATGCTGCCAAGATAGGTGAATTTGTCCACAACACTGAGTCTATGACCGTTCACCTTGATTTTCGGCATGGTGTGATTATTCCCTGGAGTTGGCTGGTACATAACTATAGTCTTCTCCATGTTAGTATTGAGCCCAAAATATGCACAGGCATATGAGAAAGCTGAATCGTTGTGTTTCATGTCTGCCTCTGAGTTGCCATATAAAGCGCAAACATCAGCAAACAGCAGTTCACTGACGGTTTCGCTGTTAGTTTTGGTTTTGGCTTTCAGCCTTCTGAGATTGAACAACTTTCCATCCATGCGGTAGTTCATGTCTATTCCAATGTCATTGTTCTCGAAGGCATTCGTCAGCATAGTTTAAAAAATGAGGCTAAACAGTGTTGGTGCCAGTACACATCCTTGCTTCACTCCAATGGTGACAGGAAAGGGTTAATACAGTTCACCAATTTTCTGTATTCTTGCCTACGTACCATCATGAAATAGACGCACTATTTGGACAAAAGTTTCTGGACAGCCATATTTTGCCATAATCTTCCACAGTCTTTCTCTGCTGATGTATGAAAAGCCTTGGTAAGGTAAATTAAAGTGGAGAACATTTCAGAGTTCTGTTCCTGACATTTCTCTTGCAGCTGCTTTGCAGCGAAAATCATGTCAACAGTTCCTAGTTCTTTTCTTAATTTGACTCTCAGGAAGAAGACCTTGATCGAGATGGGCCGTGGGGTAATTGAGAAGAATTCTGGTGATTATCTTCCCTGCAATTGAGAGGAAGGAGATGCCTAGGTGGTTGTCACAGGATTGACGGTTTCCTTTACGTTTGTAAAGATGGACTATTGACGCGTCCTTGAAATATTGTGGCATGGTCTCGTTCACATACATGTTTGTAAAGAATATGTTAAGCTGCTCTATTAGTACCGGCCGACCTGCCTTGTATATCTCTGCTAGGGACCGGACACCTTTCCACTGGGAATTTGCTGGATTGCTTTCTTTATTTCCATTATGGTTGGCGTGTAATCAAGTGTATCATTGGTGGGAACTTTAGGAAAGCAGTTGATGGTTTCATCATCGAAGAAGGAAGTTGCATTTAAGATGTTGCTGACATGCTCTGCCCAGTGATGAAGGATTTCTTTCTTATCAGAGACCAATGTTCCCCCATCTGCACTGAGGAGGGGAACTATGCCTGGTAATATAGGACAGTAGACCGCTTTCAGTGAGTCGTAGAAGTTCTTCATATCATGATTGTCAGCAAAGCCTTGAATTTCATCAGTTTTGTTGAACAGCCAGGAGTCCCGCATGAGACGGGACTCGGACAGTTTAGAGGAAGGACTTTTTGTGTTTCCGGAGCGAGTGTATAGCTTTTGCGAGAGTGCTAACTGGCGTTGCCATGGTTGAAGAGAGCGAGTATCTGAGTGCAGGATTTGTGTAATTGCTGGAGTGCTATAAGTATTTGTAAGGCGGCACTTTTGTATATAATGATGTAACCGCCTTGTGTGCGCATTTAACGATAATCAGGTTCTCCCGAATAAACAGTGATACCACACGTACGACTGATGTCTTCTTGAGTGCGTGTGAAGGATTTAGAATACATGTGTGCGTGTGAGACGCTGACAGGCATACATTTAATGGTGTCAGAAGCGACCAATCTTATGATTGATGAAACCCACAACCTGAGTGAAAGTAAAGTTAATGGTGAATCGTATGAGTGAAAACTCGCAAGTGAAGATAGACTAGATGAGAGAGAGAGAGAGAGAGAGAGAGAGAGAGAGAGAGAGAGAGAGAGAGAGAGAGAAAGAGAGTAAATCGAATGCTGTCAGAAATTAAAGAATATTTGCATTAGATGAATTAAGTGCAATGAATAATGTATAATATTTGCACGTTAATGTTTCAGTTGAAGTTTCACTGCTGTTAAGACGACAATACATAACTAAGTACAACAGAACACAAAACGACCGACAAAACTCACAAATATATAACGCATTATATGTCTTTCCTCTGAAATTTCGACATTGACAGATATAATTTTTGTATGATACTAATTGTTGCTTATCTAAGCAACAGAAGTTATGGGTGTAGTGTAAATTAGATGTCACCTGCCCAGACGGTGCGACGAACTCGATCATAAAGTCATCCACAAGTGGCACTGAGAAAACAGAAGTTTACAAAATCCAGATAAGTACCCCATTTTGATATTGCTGATTAAAGCAGCACTCTATTTTTTATGATTGCTGTATATTAACATCTGAAATTTTTGCCATTATATTTTGTGCATTGTATCATTATTATACATTGAGATTGTAGAACATAACCTAGAATAATGTCAACTTTTAAAGAATATATTGTGGCAGGGAAAGATTTAGGTTACACTCGGGACAAATTAGAAGAATGGGCAAAAAAAGAATATAAAGAACATACTGATAGGATTGCTACTGCAGAAAGATAGGAAAGAGATAGACAGGCTATTGCAGAGAGAGAAGAAAGAGCACAAGAACGCTTACATAAGAAAGAATTAGCAGAAATTGAGGCTAAAAGTAAACAGGTAGAACTAGCAGAAGCTACCAAGTTGAAAGAAAAGCAATTGGAAATTGAATCTAACAATAAGAAATTAGAAGCTGAGACCCAATTGAAAATGAAAGAACTAGAGGTTTAGTCATAGGTGCATATTGCAACTACCAAATTAAAAAGTAAGGAAGAAGAAAACAAGTTTAATAAGTATAAAGGCATAGTCAAACCATTCTGCCAAGGGGACACCATTTCAGCATGGTCAGAGAACTTCGAATTTCAAATGCAATATCAGGAATTTCTAGAAGAACATTGGGCCATGATCTATATGAGAAATTTGTCATCAGAGCCTTTAAATGTCATTGCATCGATTCCACAAGAACTTAGGAAAGATTACGACTACATACATCAACGAATCATGCAACACTTTCTGTTAGATGCACCAGGTTATCATGTACAGTTCTCTAAATTAAAACCTAAAGCTAACCAAACGTTCATTGATTACGTTTCTCATGTTCAGGATATTTATAATAAGTGGCTGAACGCTGCAAAGGTGAATAAAAGCTATGAAAAGCTAAGATATTTAATGACAATGGACAAAATCATTTCATCGATTCCAACCCTATTTGCTAAATTTTTTACAATAGTTTGATGTTGAATCTTTAGAACAATTAGAAAGAAAAGGTCCAGCTTATTTCACGTCTAATAGTGATATTTTCACCTTAAACAGCAACGAAAACAATATAGTAGCGGCAGCAAACATCAAACCACAAAAACCATTTAGATATAGAGAGAAACAGAAATCAAATGCACCACAATGTCCATATTGCAAACTATCACATTTTCAATTTCAAATGTGTGACAAGAACCCTGGTTATCCAGCTAACCTAGATATGATGGTTAAGAAGCAACAGAGCGAAAGAGATAATTACAGATGTGCAGTAAAATGCTTCTTTTGCAAACGTTGGGGGTACTATAGCGCCAAGTGTCTTGGTCGCCAGAGATTGAAGAGTATGAATGCAGTACTTGTTGATTCATCTTCTGAAAGCGAAAGTGAGTGTGAAGGAATTGAAGGAATGGAAGATAATGCTCTTGCAGCAATTGATATTCTAAATTATGATAAATGTCAAACATCTCATAAGTTTCATGAAGATGGTGTATTAGAATGCGGCCATATAGTCCCGTTTTCTGGGGGAAAAGCCAATGCAGCAATTTCCTACTGACATAATATAAAAATTAATACTGATATATATATATATATATATATATATATATATATATATATATATATATATATATATATATAGATTCTTATATATATATAAAAGAAGATGTATGAATGTATATATATATGTATGTATGTATGTATGTATGTATGTATGTATGTATGTATGTATGTATGTATGTATTTATGTATGTATGTATGTATGTATGTATGTATGTATGTATGTATGTATGTATGTATGTATGTATGTATGTATGTATGTATGTATGTATGTAGGGATGTATTTGATGCGTTCGATAACGGTTCATCCGACTGAGATGAAATTTTCTACATGTATTCTTTTCATTCACGTGCAGCTAACTGTAATAGTCTGTTAGTGTACAATCAGCTATTTACTTACTAAAATTTAATATTTAAATTTGCATTATCATTTATATATAGTGAGGGGACTTAACTTAAGAAAAGCTATTTCAAGGGGCATAACTTTTAATATCATTGCTATATATTTTATATATAGATTGATGCATTGTTTTCAAAGATTTATAAACTCTTTATCTATAGTTATTTACAGGCATATGAGTTATAATTAATAATGATATTATCTTTAAGGCATTTTCAAAGTTTTCATAAAAATAATGCATCTATTTAAATAGTGAAAATTTTCTAACTCATCTTTTTATGTTTCTTCAAGAGCACATTAATTTTTTTTAACATTCTCATATGTATGGCGCTTTACACCCACGTTGGGTATTTATGATGACCATGTTAAACATTTCCTCAACGAGTTACTTTTCATACATTTTAATGCTTATTGTTCTTTTGTTGTCAAAGAATTGCTTCATATGAGATGTTGAATGAAAGAATGTATGAGAGGAAATAGAGAAGACGGGCAGAATGTAGGACGGGCCTGCGAAAGATTTTCGTTCGTAAAAAAAAAAAGTAATTTTTTGTGAGAGAAAGTTAGTTGCATATCGTTTGCAGTACTCTGCAGTCAACCCACCGCCCACCATTTATTGGCTGTTCGTGATAACTTGGTAAGTTTACTTTAGATAGATCTCTTCCAATAATATTTTCTACTATCAATCTATCTATTCTTCTATTCTATCTATATTTTTAACGGGAACGGGCCGAACACAGACATACAGACAGACAGATAGTCGGGAACGGGAACGGGAGCTTATATGACTACTTATATGAATTAAATGAGATGCTCACCACCAGGGCCTGGGCGAAGTCGGGCCGGGTCGGACAGACAGATAGACAGACAGACAGATAAACAGACAGACAGATAGTCGGGAACGGGTGCTTATATGACTACTTATATCAATTAAATGAGATGCTCCCCACCAGGGACTGGATGAAGCCGGGCCGGGTCAGACATACAAATAGACAGACAGACAGACAGACAGATAGTCGGGAACGGGAACGAGGCTTATATGACTACTTATATGAATTAAATGAGATGCTCCCCACCACGAGCTGGGCGAAGCCGGGCCTGGTCAGACAGACAGACAGACAGACAGACAGACAGATAGATAGATAAATAGATAGATAGATAGATAGATAGTAGATAGATAGGTAGGTAGGTAGGTAGATAGATAGATAGATAGATAGATAGATAGATAGATGGATAGATAGATAGATAGATAGATAGATAGATAGATAGATAGATAGATAGATAGATAGATAGATAGATAGATAGAAGATAGATAGATAGATAGATAGATAGATAGATAGATAGATAGATAGATAGATAGATAGATAGATAGATAGATAGATAGATAGATAGATAGATAGATCCCCGCCAAGGATTGGGCGAAGCCGGGCCGGGTCGGCTAATATATATATCCCCGGCGTATACGTTCATTTCTCTCCACACATCTCGGTATTTTTTGTTCTGGATTAATTCTACTGATGATATTCCTCCATGCCACCGTATGTCTATCCATCATCATTTCGTTTGGTCTGCCCCTGCCTCTCTTCCCCTTGATCTTTCCAGTTGTCTGGATGTTCTCCAATGCCTCTCTTTTTGTTAACTGACCAAAAAAGGCTTTTTGTGTCATTTTTATTGTTGAATATAATGGTCTAATTTCATTAACCTCTTGCATACAGTCATTGTTAGTTACTCTGGAAATCCAAGGAATTATCATCTCTGTTACTCCCAACTTTTTCCTTTTTTCCCCGCAATTTTCAGCTACTGTTGATGTCTTGGCATATTTTGGGTACTTTTCTGTTAATTCACCTCAAACAAACGGAATCCCAGTGTATGACGTCACATCCAGGGTTTCCCTGTGTTGCGCCGTAGCTCGGTGCGCAATTCTATCGGTGTGCAATGTTCTATGCGGCGGTGGTACTATAGTGTGTTTTTTTTTGGTTGCCTCAATATAAAATTCAATATCTCAGTAACGGGCTGAGATAAAATGATGAGATTTAGTATATAACGTTATCATTATGTCCACCCAACAAAACAATTTTTGTTCTGGAGATTTTACAGCAGATTTTAAAGTTAGCTTATATACGGTATATTAATTATGACTTAAAGATTACGACCATGATTTTAACAGTTTTACAGCTTCCCCAAGATTCGACCCAAATTATTCAAAATTTTCACGTGACTTTCGTTTTCAAACAAACAGCGCGAAGATTCAGAGGCGTCTCCAAATGTGGGTTCTTTCATGAAACGTGATTATATAAATAAACTAGCTGACAAGGCCCGGTTTCTGGTGGAAATCAATCAATCAATCAATCAATCTATCTATCTGTCTGTCTGTCTGTCTGTCTGTCTGTCTGTCTGTCTGTCTGTCTGTCTGTCTGTCTGTCTGTCTGTCTGTCTGTCTGAATGTCTGTCTGAATGTCTGTCTGAATGTCTGTCTGTCTGAATGTCTGCCGGTCGGCTGACCCATCCACCTACCCACCGACCCACCGACCTACCGATATCTATCTATCTATCTATCTATCTATCTATCTATCTATCTATCTATCTATCTATCTATCTATTCTATCTATCTATCTATCTATCTATCTATCTATCTGCCTGCCTGCCAGCCCGACCACCCACCCACCGACAGACCGACCGACCTACCGATATCTATCTATCTATCTATCTATCTATCTATCTATCTACCTATCTATCTATCTATCTATCTATCTATCTATCTATCTATCTATCTATCTATCTATCTATCTATCTATCTATCTGTCTGTCTGTCTGTCTGCCTGTCTGCCTGCCGGCCCACCCACCCACCCACCGACCGATCGACCGACGTACCGATATCTATCTATCTATCTATCTATCTATCTATCTATCTATCTATCTATCTATCTATCTATCTATCTATCTATCTATCTAATCTATCTAATCTATATGTCTGTCTGTCTGCCTGCCTGCCGGCGCACCCACCCACATACCGACCGACCGACCGACCGACAGATATCTATCTATCTATCTATCTATCTATCTATCTATCTATCTATCTATCTATCTAATATATCTATCTATCTATCTGTCTGTCTGTCTGTCTGCCTGTCTGCCTGCCTGCCTGCCGGCCCACCCACCCACCGACCAACCGACCGACGTACCGATATCTATCTATCTATCTCTATCTATCTATCTATCTATCTATCTATCTATCTATCTATCTATCTATCTATCTATCTATCTATCTATCTAATCTATCTAATCTATCTAATCTATCTGTCTGTCTGCCTGCCTGCCTGCCGGCCCACCCACCCACATACCGACCGACCGACCGACAGATATCTATCTATCTATCTATCTATCTATCTATCTATCTATCTATCTATCTGTCTATCTGTCTATCTGTCTATCTATCTATCTATCTATCTATCTATCTATCTATCTATCTATCTATCTATCTATCTAATCTATCTAATCTATATGCCTGTCTGTCTGCCTGCCTGCCGGCGCACCCACCCACATACCGACCGACCGACCGACAGATATCTATCTATCTATCTATCTATCTATCTATCTATCTATCTATCTATCTATCTATCTATCTATCTAATATATATATCTATCTATCTGTCTGTCTGTCTGTCTGTCTGTCTGTCTGCCTGCCTGCCTGCCGGCCCACCCACCCACCGACCAACCGACCGACGTACCGATATCTATCTATCTATCTATCTATCTATCTATCTATCTATCTATCTATCTATCTATCTATCTATCTATCTATATATCTATCTGTCTGTCTGTCTGTCTGTCTGTATGTCTGTCTGTATGTCTGTCTGTCTCTCTGCCTGCCTGCCGGCCCACCCACCCACATACCGACCGACCGACCGACAGATATCTATCTATCTATCTATCCATCTATCTATCTATCTATCTATCCATCTATCTATCTATCTATCTATCTATCTATCTATCTATCTATCTATCTATTTATCTATCTATCTAATCTATCTGTCTGTCTGTCTGCCTGACTGCCTGCCTGCCGGCCCACCCACCCACCAACCGACCGACCGACCGACCTACCGATATCTATCTATCTATCTATCTATCTATCTATCTATCTATCTATCTATCTATCTATCTATCTATCTATCTATCTATCTATCTATCTATCTATCTATCTATCTATCTATCTATCTATCTAATCTAATCTAATCTATCTGTCTGTCCTATCTATCTAATCTATCTGTCTGTCCTATCTATCTAATCTATCTGTCTGTCTGTCTGCCTGCCTGCCGGCCCACCCACCCATTAACCGACCGACCTACCGATATCTATCTATCTATCTATCTATCTATCTATCTATCTATCTATCTATCTATCTATTCTATCTATTTATCTATCTATCTGCCTGCCTGCCGGCCCGACCACCCACCCACCGACAGACCGACCGACCTACCGATATCAATCTATCTAATCTATCTGTCTGTCCTATCTATCTAATCTATCTGTCTGTCTGTCTGTCTGCCTGCCTGCCCACCCACCCACTAACCGACCGACCTACCGATATCGATCTATCTATCTATCTATCTATCTATCTATCTATCTATCTATCTATCTATCTATCTATCTATCTATCTATCTATCTATCCATCTATCTATCTATCTATCTATCTATCTATCTATCTATCTATCTAATCTATCTGTCTGTCTGCCTGCCTGCCTGCCTGCCTGCCGACCCACCCACCCACCCACCGACCGACCGACCCACCGACCGACCGATCCACCCACTCAGCAGCCAGCCAGCCAGCCATCCATCCACCCACCTATCTTTCTGCCTACCTACCTACCTTTCTGTCTGTCTGTCCGGGCCGCATCATTCATTTTATTCGGAGACTGCCGAGGGTCGTCGCTGGAGCTACGGAGTTCGTGCTTTGTGCGACGCTTTCCGCGCTGCGGAAAGAAACTGAGCCATATGGGATAAAAACCCTGTGCAATGCAGCCGATTCTGTCGACTGTAAGCTACTTCTTTGATTGCACCCACTCCCATACGAATCCAGATACGCCTTTGTT
>OY992876.1:247725840-247763009 GCA_963921405.1 Cepaea hortensis | reverse complement strand
TGTGCATGATGAGCAAATGGAGATTGCTGCAACGAATGATACTGACATTGACAACGAAACTGTATGTGAACCAAATGAAAGCGTATTAAGCTAATGAAGTCTGACTCAGACACGGAAGATCATGTCGACAGTAGTGGGTTACGTCCTAACTGATTAGCATTTCTGGATTGTGGTGCTGGATTGACCCCAAATCCAGCTGGGGTTAGGGTTAGGGTTAGGGTTAGGGTTAGGGTTAGGGGTTAGGGTTCGGGTTAGGGTTAGGGTTAGGGTTAGGGTTAGGGGTTAGGGTTAGGGTTAGGGTTAGGGTTAGGGTGTCTGTCTGCTCCTAACTAATTTTACTTTCTGGTTTGACCTCGCTGGATTTCCCCCAATCCAGCTCGTGTTCGGGGTTGGTTGGGTAGGATAAGTATCTTAGGTCATATGTAAGGGTCGATAATTCTAATAAAAGGACATATATTCTAAGAGCAGATAACTGAGTTTGTGTTATAATATTATAAATAATTTAAAAATAAATGAAATAAATAAATAGACAACAACCACCGCGCGTGGGCGGCGGGCGCAGGAGCAAGCGCGGCCGATCGGTCGCGTGGAGCGGTCAGGGGTCTAATCCAGTAAAACAGTAAGTATACTCAAGTGGCCAGTCATTGCTGAGTGACCACAGGGCCGGTCAGTGACGAGTGCGGGTAGTGGGGCTAGGTGGATCGAACCCTCGAGGCGCACCGGGTGTCATATGAAAATTGTAATAAGTAAAAGGTAAATATTGCGTGTATATGATCTGTAGTGGGTCGTAGTGGCCTATAAACTATCATCATGTAGATTACACCTCTTCAAATTAAAACCTTAAAACAGTAAAGATGGCCGGTAGTAACGGTTGTAAGGGGTATGGCTTAGTGTTGTTTGATGTTAAGGGGTGGTTGAGTGGCAGCGTCGTTAAATATCTGCGTCGAAACACTATCATCAAGTAGAGTACACCTCTTCAAATGAAAACCTTAAAAAAGTAAAGATTGCCGGTAGTAACGGCTATATTGAGCATGGCTTCGTGGTATTCGTTGTTAAGGGGTTGGTGAGTGGTGATGAACCTATATAACAGCTCCCGAACACTATCATCATACGGGTTACAACTCTTCACATGAAAACCTTAAAAAGTAAAGAGGGCTGATAGTAAATGTTTTAGTGGGTGTGGCTTAGTAATTTTCGTTGATAAGGAGTAGGTGAGCGGAGAAGTAGCTAAAGAAGTGCTTCTGAACATTTTGAAGGGGTGGGCGAGGAGCGAAGTGGCTAAATGAATGCGTCGGTTCCCTGCTAAGAGACAGACGAGTTGCTAGATAAAGGCTTCAGGTCGTTGTTAAGGGGTTGGTGAGTGTAGAAATAGCTAGATAACCGCTTCATATCCTTGTTAAGAGGTGGGCGAGGGGCAGATTGGTTAGATAATTACGCCCGCTCCTTGGTAAGAGCCAGGTTGATCGAGTGGGTAAATAACGGCATGGAGGTCTACCACCGACAAATTCAACGCATAATGGCGGCGTCGGTCGTCAGAAGACCTAGAATATTTTCATTATATGTCTATTGTAAAGTGGTCGACTGTTTATTATAACGGTGGTTACTATTATATGTAGTGGATGGGACTTAAATACTATCATCATACCGGTTACAGCTCTTCAAATGAAAACCTTAAAAAGTAAAGATGGTCGATTATACTGGTTTAGTGGGCATGACTTTGTGATATTCATTGTTAAGGAGTGGGGTGAGTGGATGAGTAGCTAGATAAATGCTTCCGAACAGTATTGTCGGGTTCGAATCCCAGTGGGGCGGTCTAGTTGTAGAAGAAATATTGATAATATTCGGTTACTTAGTTGAGATTTCGAGGTCTGGTGCTATTAACCCGGTTATGATTAGAATAGGAGAGGTGGTGTACTGGTTGCGGAGTATGTTTAGGTGGTACCCCAGACACTGTGGAAGTGACAGGTTCGAAGCTCGGAACTTTGTCGTTGGTAAGATTTCCAGTCAACAACGTGTGGGTGTCTAGTTAACCATAGGGGTTATTGTCGCTTTGTCCGGTCTTGTCGCAGCGGCCACAAGTCCCACCGCTGCTAAAAAACACAGGTAGCGAATGTTACCGTTGCACCAACGAGTCACAAAATATAACCTAACTTAAAAATCAGAATATAATATACTCCTAACCTCAACAGGTGTTGCCAAAAATCAATACTCATATTCATAACGGCTAATCCAGGGGCTTATCGTCATCGTAAAGACGAAGGCGGGTTAATATTATTTCTGATATCTCCGCTATTGCAAATAGTTCGCGGTATTAATAAAGGATAACATAAAGGTTGATAGGGGATTAAGAGATTAACACCTATTTTCGGTACATCCAACAAAAATTAATAACACTACCCTCGATTTTTCTCATATTTGCCGGTTGGGACTTATGGGTTAGGTGTATGTGTCCTTATTTAGTTAAAACAGGTGGTTTGAGTAGGAGATATCACAAACAGTATCAGCATGGTCCACTCTGATCTTAAATATCAGTAGTTCGTTATTCTTGTGACATTGAAAACGCTTGAGGTTTGAAAAATGATAGTGTACTATGTTATTAGGAAGTTTATTTAGATTGACCAGTATGTGAAGTTGATAAGGGCACCCCTGTCAGCGCATCGTAGCTGTGTTGTGAACTGTCGCCTATTACACCCGGGTGTGAAAATAATCAAACATATATCATATCAACTCAATATGCATGCCTCTATATAGCTGCACTGTGAACTTAGCTAGAGTCTACTTTAGGAAAGTATCGTGTATCTGTGTATACGGGTTACCACTGCTTATAGAGGTGTGTAGTATTATTGGAAAGCGGCCGTTATGTATACATTATCAGAGTATGTTGCCTTACAGAGCTGGTATCGTGTCTATGTGTCTACCATGTTGCATGTTTTGTTCTGTTGCCTTGTAATCTTTGAAGGGAGTTTCATGTGGTTGTCTAGTGAATTTAAAAAAAAAAAACGATGTCTCAGAATCCACAACGCCACTAGCAGTAGATGCTTTTCAACTTGTCTGCTCACTGACCTCGCTTCACAGTCATACAAAAGTACAGGGTCTATGTAGTACTCAAGCACTCTGTGTATTACTCATTACAGTTGACAACTTTATATTAGTCAGTATGTTTTCCAACTTGCAAAAAAAAAAACCTTCATCACAGCGATTCTTGTTCTAACGCTTTAAAGACACCTCCCATCAGACATTTTTTTCTTCTGTCCTTGTAGTCTCTTGGCTACCGTTTTCCCATTTCAAGCTCCATGTCTCTACTCGTATGCATTAGTGTGGTAGAAGTAAACCGATAACTCACAAGATAGATGTATATTATCACACTGTATATGGACATGTGGGTAATGGTTGCATCCTGTCACCTGCGTAAGAAGTACAACTGAGACACGTGGTTAAGAGGGGTAGTACAGAAAAAAAACGGCATTATGTTGGTTGTTGAACCACCTAACTTGTGATTCACCATGTAGGGAGTGATTCTGCCCCCTCGTCAACAGGGCGTCGGAAGTTTAAAAAGGTCCCCCTTCTCTATCTTTTCTATGTCCGAGACGTCCTAGGGTCACCAAGTAAAAGTAAAGAACACGAAACTACTACTACCAAGGCCTCTATACACCACAATGCATTTTCGAATATAATATACACAACTATAATCAAGTCATCACAGTATTCGACTAACCCTTTCTCATAGACATATAGGAGAGCTGTGAGCACCGAGGCCAGTTGGGGCAGGTGTACATTTTACTTAACAGCAATCGGGTCATACACCGACGAGTGTTTAGATATTTTTATCACATGTATAATATTACCTGTGAACACAACACGTTTCCCCGGATCAAGCTTAGGTGTCTCATATAACATGACATATCATGTACCCGCTGGCCTGACAAGCGCAGTTATCGCGGCTCAGAGCAGACATTTACACTTTCATTAACTCTTCTGCCTGGCCAAATGGGTCTTTGCATCTTTCCGCAGAAACCTATTTCCAATGCCAATATATGTTTTTAAATATGTCGGCTCATTGCCATATTTCACAGCCAGACAAAAGTACAGGTTCTATGTTCCACTCCAACAGACAAATAAGAAAAAATGTTAGCCAAATTATTAAAATGTTGGCCAAATATAGAAATATATCGACCAGACGTATAAAATATAGTAAAATTTGTTAGCCAAACTGATAAAACTCGTGGTCAAAATAAGAAATATCTCAACCAAGCGTATAAGAAATAGGAAATAGGCTAGTCAAACTAATGAAAATGGTGGCCAAATACAGAAATATCTCGACCAACTTATAAAATGTAGGAAAAATTGTTAGCCAAACTGACAAAACTGTTAGCCAAAATAAGAAACGTCTCGACCAACTTATAAAATGTAGGAAAAATTGTTAGCCAAACTGACAAAACAGTTGGTCAAAATAAGAAACGTCTCGACTAACATTATAAAAAGTAGGAAAAATGGTAACCAAATTAATTAAAAAAGGTGACCAAAATAGGAAATATCTCGACCAAAGTTATGAAAAGTAGGAAAATTGTTCGTCAAATGTGACAAATATTGGGCAAGTAGGAAATCATGTTAGCCAAATAGGAAAAATATCGATCAAACTTATAGATGTCTCGTCCAAACTTATAAAATGTATGAACATTTGTTAGCCAAAGGTGAAAAATATTGGCCAAGTAAAGAAATATCTCATCCGAATTTATAACAAGTAAGAAAACATGCTAGTAAAATCAAGAAATATGTCGACTGAAGTTATACAATAGGCGAAACGATGGACAAACTTATAAAGATGTCGACCTTTATAAGAAAATGTATTAACCAAATTAGGAAAAAATATTGACCAAGTTTTGAAATATCTCGATCAAACTTACAAAAAGTAGGAAAATATGTCGACTAAAGTAGGAACATTTGTTAGCCAAAGATGAAAAATATTGGTCAAGTAAAGAAATATCGCATCCAAACTTTTAAAATGTAGGAAACTTTATTAACCAAATGTGAAAAATATTGTCCAAGTAAAGACATGTTTCAACTAATCTTATAAATATGTCGTCCAAACTTATAAACATTAGGAAAATGTGTTAACCAAATGGGAAAAATATTGGCCAAGTGAAGAACAATTTACACAAAACCTATAAAACTTAGGAAAATATGTTAACCTAATGAGAAAAATATTGCCCAAGTGAAGAAAAAAGTTACACAAAACTTATAAAACTTAGGAAAATGTGTTAACCTAATGAGACAAATATCGCCCAAGTGAAGAAAAAAAGTTACACAAAACCTATAAACATTAGGAAAATGTGTTAACCAAATGGGAAAAATATTGGCTAAGTGAAAAATAATTTACACAAAACTTATAAAACTTAGGAAAATGTGTTAACCTAATGAGAAAAATATTGCCCAAGTGAAGAAAACAGTTACACAAAACTTATAAAACTTAGGAAAATGTGTTAACCTAATGAGAAAAATATCGCCTAAGTGAAGAAAAAAAAGTTACACAAAACTTATAAAACTTAGGAAAATTTGTTAACCTAATGAGAAAAATATCGCCCAATTGAAGAAAAAGTTACACAAAACTTATAAAACTTAGGGAAATGTATTAACCTAATGAGAAAAATATCGCCCAAGTGAAGAAAAAAAAGTTACACAAAACTTATAAAACTTAGGAAAATGTGTTGACCTAATGAGAAAAATATCGCCCAATTGAAGAAAAAAGTTACATAAAACTTAAACTTAAGGAAATGTGTTAACCTAATGAGAAAAATATCGCCCAATTGAAGAAAAAGTTACACAAAACTTATAAAACTTAGGGAAATGTATTAACCTAATGAAAAAAATATTGACCAAGTAAAGAAAAATGTACACCAAACTTCTGAAAAGTAAGAAAATTTGTTAACCAAAGGGGAAAAATAGATGGGCTAAACTATGACACGTTTGACATAACTACAGAAGCAATATTTGTTCCTACTTTTTTATAAGTTTACACGAGATATTTATAAGTTTGGTCGAGATGTTTCATGTTTTGGCCAGCATTTTTCCCCATTTGGTTAACACATTTTCTTACTTCGGTCAACATATTTCATAGTTTAGCCCATCTATTTTTCCCTTTTGGTTAACAAATTTTCTTACTTTTCAGAAGTTGGTGTACGTTTTTCTTTACTTGGTCAATAATTTTTTCATTAGGTTAATACATTTCCCTAAGTTTTATAAGTTTTGTGTAACTTTTTCTTCAATTGGGCGTTATTTTTCTCATTAGGTTAACACATTTTCCTAAGTTTTATAAGTTTTATGTAACTTTTTTCTTCAATTGGGCGATATTTTTCTCATTAGGTTAACACATTTTCCTAAGTTTTATAAGTTTTGTGTAACTTTTTTTCTTCACTTGGGCGATATTTTTCTCATTAGGTTAATACATTTCCCTAAGTTTTATAACTTTTGTGTAACTTTTTCTTCAATTGGGCGATATTTTTCTCATTAGGTTAACACATTTTCCTAAGTTTTATAAGTTTTGTGTAACTTTTTTTTCTTCACTTGGGCGAAATTTTTCTCATTAGGTTAACACATTTTCCTAAGTTTTATAAGTTTTGTGTAACTGTTTTCTTCACTTGGGCAATATTTTTCTCATTAGGTTAACACATTTTCCTAAGTTTTATAAGTTTTGTGTAAATTTTTCTTCACTTAGCCAATATTTTTCCCATTTGGTTAACACATTTTCCTAATGTTTATAGGTTTTGTGTAACTTTTTTTTCTTCTCTTGGGCGATATTTTTCTCATTAGGTTAACACATTTTCCTAAGTTTTATAAGTTTTGTGTAACTTTTTTCTTCACTTGGGCAATATTTTTCTCATTAGGTTAACATGTTTTCCTAAGTTTTATAAGTTTTGTGTAAATTGTTCTTCACTTGGCCAATATTTTTCCCATTTGGTTAACACATTTTCCTAATGTTTATAAGTTTGGACGACATATTTATAAGATTAGTTGAAACATATCTTTACTTGGACAATATTTTTAACATTTGGTTAATAAAGTTTCCTACATTTTAAAAGTTTGGATGCGATATTTCATTACTTGACCAATATTTTTCATCTTTGGCTAACAAATGTTCCTACTTTAGTCGACATATTTTCCTACTTTTTGCAAGTTTGGTCGAGATATTTCAAAACTTGGTCAATATTTTTTCCTAATTTGGTTAATACATTTTCTTATAAAGGTCGACATCTTTATAAGTTTGTCCATCGTTTCGCCTATTGTATAACTTCAGTCGACATATTTCTTGATTTTACTAGCATGTTTTCTTACTTGTTATAAATTCGGATGAGATATTTCTTTACTTGGCCAATATTTTTCACCTTTGGCTAACAAATGTTCATACATTTTATAAGTTTGGACGAGACATCTATAAGTTTGATCGATATTTTTCCTATTTGGCTAACATGATTTCCTACTTGCCCAATATTTGTCACATTTGACGAACAATTTTCCTACTTTTCATAAGTTTGGTCGAGATATTTCCCATTTTGGTCACCTTTTTTTAAATTAATTTGGTTACCATTTTTCCTACTTTTTATAATGTTAGTCGAGACGTTTCTTATTTTGACCAACTGTTTTGTCAGTTTGGCTAACAATTTTTCCTTCATTTTATAAGTTGGTCGAGACGTTTCTTATTTTGGCTAACAGTTTTGTCAGTTTGGCTAACAATTTTTCCTACATTTTATAAGTTTGTCGAGATATTTCTGTATTTGGCTACCATTTTCATTAGTTTGACTAGCCTTTTTCCTATCTCTTATACGCTTGGTTGAGATATTTCTTATTTTGACCGCGAGTTTTATCAGTTTGGCTAACAAATTTTACTATATTTTATACGTCTGGTCGATATATTTCTATATTTGGCCAACATTTTAATAATTTGGCTAACATTTTTTCTTATTTGTCTGTTGGAGTGGAACATAGAACCTGTACTTTTGTCTGGCTGTGAAATGTGGCAATGAGCCGACACATTTAAAAACATATATTGGCATTGGAAATAGGTTTCTGCGGAAAGATGCAAAGACCCATTTGGCCAGGCAGAAGAGTTAACGAAAGTGTAAATGTCTGCTCTGAGCCGTGATAACTGCGCTGGTCAGGCCAGCGGGTACATGATATGTCATGTTATATGAGACACCTAAGCTTGATCCGGTGAAACTTGTTGTGTTCACAGGTAATATTATACAGGTGATAAAAATATCTAAACACTCGTCGGTGTATGACCCGATTGCTTTTAAGTAAAAGGTACACCTGCCCTAACTGGCCTCGGTGCTCACAGCTCTCCTATATGTCTATGAGAAAGGGTTAGTCGAATACTGTGATGACTTGATTATAGTTGTGTATATTATATTCGAAAATGCATTGTGGTGTATAGAGGCCTTGGTAGTAGTAGTTTCGTGTTCTTTACTGTTACTTGGTGACCCTAGGATGTCTCGGACATAGAAAAGCTAGAGAAGTGGGACCTTTTTAAACTTCCGACGCCCTGTTGACGAGGTGGCAGAATCACTCCCTACATGGTGAATCACAAGTTAGGTCCCCTGGTTCAACAACCAACATAATATCGTTTTTTTTTCTGTACTACCCCTCTTAACCACGTGTCTCAGTTGTACTTCTTACGCAGGTGACAGGATGCAACCATTACCCACATGTCCATATACAGTGTGATAATATACATCTATCTTGTGAGTTATCGGTTTACTTCTACCACACTAATGCATACGAGTAGAGACATGGAGCTTGAAATGGGGAAACGGTAGCCAAGAGACTACAAGGACAGAAGAAAAAAAGTCTGATGGGAGGTGTCTTTAAAGCGTTAGAACAAGAATCGCTGTGATGAAGGTTGTCTTTTGCAAGTTGGAAAACATACTGACTAATATAAAGTTGTCAACTGTAATGAGTAATACACAGAGTGCTTGAGTACTACATAGACCCTGTACTTTTGTATGACTGTGAAGCGAGGTCAGTGAGCAGACAAGTTGAAAAGCATCTACTGCTAGTGGCGTTGTGGATTCTGAGACATCGTGTTTTGTTTTTTTAAAATTCACTAGACAACGACATGAAACTCCCTTCAAAGATTACAAGGCAATAGAGCAAAACATGCAACATGGTAGACACATAGACACGATACCAGCTCTGTAAGGCAACATACTCTGATAATGTATACATAACGGCCGCTTTCCAATAATACTACACACCTCTATAAGCAGTGGTAACCCGTATACACAGATATACGATACTTTCCTAAAGTAGACTCTAGCCAAGTTCGCAGTGCAGCTATATTGAGGCATGCATATTGAGTTGATATGATATATGTTTGATTATTTTCACACCCTGGTGTAATAGGCGACAGTTCACAACACAGCTACGATGCGCTGACAGGGGTGCCCTTATCAACTTCACATACTGGTCAATCTATATAAACTTCCTAATAACATAATACACTATCCTTTTTCAAACCTCAAGCGTTTTCAATGTCACAAGAATAACGAACTACTGATATTTAAGATCAGAATGGCACATGATGATATTGTTTGTGATATCTCCTACTCAAACCACCTGTTTTAACTAAATAAGGACACATACACCTAACCCATAAGCCCCAACCGGCAAATATGAGAAAAATCGAGGGTAGTGTTATTAATTGTTGTTGGATGTACCGACAATAGGTGTTAATCTCTTAATCCCCTATCAATGTTTATGTTAACCTTTATTAATATCGCGAACTATTTGCAATAGCGGAGATATCAGAAATAATATTAACCCGCCTTCGTCTTTACGATGACGATAAGCCCCTGGATTAGCCGTTATGAATATGAGTATTGATTTTTGGCAACACCTGTTGAGGTTAGGAGTATATTATATTCTGATTTTTAAGTTAGGTTATATTTTGTGACTCGTTGGTGCAACGGTAACATTCGCTACCTGTGTTTTTTAGCAGCGGTGGGACTTGTGGCCGCTGCGACAAGACCGGACAAAGCGACAATAATCCCTATGGTTAACTAGACACCCACACGTTGTTTTCTGGAAATCTTACCAACGACAAAGTTCCGAGCTTCGAACCTGTCACTTCCACAGTGTCTGGGGTACCACCTAAACATACTCCGCAACCAGTACACCACCTCTCCTATTCTAATCATAACCGGGTTAATAGCACCAGACCTCGAAATCTCAACTAAGTAACCGAATATTATCAATATTTCTTCTACAACTAGACCGCCCCACTGGGATTCGAACCCGACGATACTGTTCGGAAGCGTTTATCTAGCTACCCACCCACTCACCCCACTCCTTAACAATGAATATCACAAAGTCATGCCCACTAAACCAGTATAATCGACCATCTTTACTTTTTAAGGTTTTCATTTGAAGAGCTGTAACCGGTATGATGATAGTATTTAAGTCCCATCCACTACATATAATAGTAACAACCGTTATAATAAACAGTCGACCACTTTACAATAGACATATAATGAAAATATTCTAGGTCTTCTGACGACCGACGCCGCCATTATGCGTTGAATTTGTCGGTGGTAGACCTCCATACCGTTATTTACCCACTCGATCAACCTGGCTCTTACCAAGGAGCGGGCGTAATTATCTAACCAATCTGCCCCTCGCCCACCTCTTAACAAGGATATGAAGCGGTTATCTAGCTATTTCTACACTCACCAACCCCTTAACAACGACCTGAAGCCTTTATCTAGCAACTCGTCTGTCTCTTAGCAGGGAACCGACGCATTCATTTAGCCACTTCGCCCCTCGCCCACCCCTTTAAAATGTTCAGAAGCACTTCTTTAGCTACTTCTCCGCTCACCTACTCCTTATCAACGAAAATTACTAAGCCACACCCACTAAAACATTTACTATCAGCCCTCTTTACTTTTTAAGGTTTTCATGTGAAGAGTTGTAACCCGTATGATGATAGTGTTCGGAAGCTGTTATATAGGTTCATCACCACTCATCAACCCCTTAACAAACAATACCACGAAGCCATGCTCACTATAGCCGTTACTACCGGCAATCTTTACTTTTTTAAGGTTTTCATTTGAAGAGGTGTACTCTACTTGATGATAGTGTTTCGACGCAGATATTTAACGACGCTGCCACTCAACCACCCCTTAACATCAAACAACACTAAGCCATACCCCTTACAACCGTTACTACCGGCCATCTTTACTGTTTTAAGGTTTTAATTTGAAGAGGTGTAATCTACATGATGATAGTTTATAGGCCACTACGACCCACTACAGATCATATACACGCAACATTTACCTTTTACTTATTACAATTTTCATATGACACCCGGTGCGCCTCGAGGGTTCGATCCACCTAGCCCCACTACCCGCACTCGTCACTGACCGGCCCTGTGGTCACTCAGCAATGACTAGCCACTTGAGTACTACTCACTGTTTTACTGGATTAGACCCTGACCGCTCCACGCGACCGATCGGCCGCGCTTGCTCCTGCGCCCGCCGCCCACGCGCGTTTGGTTGTTGTCTATTTATTTATTTTATTTATTTTTAAATTATTTATAATATTATAACACAAACTCAGTTATCTGCTCTTAGAATATATGTCTTTTATTAGAATTATCGACCCTTACATATGACCTAGATACTTATCCTACCCAACCAACCCCGAACACGAGCTGGATTGGGGGCAATCCAGCGAGGTCAATCCAGAAAGTATAATTAGTTAGGAGCAGACAGACACCCTAACCCTAACCCTAACCCTAACCCCTAACCCTAACCCCTAACCCTAACCCCTAACCCGAACCCTAACCCCTAACCCTAACCCCTAACCCTAACCCCTAACCCTAACCCCTAACCCCAATCCAGCTGGATTGGGGTCAATCCAGCACCACAATCCAGAAATGCTAATCAGTTAGGACGTAACCCACTACTGTCGACATGATCTTCCGTGTCTGAGTCAGACTTCATTAGCTTAATACGCTTTCATTTGGTTCACATACAGTTTCGTTGTCAATGTCAGTATCATTCGTTGCAGCAATCTCCATTTGCTCATCATGCACATCAACTGCTATTTGTGTTCAATACGTGAACAAGTTCGATCGTTTGCATCTTTTGTACAAACACTTCAGGTATTTGTAGCGTGGATCAAGTGCTGTTGCAATCTGTAGTATTTCAATACTTGTCATATTAGCTTAGCATATTAGTCATATTAGACATATTAGCTATACGTTCACTGAACTCATTAAAAGTTGCTGCCTTATATTTAGCTATGTAGCCCGGATCATCATCGTGTACAGTCATATGGTTTGTCAACGATGATAGCAGTGGCAATACACAGCTACATGAAAAATAATCTTGACCGCCAAGCAGGACCGTGGTCTGACAGAATAAGTCCAAAACTTTGACATATTTCGAAATCTTCTCCCAATCTGAATCTGACAGCTTTGGACCTTTGTATTGCTTCTTTTCATCTGACATGTAGACAGTTAATGCTTCTCTGGCCTGTAGGAGACTCTGTAGCATAATACAAATACTGTTCCATCTTGTTGGTACATCTTGCTGCAGCTTACACAATGGTGACTCAGTACAATTTTGCAACTCGGTTGTGTTTGCAGCACTTTGTTTAAAATTTCCAACGATTTTTCGACATCCGGTTCATTTGTATAAGTGATGGGAGAAAGTTTTCAATTAATCGTTTAAAAAAAAATAATCGTTAAAACACATTAACGATTAATCGATTAATTAACCGTTAACTTCCTCAGCCCTTATATATATATATATACAACCTTTACTACCGGCCATCTTTACTGTTTTAAGGTTTTAATTTGAAGAGGTGTAATCTACATGATGATAGTTTATAGGACACTACGACCCACTACAGATCATAAACACGCCATATTTACCTTTTACTTATTACAATTTTCATATGACACCCGGTGCGCCTCGAGGGTTCGATCCACCTAGCCCCACTACCCGCACTCGTCACTGACCGGCCCTGTGGTCACTCAGCAATGACTGGCCACTTGAGTACTACTCACTGTTTTACTGGATTAGACCCTGACCGCTCCACGCGACCGATCGGCCGCGCTTGCTCCTGCGCCCGCCGCCCTCGCGCGTTTGGTTGTTGTCTATTTATTTATTTTATTTATTTTAAAATTATTTATAATATTATAACTCAAACTCAGTTATCTGCTCTTAGAATATATGTCTTTTATTAGAATTATCGACCCTTACATATGACCTAGATACTTATCCTACCCAACCAACCCCGAACACGAGCTGGATTGGGGGCAATCCAGCGAGGTCAATACAGAAAGTATAATTAGTTAGGAGCAGACAGAAACCCTAACCCCTAACCGTAACCCCCAACCCTAACCCTAACCCTAACCACTAACCCTAACCCCTAACCCCTAACCCTAACCCCTAACCCTAACCCCTAACCCTAACCCCTAACCCTAACCCCTAACCCTAACCCCCAACCCTAACCCCTAACCCTAACCCTAACCCCTAACCCTAACCCCTAACCCCAATCCAGCTGGATTGGGGTCAATCCAGCACCACAATCCAGAAATGCTAATCAGTTAGGACGTAACCCACTACTGTTGACAGCACTTCTGATGAATTGCTGCGTTATAAAATGAAGAAGAAAGTTGCTGAACTGGTTGACCCTCTACAATGGTGGAAACTTAATGAACATCGATATCCAAAATTGGCATTCCTTGCAAAGATCATTCTGTGCATACCGGCTACCTCAGTTCCATGTGAACGATTGTTCAGCTCTGCTGGTTATATTGTTAATAAGACGCGCTCGTCACTTGAACCAAATACTGTCAACATATTCGTCTGTTTGCATAGTTGGTTATTAGATGACATATGAACAAATCCAGTGTTATTTCGAGTTTTGACAAATACGACTATAATGTGAGTTATGTGACAATAAATGTTTTGCTTTAGTCGAAATTAACTATTAACATTAATTTTTCAAAAGTTAACTACTAAAATTAAATTAATCGGTCGCAGCCCTAATATATATATTCTTGGCAAGATTACGCTTAGTAGTTTGCCATTGCTTTCTGAGCGACGACTCACGTTCCATGTAAGTTACCGACGCGGAGAGAATCGCTACCGATTCTCGCGCACGTCACGTTACTCACGAGAGTATACGGGATTACGGAGAAAGTCATGTAACCCCTAGACCAGGGACACCGGCATATATATATATATATATATATATATATATATATATATATATATATATATATATATATATATATATATATAGCTTTGGCGGTCATGTTCTGCCATCTCACTCGATCACCAGAGTCGTAGATCAGCTCCGTGTTTCTGTCTCGACCATGCCACAAGGCCAAGCCATCCAGATACTTGCTTCTAGGTCTTCACCTTGGTCTGTTCCCCTCAATCTTACCAGTTGTCACCAAGTTCTCCAAATCATTTCTTCTCATAACATGCCCAAAAAATTGTGACTCTCTACGTCTAATGTCTCTAATCAGTTTACGATCTTCATCTGTTTCTTGAAGGACTTGTTCATTGGTCTTTCTGGCTGTCCATGGTATTTTTTGCATTTTCCTCAGAAACCACATTTCTACAGCCATCAGATGTTTTTCAGCCTGACTGTTCATTGTCCAAGTTTCACATCCATATAAAAGTACAGGTTCTATGTAGCATCTCACCACTCTTTTTCATGTTTCAATTGACATCTTTTTATTGGTCAGTATGTTTTTCATCTTGCTAAAGTCTACTTTTGCCATGGCGATTCTTGTTCTCATCTCTTCAAGGCATCTCCCATCAGATGTTATTACTGTTCCGAGATAATTGTACCTATTCACCTGTTGAAGAATATTCCCATTTACTTGTATATTACATTGTGGCATTTCGTTCTTATATATATATATATATATATATATATATATATATATATATATATATATATATATATATATATATATATATATATACTCGTATATTTATACACACACACACACACCATCGCATGACTCAAGCAGCGAAGATAGCTATTTACGCCTACACTAACAATGCAAACTAATATCTACATCTGGAGATCCAAATACCAGGCCCTGGATTAGATTCATGTCAGTCATCGCATTCCTGCACCAGGGAAGGTGGGCGATCAGCTGTCTCACAACACAATTACAGTTCCCCATTACTGTACAATAATGACAGCTTTAAGAAGTTAATCGCCAACAGATTTATCATCAACACTGTGATCGTTATCATAATTCATCACTACTGTAACAAGTTACGTGGAGGGTTTCAAATACCCCTGTCACAATACTTCCCTATTATTCTTTAGCCCTGGCTGGGATAGGTCGATGTCAACCAACCCTCCTCCGTTCCCCGGACTCACTGCCACCCTCTCTTTTGACCCCAGGATCAACAGATAACATCACCATCGTCATAGTAACATATAACTTCAATTTAATAACTTACTAAAGAACAGCACAGGAAGAGATCAAGGCAGTTGAAACAGATAGTTCTCTACAAACAAACAGGGGTAAGGTTTTCAGTCCAGGCACAGAGCCTCATATTTCTTTTCATCATAGACCCAGACTTAAGACACTGTCCCTTCAGTCCACATCAACCTCACGAAGTGTGCCATCAGTTCCTTCCTTCCATGTAAGTGGTGAGAACAACCGGCCGCTGTAGAACCTGGCTTCCGGGTTTTTGTGGACATATCTGCGTATTCAGTCTATTGTGCTTCGAAGCCACATAGATTCACCTGGCACTCTTTTGGGTGAGAATGGAAACAAGGGGAACAGTTCGTGAATAGGGAATGGGTATGTGCCTTTCACTGTCACTGACAAGGATGGTGATGACTGAAAAAAAAACAGGTGTATGTCCAGCCAAGAATATAAGATCACTCGACCCTATGTCGACGAGATGACTTGCGTTGAGCTAGCACTGAGGATTGTCACTCCTTCAGGACTAGTAGTGCTTCTATCCCTTGGATGGTGTATTTTGCATGTTACTGCCAATAACTTGAAAGTCCATGATTCACTTGAGAATTGCGTCAGGTGACTATCTCGTGGCCTTGCAGATACCTTCTGCCCCTTTCACTTCCAGGAGGACCCTGAAGAGGACACAGATTAGTGAGCTTCCGGGCTGACTCTAGTATCGCAATCCTGAGGACCAATATGGGCCTCAGTCCAATAAATTTGACATCATATACCTCACTAAAATAATTAGATAGGAGGTCCGAGTGAATGGGCCTGACCTGTCAGGTAGCCCCTGGATTGGCTACGTCCTTTCTAGACTAGGGCTCCAGCTTGTATAGGTACTGTCGTTTGACTCTAGGAACATTACATCCTCTCTTCATACAAGATTCACTCTCTTCTCTCATGCCATGCCTTTATTATTACTGGGGCACATTCGTTTCCTGGCTTCCCTCTCACTTGCAAACCCTTCCTTTCTCACGACAAAGCTCTTGTGGGGTGTGTGGGTAATTATGTGTGTTCCCCCCTCTCCTTTAATATGTGTAGGGGAATGTGTAGATCATACTCAGTGTTCTCGGGACCGATCTTCGGTGTCCTACTTAATAGCCTCTTTTGGCTTATACGGTTCGGTAGTGCCCGCCCCTACGCCCTAGGTTTAGGTCACTCTGTTGTTATTTTAGTTAACCCCCTTTCCCGCTTAACGAGTGGTATAGTGGTGGTTCTGTATGGAACGAAGTTTAGTTCCCTATCCTTATTATGAATAGGAAAGAAGACACTACACTTTCCGGCCGCTGCTCTCGTCTGAGCCATCGCCGCAATGCACAGGCTGTGCCTCGCATAAACGAATTTGTTTCGACGTTTTATTGTTCTTCCTAGTGAGATGAAGTGGTCTATTTCTCTCACTGGAATCATCTTAACAACCAATGCCTATTTGGTCCACCTGGCTACCATATGTGCTAAATGATGAAAGAGATAGCACAGTGCGGACCTTCTTCCACCTTAGGTAAATAGAACAGAGGTGGGTGGTTCCTGTCCCCACGGAGCCCTCCCTTCATTCCGGCAGACAGTAGATATATCATGCCTATATTCCAATTTAAGCTGACACTATTACAGAGTTCAGGTTGTAGGAAGAAAGATACAGCCCATCTGCTGGCTACCATATGTGCTAAATGATGAAAGAGATAGCACAGTACGGACCTTCTTCTACCTTAGGTAAATAGAACAGAGGTGGGTGGTGCCTGTCCCCACGGAGCCCTCCCTTCATTCCGGCAGACAGTAGATATATCATGCCTATATTCCAATTTAAGCTGACACTATTACAGAGTTCAGGTTGTAGGAAGAAAGATACAGCCCATCTGCTGTCAAGAACAAGCAAAATCATCGAGTGAAATATAGTGCTCGGATTCGTTCCAAGGCTAGGCCAAGAATAAGACGCCTAGCTGGGTTGGCCAGCTGTCGACCCCCTCCCGATATGGCACGACTGGCTTTTCGCCAATTCGTCTTACCAGTCGAGACACCAGAGATTCGTAGGCCAAGGCCGGGCATGAATCAACACTCTTACCTTTCTCTACCATTAAAATTTCCAGCAGACTTCTGCACCAAAGATGTCAAAATCTTCAACTTTTCAAGACATAATGCAGAGAACAAACGGTTGCTGTTTAGACGGACATTGATTGCCAAAGAAACTGCACAAGTGCGTATTCGGTGCAAGGCACCCTATCGGGTTTTCCCGAATAAAAGTAAGACTTCTAATAGTTCTCTTAAGAAGATCGGGTTGTAAAAGTAACCAAGAGAACTATCTTCTAGGGGAGTTGAGCGGATAGGAGAACTGAGGGTTCCCGAAAGGGGTTTCCCGCTGTTTCCCGAACCCAAAGAAGGCATGAGGACATGGGCCAATGGCGTTTCGTTACAACTACCAACATCATCATCATATTCATAATTACCATTGTTATCATTACCATCAGCACCAACATCACCATAATCACAATTATCACCAATATCATCATTAACATCAGCATCACCGACATAATTTTGTTCACCATCATCACCACAGTCATTATTATCACCACCACCACTACCGTCATCTTGATCACCAAGATCACCATCGACATTATTATCACCTTAATTATCATTACCATCAACTTCATTACCATCAACATCATTACCATCGCCACCCCCATCATCACCATCACCGCCATCATCATTACCATCATCATCGTTGTCATTATCGCCATCATCATCGTCATAATCATCATTATCACCATCATAATAAGCCATAAGCACCACCACAAGCACCATCATCACCATGATCACAACCACCATCATCGCCATCATCATCGTCATCACCATAATCACCATCAACAGCACCATCATTTTCACCATCAACTCCATCACCATCACCATGGTCACCACCATCATCATCACTATCATCATTGCCAGCATCACCACCATCATCACCACCATAATAATTACCACCACCATCATTACCATCATCATTAATACCGTCATTATTACCACCATCATTACAACCATCGTCATTACCACCATCATCACCAACAAGACAAGATTGTCTTGGCAAGATAACTGTGGGGGCAGGTGTGGCGTTGACGCGGAGACAGAAATACCCTAATTATAGAGTTCACTTTGAGATAGATAATGTACACATGCAACATCAGTGGCATGAGATCTAAACACACATTTCAAAAAACTATCATTGAAGTCCAGATAAGGAGATTGTCGGCTCCGAGACGAAAGCGTTGCTGAAGAAGTTCGTAACCCTGCATACCGCGTTCGAAACACATCTGTGGCGATTTGGCAGCAGGCTGCCTTAAATTTTTTTTTTTTTTTTTTGGTTTATAAAATGGTATAGGTGCCGGTAGTTCAGAAAGCAATAGAAAACTACTGAACATAAACTTGCCAAGAGATCACAAATAAGCCAGTAAATGCTGGGTGTTGACTGCTACGCCATGTAAATGATATGCAACTAAGTTTAGGAGATTATAATATAAGCCTATGGATACTGATAAATAAGTTAAAATGATTGAGTAAAGCATCAAAATGCGGAGGTCACAACTAACTAAACAACTAGCTAACCAATCAACTAACTAACTAACTAACTAACTAAGTAGCTAACTAACTAACTAACTAACTAACTAACTAACTAACTACCTAAATAACTATATAAATATCTATATAACTAACTATCTAACTACGTAACTGGTTACCTAATTGAATATCTCCTTAACAAACAACCTCACCATCTAACTAATGAATTAAATAAAATTAATTAATTAACTAAGTAACTATATAGCTAAATAACTAACTAACTAATTCATTAACCAACGAGCTTACCATTTACCTAATTAATTAATTAAGTAACTAGATAACTAAGTCTCTAGCTAATTCATTCATTCGCACACTAATTCACTAACTAATCAACTAACCATCTAATTAAGTAACTAACCAACTAACCATATACTTAAGTAACTAACCAACTAGCCATCTAATTAAGTAACTAACCAACAAAACATCTAATTAAATAACTAACCAACTAACCATCTAATTAAGTAACTAACTAACTAACAATCTAATTAAGTGACTAACCAATTAGCCATCTACATAAGTAACTAACCATCTAAGTAAGTAAATAACCAACTAATCATCTAATTGAGTAACTAACCAACTAAAACTAATTAAGTAACTAACCAACTAACTATCTAATTGAGTAACTAACAACTAACCATCTAATTAAGTAACTAACCAATTAGTCATCTAATTAAGTAACTAACCAACTAGCCATCTAATTAGCTAACTAACTAACAGACATAGTTTGTTTGTTGTTTGTCCAACAAGAATGATGATGACCATTCATTTCATCCAGTGGGGTTGAAAGTATGGAGCTGTGAGTTCTAAGATGGCTGATAAGGCCTATTTTGGCTCGAAATGTACTTTGACAATGCAGGCAATGAGTGCTTGACGTTCCAGGAGGAGGATCTCCTGCAGTGGTTTTTTTCTGTCCAGCCTTTTCTTTACAGCTCTTGCAGTCCTGGTTGTGACTGCACCCTTATGTAATGATGTACGCCATGAATTACGGTCTTTAGCAGCAGTCTCCCAGGTGTCAGGGTGAATTCCAAAAGCTTTCAGTGAGACTTTCAGCGTGTCTTTAAAGCGTTTCCTCTGGCCGCCTTGGGAGCGTTTACCACAACGCAGCTCGCCTTAAAAAATTTGTTTAGGGAGCCTGTGATCTGGCATACGAGTTAAGTGACCAGACCAGTGAATCTGATTTTCTCATTAGTAGAGTGTGGATACTGGGCATGGATGCTCTTTCTAGAAATTCAGTGTCTGGAATCTTTTCTCTTGCCATTTAATCTTTAATAGCTTCCTAAGGCAGACTGTGTGGAAGTGGTTTAATCTCCTAGCTTGTCGCTGGATTCACAAGAATATAGCAGTGTGGATAAAACAACTGCTTTATAGACTTTCAGCTTTGTTTGCAGGCTTATTTCATTTCTGTCCCATACATTCTTGTACAGTCTGCCAAAGGCCGCCCTAGCATTGGAGATTCTTGCATTCACTTCGTGATCAATTGTGGCAGTTTGTGACACGGTGCTGCCAAGATAGGTGAATTTGTCCACAACCCTTAGTCTATGACCGTTCACCTTGATATTCTGCACGGTGTGATTATTTCCTGGAGCTGGCTGGTACATAACTACAGACTTCTCCAAGTTGATATTGAGCCCAAAGTTGGCACAGGCATATGAGAAATCTTAAACATTGTGTTGCATGTCTGCCTCTGAGTTGGCATATACAGCGCAATAATCAGCAAAAAAAGGAGCCCTTTGACGGTGTCGCTGGTAGTTTTGGTTTTGGCTTTCAGTCTTTTGAGATTGAACAACTTTCCATCCATGCGGTAGTTGATGTCTATTCCAATATCACTGTTCTCGAAGGCATTCGTCAGCATAGCTGTAAACATAAGGCTGAACAGTGTTGGTGCCAGGACACATCCTTGCTTCACTCCATTGGTGACAGGAAAGGGCTCAGACAGTTCACCATTTTCCTGTACTCTTGCTTGCATACCTTCATGAAATAGCCGCACTATTTGGAAAAACTTTTGTGGACAGCCACATTTCGCCATAATCATCCGCAGTTCTTCTCTGCTGACTGTATCAAAAGCCTTGGTAAGGTCAATGAAAGTGGAGAACATTTCAGAGTTCTGTTCCAGACATTTCTCTCCCAGCTGCCTTGCAGCGAAAATCATGTCAACAGTTCCTAGTTCTTTTCTGAAGCCACACTGACTCTCAGGAAGAAGACCTTGATCGAGATGGGCCGTGAGGCAATTGAGAAGAATTCTGGCGAGTTTCTTCCCTGCGATTGAGAGCAAGGAGATGCCTCGGTGGTTGTCACAGGATTGGCGGTTTCCTTTACGTTTGTAAAGGTGGACTATTGACGCGTCCTTGAAATCTTGTGGCATGGTCTCGTTCACCCATATGTTTGTAAATACTTGGTGAAGCTGATCTATTAGGACCGGCCCACCTGCCTTGTATATCTCTGCTGGGATGGAGTCAGGACCAGGCGCCTTTCCACTTGAAAGTTGCTGGATGGCTTTGTTTACTTCCACTATGGTTGGCAGGTCATCAAGTGTCTCATTAGTAAGAACTTGAGGAAGGCAGCTGATGGTTTCATCATCGAAGAAAGAAGTTGCATTTAGGATGTTGCTGAAATGCTCTGCCCAGCGTTGAAGGATTACCTTCTTATCGGTGACCAATGTTCCCCCATCTGCACTGAGGAGGGGAACTATGCCTGATGATGGAGGACCATAGACCGCTTTCAGTGAGTCGTAGAAGTTTTTCATATCATGTCTGTCAGCAAAGCCTTGAATTTCATCAACTTTATTGCTCAGCCAGGAGTCCCGCATATGCCGAAGTTTCTGCTGCACTACTCTCCGAATGTTATTGAAGGCATTTTTTTTTTTTTTGGATGTTGACGTCGGGTCATTCAAATGTGCCTTGAGGAGAAGATTTTTCTCGTCCAGCAATTGATTGATGTCTTCAGAATTTTCATCAAACCAGTCTTTATGCTTTCGGGGGGCGGGGCCATTATTTCCATATCAGTGTTGTAAATTATGTCTTTTAGGGCTCTCCACTCTGTTTCCACATCCTGTTTAGCTGCAGCATTTGGCTTGAGGCGGTCTTCCAGCATGTTTTCAAACGACAGCTGCATTTTATTGCTGTTTAGGCGGGTGACATTTAGTTTTGTTTTGCATTTTTGCCTCTTGAGAACGCCGTGGTGGTTTGATGTGTATGTTTATTTTCGAGATAATGAGACGATGGTCTTCCCAACATTCGGCACCACACATGGATTTTGTCACCCGAACGTCTTGTCTGTCACTCCTCCTGACGATGACATAGTCAATGAGGTGCCAGTATTTCTAGCGAGGGTGCATCCAAGATGTCCTATTTCTCGTGGGAAGACGGAAAATTGTGTTGGTGATAAGGAGATCGTGTTCGGCACAGGTCTGAAGGATTGCTGTTACAATTTCCGACTCCGTACTATCCAATGATGCCATTCCAAGAGGCGGTGTCCTTGCCTAATCTGGCATTGAAGTCCCCAAGGAGTATAAGTTTGTCTCCTTTGGGAACAGATGTTAATACGCTGTGCAGGTCCTCATAGAACTTGTTTTTGACGTCATCTTCATTTGTCATGGTTGGTGCGTAGACACTTGCGATGGTTGCATGCTTCTTTCCTTTCAGCAGGGTAACTTAATAGTCATATGCCTGTCATTTATAGCCTTCGGAAATTCAGCTAGTTTGCAAACCAGGGCCGACTTAATGGCAAATCCCACACCAGACTGGCGTCTTTCCTCTCCACTCCAGAAAAATGTGTAGCAGGCACCTATTTCACAGATTTGGCTTTCTTCTGCAAGTTGTGTCTCGCTCAAGGCTGCAATGTCGATGTTGTACCTGCCCAGCTCTCGCCCAATCAGTGCTGTTCGTCTCTCAGGGCCAGACGCTCCGTCTCTATCAAGTAGGGTGCGAACGTTCCAAGTTACGATTGTCAAGGGAATATGGTTAGCTCTTTTAGCTTTGCCTGTTTTTACTTTGTATGTCGACCGCAGTATAGGGTATCAACCAACAGCGGCTAGCTGGTTAGGTAATGATAGAGCAGACAATGTTTAGGGCACCATTTCTAGCCCCTTCCTCATGCTATGGAGGTGGGCAGTGCTTTCCTATAGAGGGCTGCTCAATCACTCAGGGGGCTGCCGAATCCCACTGCTGCTCCGGTCAGTAGAAGACGACCATATGGCCTGAGCCGCCTGTGTGCAGGTCTGCGACTACGACTGCCAGCGTACCCACGCCTGCCGCTTCGCCGCTCGCCCATCGCCACAGGGCTTGAAGGTGATATATGAAGTTGAATGAAGAATGACTTGCGCGATGAATTGGATTAAAGTGAGGAAGAGTTGCGCAATTCGTCGACCTCACTCTCTCGCCTGAGTCCATCTGAGTCCAGTGGCAAGACAAGTCAAGACAACTGGAGACGAATACAGGTGCAGTGGATGACGAGGGCGCTCTATGTGCCTTGCCCTGCTCATTACGTTCCACAACGCTTTGCAGGTGAACACCGTCTTGCCCGTTGAATCATCAGTGATTTCATCCGCGCAGTCTGCCGAATCCTGTCTTCACATGCTGGGTAGGCATACTCTAGTTTACCGCTTGGTTTGACACCAAATAGGCTACCCACGCCTGTTTTAGCCAGCCTCTCACAGCTGTTGCCAGGGGGGTGGCCGCTGTCGTATGCTGACAGCTACTAGGAGCCTCGGACGTGGTACCCATGCCTGACACCCCCATACCCCCCCCCCCCCCCGACATAGTTTACGTAAAAATAGACAGAGCACTAAATGCCCGGGATAGTGTAAGAAATTTCTGGGACATTAGTCATTAAACTGATCATAGTAATGTAATATCCTGTTTGATATTTACACAGTAACCTACCCGCACATTTTTTTTTACATTTGTCATTAGACTCAATTACCTGTTGTTGATTAGACCTAAATAGCTCATTTTAAGTTATTTGTAATGCCTATGTTCACTTGTTATCTTCTTCTTCTTCTTCTTCTTCTTCTTCTTCTTCTTCTTCTTCTTCTTCTTCTTCTTCTTCTTCTTCTTCTTCTTCTTCTTCTTCTTCTTCTTCTTCTTCTTCTTCTTCTTCTTCATCTTCTTCTTCTTCTTCTTCTTCTTTACCATTACCACAATCATCGTTTTCTTTTCCTTTATCTTCTCCCTCTTTATCATCACCATCATCATCTTCATCATTAGTTTCTTCGTGATTTAACAATGTTAATGCCCTGTCTTGTGGAGGATTAGGCTAGAGGGCAGCCGACAGGTAGTTATTGGCTATGGTCTCAAATTTAATGACGGTTGGCAGAAAATATCTTCATAGAGACAATGATACCTGTCATTGACGACAGTAATTAGTGCCAAGCTGGACAGCTACTTCAGACTACTCTTTTAACAGATGAGTAGAAATTAGAGCAGTTAGAAACAGTTAACGGTGACACATGTTTTCACAGGACACACCACTGGACGATACTTCTGTAGAAAAAGGAGACGAAGAAGAAGGAAGAATTGACGCATGGAAGCGTATAGCGAAACACTATTTCCTATAGAATTAAATGAAATACAGTGCATTATGTATATTTATTTTGATGGTTGTTGATATTTATTGGCCAAACGAATGGTGGGTTAGAAGGCGAGTGGTAGAATTATTGCGACGTAGAAGCATTAAAACCACGACTCGCTCCAAAACTATCATCAGCACTATTAGTACTACTCTCATCCGCTTTATTAGCTAGATCTTCGTAGAGAGACTTTGCTTTCTCTTGGATAGCCATCATGCTCACAGGTATATTCCGTTGATTCTGGACTTCAATCCAGACGGCCAATAGTGTTTCCATGTTCTCCATAAGAGTACTTCTGATACGAGTGATCTTGGAAGCACTCAAAGGGGTTACGTTTTTAGCACCCTCTTTGAAATTGTCAGGACCTGCACGAATTTTGGTTACCGTGGTTGGAGGTAAACCATAGACTTTACCGATATCAACAGCCTGATCGCCAAACCTCAAAACGACGTAACACATCTAACTTCACCTCAAGAGTAACACTTTTCCTGGTTCTCTTACAACCAGACATACTATCAGCACTTACTGTGCGCTTTGAACTCATAATTATGGGTGATTACACGATAAATTCCTGGAAAAACGCACTGAACAATATGTAATATGGCGACGTTAGTGCAGCGTAGCAACACAGGTGGTGACGTTATAGCAGAACGCAGGGAGGTAAGGTGAAGTTATGTCCCATTGTGACTACGACGTTATAGCGAAATGACGTAAACCGAAGCGACGTAGAGCGGGGCCTTCCTGTAACTTAACTACAAAGTAAAGATTAACTATGGGAAATGGCAAGGAACACTTTTCACCAAAATAAGGTTTAGATAGTAGCATTTCCTTTACATGGTGTCGCAGTAACCACATCATTTTTAGCTTTTTGTGATTTCTAGTCAAGTTTATGTTCAGTAGTTGCCATTGCTTTCCAAACTACTGGCACTCATAACAGTATATGAAAATTAACCTCAATTCGGCAAAATCGCTCGCAAATATGTTTCTAACGCAGTATGCGGAATTACGAATTTGCGGCCTTAACCCTTTCGCACAAGAACCGGTACCAAAATAAAGCAAACATATATTATCTCGTATGAAACGAATGACTGACTCTTCACAGCACAAGGACTGGGATGAATTTAGAGACCGCGTGTTGCCCTCTCTGGAACTTCCTAGTTACTCCAGAGCAAAGCTAACATCCATACATCTGGAACAAGACAAACTGCAGGAGCTGCCGGATCAGCAAAGCAGTACACTAAATGCCCGCTCGTCGGAGCTTTAATTCTAGACCAGTTGCAGACCAAGCTTGGGGCCTGATCTGCCCTGAAATGATATTTAGTATTATTTTTCATTTGTTAGCACCAATATAAGGCTTGTACCCTCCCAATTGCATTCCTCCGACCGAATCCGTTGGCATAGTGTGGGATGTTGGGGTTGTTGAATGCCGTCTAACATTCAGTGCTAACAGAAAGCAGGTAGCACCGTCTACTGTCATACGGTAGCTCATTCATATCTGACTAAGACCTGATTCTGAGAACACAATCAATCATATCTGACTAAAACCTGATTCTGAGAACACTATCAGTCATATCTGACTAATTCCTGACTCTAAGAATACAATCAGTCATATCTGATTAAGACCTGATTCTGAGAACACAAGTCACACAAGTGACATTATGGGCGTAAGTTAGTGAAGTTTACAAATAAGAAATATATACAAAACTAGCCGTTTTTGTGCCACAGTGTACATCGTGACCTGACTTCTCAGACAAAGGCTAAAAAAAGACACTAGGATGCTGACAATCGAACGGAGTAACCTGAACAAAAGCCTAGATTGGACCTATACAAAACATGTTTCGCCTATTCTGGTGCTCACTTATGGAATGATCTGCCTCCAGATCTGAAAACTCCAATGAGTCCCTACACATTTAACCGAATACTCTTTCAATACTTAATCCATACCGACTATCAATCAATCATGTGCCATGCCGGAAAGCGTGGGCGGTCATGACTCGCCATTTCACTCGATCACCAGTGTCGTGGATCAGCTCAGTGTTCCTGTTTCGTCCATGCCATGTGGCCAAGCCATCCAGGTATTTTCCTCTCGGTCTTCCTCTTGGTCTGTTCCCTTCGATCTTGTCAGTTGTCACTAAGTTCTCCAATCCATTTCTTCTCATAACATGTCCAAAAAATGTTGACTGTCTACGTCTAATTTCTCTAATCAGTTTACGTTGTTCATTTGTCTCCTGTAGTACTTGGTCATTGGTTTTTCTGTCTGTCCATGGTATTCTTTGCATTCTCCTCAGAAACCACATTTCTGCAGCCATCAGATGCTTTTCAGCTTGACTGTTCATTGTCCAAGTTTCACATCCATACAAAAGAACAGGCTCTATGTATCCCCTCTACACTCTTTTTCTCGTTTCAATTGACATCTTTTTATTGGTCAGAATGTTTTTCATCTTGCTAAAGGCTACTTTCGCCATGGCGATTCTTGTTCTAATCTCTTCAAGGCATCTCCCATCAGATGTTATAACTGTTCCAAGATAATTGTACCGATTCATTTGTTGAAGAATATTTCCATTTACTTGTATATTACTTTGAGGCACTTCTTCCTTCCTTCTGACGACCATAACCTGAGTCTTTTTACAATTTAATTCTAACCCCAGCTGCTCACTGTGTACAACAACCGCATCTACTAATTGTTGCAGGTCCTGCGGATTGTCTGCAATTAATACTGTATCATCTGCATATCTAATGTTATTGATGTTTCGTCCTCCAATGCTGATTCCATTTATATCCTCTACATTTCTGAAAATATTTTCACTGTACAGGGAAAAAAGATCTGGAGACATTACACATCCCTGCCTAACACCTCTCTTAATTGGCTGATACTGTCCCACTTCATTATCAATCCTTATTGCAGCTTGTTGTTTCCAATATATGATTTTTATAAGTCTAATGTCTTTCCCATCAATTTGTAGATCTGATAGCATATCCACCATGCTGACATGTCTAACGCTATCAAAAGCCTTTGTATAGTCGATAAAGCAAAGATGTATATCCTTGTTTACTTCTATAGCACGTTCAATAACTGTTCGCAGCATATACACAGCATTTACTGTTCCCTTTCCTTCTACAAACCCGCATTGTTCTTCCCCTATTTCAGGTTGTATCTTCTTCCTCATTCTTTGCATGATAATTCTTAGCAAAATCTTTGTGATGTGACTCATTATACTAATTGTTCTGTGTTGATCACATTCCAAGGTTCCTGATTTCTTTGCGATTGCAATAAATATAGAGTTACATAAATCAGGAGGTATATCTCCAGTATCATATAATGTGTTCAGCAGTCTGGTGACTTGCTCTAGTCCAAATTCTTCTAAAGCTTTAATCATTTCTGTTGTGATGTTATCTGCACCGGGGGCCTTGCCAGCTTTCATATGCTTAAGAACATTTCGAACCTCCATCTCCAAAATTGGCGGTCCTTCATTATTAAATCTAATATCATACTGTTCGTCTCTGTTATCATCATAAAGTTGTTTCACATAATCTGTCCATACCTGTAGAATCTGGTCTTTTTCTATTATGATTTTGCCATATTCAGTTTTTAGACACCCTGTTGATGTACTTGTTCTTTTATTAGTAAGTTCCTGAATTCTTTTGTGCACTAATTTGGTGTTTTGACTGTTGTGTTGGCTTTCAATTTCTGAGCACTTTTCCTCAAGCCATTTTTCTTTTGCCTCCTTACATAATGTTCTGACTTGTCTGTGAATTTCTTCATATTTGACATAATTATTTTTGTTGAGTCTTCTTGTTTCCACGAGGTGTAAAATTTCTGCAGTCATCCATTTCTTACGACCCACCTTCTTTAATTTTGGAATAGTTGTTTCTGCAGCCACATTGATTGAATTCTTCAACGTTTCCCATTGATCATCCCCATCCTTGAATAGGATCTCTAGATCGGACAAAATTTCAAATCTGTTCTGTACATCTATGTTGAATTTGTTTTGTATTTCCTTGTCATTACTCAATGTACATAAATCATATTTAGTGTTTCCTGTTATATACTTGACTTTCTTCAACTTTATCCTCAATGTTCCTGTGAGTAATCTGTGGTCACTATAACAATCAGTACTGGGAACTGTTTTTGCTATTGTTAATGCGTTTCTAAATCTTCTGCTAATCAGAATGTAGTCAATCTGGTTTCTAATCCTGCTATCTGGACTCCTCCATGTCCATAATCTTCTAGGGTGTTGTTTGAACCAGGTGTTTCCTACAATCATTTCCTGTTCTTTTGCCCACTCTACGAGTCTGTATCCTCTTTCATTTCTCTCTCCTAAACCATAGTTTCCTACTGTGTAGCTATCTCCTTGATTTCCTACTTTTGCATTGAATTCCCCTATTATGATGTTTATTTCTGACTTTTTACATTTCTTTAAGGCAGACTCAATGTCGTTATAAAATTCTTCTACACTATCTTCACTGGATTCTCCTGTTGGGGCATATACTTGAATAATATTTATGCTAAAATGTCTGCCACTTAACTTAACTAGTAGAACTCTGTCCGAACCGGCCCAATATCCTTGAATAGATTTTGATGTTTTCCGATCCAGAATAATTGCCACTCCCCTATGACGATCTTCACCTCCAGAATAAATAATCTTGAAATCTTCCTCTATCTTGATGCCTGCTCCTGTCCATCTCGTTTCGCACATACCTAAAATATTAATTTTTTCCCTTTCAATATCTTGTTTTATGTTCTCTAATGTTCCACCATAATTCATTTACTGGTATAATTGTTCATTATAATCGTTCATTATAGTTGTTTAACTATAATTGTTCACTATATATGTGTGTGCGTGTCGGAGCGAGAGAGAGAGAGAGAGAGAGAGAGAGAGAGAGAGAGAGAGAGAGAGAGAGAGAGAGAGAGAAAGTGGGTGTCAGAGAGAGTGAATGTGTGTGTGCGTGCGTGTGTGTGGAGAGAGTGATTGAGCGAGAAATGGTAGGGGAATGTGTCAGTGCATGCATTCGTACGTGTATGTGTGAGAGTGAGTGAGGGAGTGTGTGCGTGCGTGCGTGCATGCGTTCATGCGTATGTGTATGTGTAAGAGAGTGTGATTGAGAAGAGTGAGTGTGTGTGTGTGAAGGATTGTGTGTGAGAGTGAGACAGTGCGAGAGTTGATGTGTTAGTGTGTGTGTGTGAGCGCGCGCATGCGTGTGAGTGTGTGTATATGAAAGAATACAGACAGAGAGAGAGAGAGAGAGAGAGAGAGAGAGAGAGAGAGAGAGAGAGAGCAGATGCATGTCATGTAACACGCATGTTATGTAACACGCGAATCCGTATGTTTGTGTATTCTCATCTGTCATATTATCAGTTAAATACCATTTGATTTTAGCATGTATAATATAAACTTATATACATTACTGTAGTTTGAGTAAGAGAGTCAGTGAGTGTGAATGAGAGACAGAATGAGTGAGCATGAGAGTGAATGTGTGTGTATGTGTGTGTGTGTGTGTGCCTTCTCTGTGTGTATCTCTGTGTGTGGGAGCATCACTATGTTTACGTCACATACTTTTTATGTACACATTTTTCTCCATGTTTAACATTTTTATGAGACTGCTCATGACAATTGTCAGTGTATGTGTGTGAGTAAAGTGTGGGAGTTTGTTCATACTAGTTTCAATGCTAACGTGAGACATTTTGTATGTGTCTAGATGTGAGGAGGTGTGTGTGTGGAGGATGTGTGTGAGTGTGGGGATATGTGTGGGTGGGGGATGTGTGCGTCGCGGTATGCGTTTGGATGGGTTGGGGTGTGTGGGTTTTTGTGGGTAGTGATATTTGTGGGTGTTGGTGGGATGTGTGGATGGATGTGTGAGGGTGAAAGTAGGGGTGTGGGAATGGGTGTGGGGGATGTGTGTATGGGTGGAGGATATGTGTATGGGATGGGTGTGGGGTGTGTGTGTTTATGTGGGTGGAGATGTGTGGGTGGTTTGAGAAAGTATGTGTGGGTGGCGGGGTTGTGTGGGTAGGGGATTGTGTTGGGTGGATTGGGGATGCAAGGGCGGGTGGCGGGGTTGTGTGGGTAGGGGATTGTGTTGGGTGGATTGGGGATGCAAGGGCGGGTGAGGAGAAGTGTATGGTGTGTGGGTTTGAGATATGTGTGCGGTGTGTTGGTGGGGGATGTGTGCATGGTGTGTGGGTGGGGGTGTGGTGGTATGGGTGAGGATATGTCTGTGGGTGGGGAATAGTGTGTGGTGTGGGGGATGTGTGTGATGGGTGCGGGGAATGTGTGTATGGGTGGGGTATATGTGTGGGTGAGTAGGGGATGTGTGGTGGTTGGGGGAAGTATGTGGGCGTGTGTGGGTGGGAGATGTGTGCGTGGATGGGGAATGTGTGGGTGGGGGTGTGTTAGTGGCTTAGGGATGTGTAGGTGGGTGAGGGATGTGCATGTGTCGGGGTGGGATGCGTGAGTGGGTGAAGGATAAGTGTGGGTAGGGGTATTGTGATCGAGAGATGTTTGGTTGGGGGTGGGGGGGGTGTGGGTGCGTAGTGGAGGATGTGTGCGTGAGTGAGTGTGTGTTGGTGGACGGGTAGGGAATGCGTGTGTGGGTGGGGAGAGGTGTGTGGTGTGTTGGTTAGGGATATTGTGTGGGTGAGGTATGTGTGTGTGGATCGGGGATTTTTGTGGTGTGTGGGTGGTGGTATGTGGGGTGGATGGGTAAGGGTATATGTGTGAGTGTGGGTGGGAATATTGTGTGGTATGTGGGTGGGGGATATGTGTGTGGTGTGTAATTGGGGACGTGTGGTGGTATGTGGGTGTGGGATGTGTTGGTGAGGGATATGTGTGTGTGTGAGGTGCGTGGGTTGGTAATATTGCGTGGTAGGGGATGTATGTGATGTGCGGGTGGGGGATTGTGTAATGGGGGATTGGGTTAAGGCATGTATGGGTTGGTGAAGGATGTATGTGTGGGTGGTGGGGTGTGTGTGTGAGTGGATAGGGGATGTATGGGTGGTTAGGAAGATGTGTGTGTGTGTGGGGGAGGGGGGGGGGATTGTGTGCGTGGGTGGGAAATATGTGGTCAATGGAGATGTGGCTGGGGGATGGGTGGTTTGAGGTGTGGATGGGGAGAGGCTCTTTGGGTTAGGATGTGTATGTGGGTGGGCGTGGGATATGTGGGTTGGTGGGGGAATGTTTGTGGGTGGCGAGTGTGTTTTGGTTGGGGGAACAGGTGAGGGGAGTGTGGGTGGGGGATGGGTCGGTTGGTGGGGTATGTATGTGTCCCTTGTGTGTGGGTAGGTGGGGGTGTTGTGTGGGTGGGGTGATGTATGGGTAGGTGGGAGATGAGCCTCATAACATGGTAATTTGCCTTGTTTATGTTTACAACATTCATTTCACAATGTTTAATTTCTTCCTATGTAAATGTATAATGCTCTTGATGAACGAAAGACGAGTGATTGGAAGGGCCGAATGTAAGACGGGCCTGCGCGCCCAATTTGTGACCCTAATAAAGTTGATTTGATTTGATAAGTTGATTTTATGTCTATGGCAAGGTTCTAAATTAGAAAACCTACTCATACATGAATATTTATGTGATATGTATTTCTTGTATACACATAGTTGAATCCTCGGTGTTGCCACGGAGTATATGTACTGTATTGAGATGTTGTTTTGCATGACTTATGGGAGGAGACTAAAACTCCTAGACAGATACGAGTGTGCAGTTGAAGTTCTACAGACAGGAGGTAAGAAATTAGAACTGGGGAGAAAATAAATACTTCGGGGTGGAGGTGGTGGAAGACAAGGAGAGGAGAAGATGAGGAGGAGGAGGAGGAGGAGGAGGAGGAGGAGGAGGAGGAGGAGGAGGAGGAGGAGGAGGAGGAGACAGAAATGGGAGTGGAAAAGGAGAAGGGAGTGGAAAAGGAGGAAGAAGACGAAGAGGAAGAAGAGGAGGCGGCAGAGAAGAAGAAGAAGAAGAAGAAGAAGAAGAAGAAGAAGAAGAAGAAGAAGAAGAAGAAGAAGAAGAAGAAGAAGAAGAAGAAGAAGAAGAAGAAGAAGAAGGAAAAAAAAAACGAGCGAACGAACGAACGGACTTTATTTTCAAAGGGTAACAAATTGGGCACGCAGGCCCGTCTTACATTCGACCCTTCCAATCACTCATATTTCGTTCATCAATAATGCATAATACATTCACATAGAAAAAAAATACAAATGAATGTTGTAAACATAAAGAATGCATATTACTATGTTATGAGACATATACCCCAACAATCCACCCATCCCCCTTCCACCCACACATCCCCCACCCAACCACACACATATACCCAAGCACACATACATGCCCTACCCATCCATCAATCCTCACATACACATCCCACACCCACACACACCCCCCACCTACACACATCTCCCCAAACACACACACATCTCCCACCCACCACACATCCCCACCCACACACACACACCCCAGGCACACATACACGTCCATATATCACCCACCCACACATCTACACACATCTCATCACCCATACACACGTCATCAATTCATTACATAACCCATAACCACTCACCCACCCACATATCCTCCACCACACACGCACAGACCCCCAACAACCCAGTCAAACACAGATCCCCAAATACACATCCCCACCTTTATATACACATATCCCCACCAAACCACACATCACGCACATACCACACCCAACCTACACACACTCACCCACCCACACATCCTCCACTCACCCACCCCATAATCACACATCCCTTAACCACTCATCCCTGAACCACACATCCCTTAAACACACATCCCCCCACACACATCTCCCCACCCATACATACGTCCCCCACACGCATCCCTAAGCACCAACACATCCCCCATCCACAAACACACACCTCCCACCGACACACACCCACCACCCACACACACCCCACCAGTAACACACATTCCGACTCACACACATCCCCACCCACAAACATCTTCCACCCATACACACATCCCCCATTCATACACTCATCTCCCACATATCACCCATTCACGTGTTCATCCCTCAACCACTCACACCCACACATCCCCACCCACCCATCAACACATACATCTCCCATCTAGCCACCCACACTCACACACCCCATCCACCCAGCCAAACACACACCCCACCTTCACATACATCCTTTATTCACCCGCACTTCCCACACCCAATTACACCTACCCCACCTACCTACACACACACCCATCACCAACACACATCTCCCCTCCCACACAACACCCCACCCATATACACATTCCCCACCCTCAAACACACATCCCCCACACGCATCCCCCATACACATCCCCATCCACACATCCCTCACGCACACACACATCTCCACACCAACCCACACACCCCACCTATAAACACACTCACCACCCACACATACATCCTCCACTCACCCACACACATCCCCACCCACACACACACCCACCCATACAGACATATTCCTCCACCCACACACATTCCCACACCCCATCCCCCACACCCATCACACACCCATCTCCAACACATACACACATCTCCCACACACCTATTGACTCACTCACCCACATACACATTCTCCACCCACACAAACCCCCATCCACCAACACCCTCACACTTCCAACCATCAACAAAACATACCTCACCCACACACACCGCCACCGAGCACATATCCTTCACCCACTCACACATCATCCATCCACCCACACACATCCTCTTCACATACATCCCCCACACAAATCTCCCTAGACACACACATGCCTCATACACATCCACACATCCTCACATACGCTGCATGCATGTATACATACTCACACAAACATATATGCAGACATACACGAACATACACACGCACACACGCACATAGACACATATACACACGCACATACATATAAACACAATGTACGCACACATAAACACACGTACATACATACACACACAAGCACACACACATACACACATGTACATACATATACACCCTTACACACATACAGACATACGCACACATACATCCACACATATAAGCACACACACACACACATAGACACACATACATACACCCATCCATCTACACACATACACGATGCCTCACATAATCACTAAAACTAATATGAATAAACTCCCACACTTTTCACACGCACATACTGTCGACTATCGTGAGCATCCTCACACGAAAATTCAAAATTGGGAACAAATGGGGAAAATGAAAAATATGGAAAATGGTGATGAAAATATGTTATACATCGTGTAACGTAAAAAAAAAAAAAAATATTGGTGCATTTCAATAAGATAATTCCTGGAATTGACATAAACATGATGGAATAAGCAGTGCATTTTAAATTCAATTGGCAGTAAAAATGGTAATATGAATGATGAGGATACAGAAAAAAATGGCATAATAACATGCCTGCGCTCAGCTCTCTCTCTCTCTCTCTCTCTCTCTCTCTCTCTCTCTCTCTCTCTCTCTCTCTCTCTCTCTCTCTCTCTCTCTCTCCCTCTCCCTCTCTCTCTCTCTTTCTCTCTCTCTCTCTATTTATTTTTCTTTCACGCACACTAACACACTAACTCTCTCATTGTCTCATTCTCTCTCTCTCTCTCTCTCTCTCTCTCTCTCCCTCTCTCTCTCTCTCTCTCTCTCTCTCTCACTTATACGCAGTCACTCTCACACTCGCCCTCTCTTACATACACACATACTCTCTCACTCAATCTCTCACGCACTCTCCCATTTACACTCACTCGCTTACTCTCTCTCTCTCTCTCACTCAGACTCATTCATTCACTCTGTAACCCACACTAACTCACTCTCTTACTCGCACACACAGACAAGCAAACAGACACATACACTCACTCACTCTCGCTCATTCACTTTCTTATGCACTCTCTCACTCACCCACTCTCTCTCTCTCTCTTTCTCTCTCTCTCTCTCTCTCTCTCTCTCTCTCTCTCTCTCTCTCTCTCTCTTACACACTCACTCGCTCTCACACTCCCTCACTCACGCACATACACACATACCCACAAATTCTTTCTCTCATTTACTCACTAACTCACTCGCTGACTCTCTAACTCACACTGACTCACTCACTTTCTAACTCTATCACACAGACAGGCAGACACACAACACAACCTCTCTCTCATATTCACCCATTCTCTCACTCAATCTCTCACACATACGTTCACACACACTCACTCACTTTTACACTCATTCAGGCACACGCGCAGGCATACTCTCTCACTCTCTCTGTATCATACTCACTCTCTGACTCACACTCTTTCTCACTCACTCTCTCACTCACAAACACAGTGAAGAATAAAAGTGAAAAAATGACACCAGTAGGTGAGTTATGGAGGCATATAGTCGGTATGACGTAAGTATTGAAAGAGTTTTCGGTTGAATGTGAAGGGACTCATTGTTTTCAGAACTGGTGGAAGGTTATTCCACAAGTGAGCAGCAGAAAACGCGAAAAAAGTTTTGTATAAGTCCAATCTAGGCTTTGGAACTGGTAATAAATCTAAGCGCTTACTGTTCAATGCATTAGACTGAATTAACGGTAGAAGATACTCTGGGTTATTTTGCAGATATAAATGTATTCACTAATTTGGCTTTGTTAAAAAGGAAGCGCTTTCGAAGTGGTAGAAGTCTTAGATGGCTGTATAATGTATTACTTTCAACGTGCTTTATGCTAGAAACTAGACGTATAGCGCGGTATTGAAGCGAAAACAGTTGTTTTTTTTTTATTAGATTTAGGGCAACCATCCCAGACTGTGAAACAATAATCGAGAGGTGGTTGGATATAGGATGCTTAGAATATTTTTCGTGTGCTTTCATCCAAGAAGTGCTGAATTTTAGCAAGTTGGTAAACTTTTTGTGCTATTCTCTTGGTAAGGACGTGAACATGAGAGCTCCAGTTTAAATGTCTGTCAATTAAAAGTTATATGTTCATTTACATTAATTATAGGTATCGTGTCCATGTGGAGCTCAAGCGGTGCCCCAGTTATGGCTAGGGACTGTAGTTTTTGTCTGGTCGTTATTAGCATGGATTTGGTTTTGTCGATGTTAATTAACATGCGGTTTTCATTGCTCCATCTAATAAGGTTATCAAGTTCGTTTTGTAAAGAGCTCTCCAAGTCACTACGGTTCTCTTGACTAGTGACACGAAGTATTGAGATATAAAGGAAGATCGTTAATATAAACTGCAAAAAGCAGCGGACATAGTATTGAGCCTTGAGGCACCCCAATATTAAGTTGTGTGGGTCTTGATAGACAGTTATTGAAGGACACTACTTGTTGTCTGTCGGATAAAAATTAGGTTCACCATATTGGTGCTAGTCGTCATTTGTTTTAGTTTTCTAATTAAAATATCGTGATCTACCATATCAAAGGCTTTTTAAAGTCTACAAACACTGCTCCACAGATGTTGTCATTGTTGATACAAAGATGCCAGTTATCGGTCATTTTTGTAAGGAGACTATGGCAAGAAAATTTAGGTCGAAACCCAGATTGACTGTCAATT
>OY992876.1:247669772-247725640 GCA_963921405.1 Cepaea hortensis | reverse complement strand
GAAGAAGAAGAAGAAAGAAAAAGAAGAAGAAAAGAAGAAGAAGAAGAAGAAAGAAGAAGGAAGAAAAGAAAAGAAAAGAAGAAAGAAGAAGAAAAGATGAAGAAGAAGAAGAAGAAGAAGAAGAAGAAGAAGAAGAGAAGAAGAAGAAGAAGAAGAAGAAGAAGAGAAGAAGAAGAAGAAGAAAGAAAGAAGAAGAAGAAGAAGAAAGAAGAAGAAGAAGAAGAAAGAAGAAGAGAAGAAGAAGAAGAAGAAGAAGAAGAAGAAGAAGAAGAAGAGAGAAGAAGAAGAAGAAGAAGAAGAAGAAGAAGAAGACTATACCGCATACAATGTTTCAAAGGAAAATATACAAAGCCAACAATAAACAGTCGCATAGTCAAAAGGAAGTCCACGGCACGAAAGAAATGTAGATTAGAGGGTGTCGTGCGGTTAGGCCACATGAACTCAGCTGGGCACACTAAGAAGATTAAATTAGACTCACAGGAGCGTGTATAACATTCATATCACAGACACAACCTGGAGTTAGGAAGTCATGCAGGGTAATCCCATCAAATGTATATACAGAAAGCAGGAGTAATTCTTTTACAATACTCATAAATTACTTTTCTTGTAAATCTTCTCAATCCCTGAGGCGTACTTTCCGAAAACGTCTATATTGATATCGTCGTCATCACGTTTCGTCCTATTTTTGGCGGGTTTGCTCAGTTTGTGATCGGGTTTAATAGGTTTATGAGCAGGTTTACTTAGTTTTTGAGCGGGTTTACTCAGGTTATGAATGGGTTTACTCAGTTTATGAACGGATTTACTCAGTTTATGAGAGGGTTTACTATGTTTATGAAATATTTTATCAAGTTTATGAGAGGATTTACTCAGTTTTTGAGAGGGTTTACATAGTTTATGAAAGGGTGTACGAAGTGGTTTGTAGCAGAGCGCTAGGTTTAGGGGCAGGTTTACTCAGTTTTGAGAGGATATACTAAATATGTACGCAGACTTCTTGCTTTGTAAACAGTTTAACGCAGTATTCAAACGACTATTCCAAGAAATAATCTGCTCCACATTTACATCTGCACAAACTCACACTCCTTAACTGATAAATTGCCATCGGATGTTTAATCGTCTTTTACGACTTTCTGTCGCTGCATTGGGTGTAGGTCAGTAAGGCCGAATGGATAAAATCTCGTGTTTCAACCCCCTACACTGGACATTTGTACTAAATGTTGACTATTCGTCCTTGACTTGAGGACGTAAATTACACGTACCTCTGAAGTCGGAGTGGGTTCACCTGATATCGAGGGACATTGTTAATAGGGGAAGCTAACTCACATTCAAAATTCAGTCCAGCACTACTACAAGTAGTGTGTATGGACTACGCTTGAATTCAAAGCGAACGAGTGCAAAACAATACACAGTACTTTTTCCTATACGATCCCCTTTAATTTGATATGTAATACATTTACCATGTTAACAACTTTTATGTCATAACTGTGACACGCCTATACGATCCCCTTTAATTTGATATGTAATACATTTACCATGTTAACAACTTTTATGTCATAACTGTGACACGCCTATACGATCCCCTTTAATTTGATATGTAATACATTTACCATGTTAACAACTTTTATGTCATAACTGTGACACACTTATACGATCCCCTTTAATTTGATATGTAATACATTTACCATGTTAACAACTTTTATGTCATAACTGTGACATGCCTATACGATCTCCTTTAATTTGATATGTAATACATTTACCATGTTAACAACTTTTATGTCATAACTGTGACACGCCTATACGATCCCCTTTAATTTGATATGTAATACATTTACCATGTTAACAACTTTTATGTCATAACTGTGACACACTTATACGATCCCCTTTAATTTGATATGTAATACATTTACCATGTTAACAACTTTTATGTCATAACTGTGACACACCTATACGATCCCCTTTAATTTGATATGTAATACATTTACCATGTTAACAACTTTTATGTCATAACTGTGACACACCTATACGATCCCCTTTAATTTGATATGTAATACATTTACCATGTTAACAACTTTTATGTCATAACTGTGACACACCTCTACTTGGCATTTTCCGCAATCCATTTTCCTGCATTTTTGTTTGACTTAAACTTACATGGTTTGTTTGATTTAAACCTACATTTTAGTTTCCTGTAAACCAACATTTTTGTTTGGCACTATATCTGTTAAATGTTTCTAAACGCAAGTTAAGACTGTGCTTCAGTTTATAATTTATTTCTGCTATGCCTTTAGCCATTATACTATGAATTATGAATCATTGTATAGTTTTTTTCAAAAGACTGAACTTCCACGTACCATATGTTTCCACCCTTCTATCCTCTCAAGCGAAGTGTTGGATAGAGATATACATTAACTGCCTGTCAATAATTATTAATTAAGTTTCCACTGACAGCGACAATGGACGTAATGCACTCAAATGTAAAATGCCAATGTGTGTATATTAAGACGGCATTCGGTATCTCATATTTTAAACTATTTTATATCAGATTAAGAAACGCTGTACCGTTTTACACCACTTGTCATGTGACACATGGGACGCGAATGTCAGTGTCCTGAGATAAATTGTGGTGTTGTGTGTGGGTTAGTCGTATAATTTTGTCATTGTCGGTTAGTTCTTTATAAAGTGTCTTGGTGACACTACTATTCATTTCTTCTTTCCTTAGTACATGTTAGCCAGTCTGTCTGGCTTTCTTTATTAACTTTCTTTATTTCGTGCTTTTATTTATTCTTTATTTTCTTAGAATCTGTCCAGCTGTTTTTCTTTCTTTCTTTCTTTCTTTCTTTCTTTCTTTCTTTCTTTCTTTCTTTCTTTCTTTCTTTTTTTCTTTATGTTTGTCTGTATCGCTTTCTTCATTTATAACTGTTCTTTACAGCTTGTATTGCTTCGAACAATCTTTATTGTGTATGTGTGTGTGTGTGTGTGTGTGTGTGTGTGTGTGTGTGTGCGCGCGCACACAGGTGTCTTTTTACCCTATACCTTTTTTAAAATGCTTTTTTGCATGTTTTCTTCGTTGCTTTTCAAATTACTTGCTGTGTTTACTTTCTTTCCAATTACATTTCTCGGGAGACTTGTTCTTCAAGATCAGATCCATTAAAATTTATTGTTTATCTACGCATTAAAAAGGAAAATTATGAAAAGCCAGTGGTAAATATTGAAACTGTGGACAGCAATCAGCCACACCAAGAGCTTCATCAGAGAGGAACTGTAATATGAACATATGTAAGAGAATACCAGAAGAGCTTTATCAGAAACACAGTGTAACATGTACAGATGTAACAGAAAACCGGACGAGCTTTACTAGGAAGTCACTGTAACAAGAACAGATCTAACAGATTATCAGAAGAGCTTTATCAGAAAGACAATGTAACAGGAACAGATGTAACAAAATACCAGAAGAGCTTTATCGGAAAGACAGTATAACATGAACAGATGTAACAAAATACCAGAAGAACTTTTTTCTGAAAGACTGTAATATTTATAGATGTAACGGAATACCAGAAGAGCTTTATCAGAAAGTCACTGATACCTGATTAGATGTAAGAGAATACCAGAAGAGCTTTATCAGAAAGACAGTGTAACATGAACAGATGTAACGAAATACCAGAAGAGCTTTATCCGAAAGATCGTAAAACGAACGAATGTAACAAAATACCAGAAGAACTTTATCTGAAAGACTGTAACATGAACAGATGTAACGGAATACCAAAAGAACTTTATCAGAAAGACAGTATAACACGAACAGATGTAAAAGAAAAAAAATAAATAAATACCAGAAGAACTTTATCTGAAAGACACTGTAACGTGAACAGATGTAACGCAATCTCAGGATCTTCATAAGAAAGGCAGTTAATATGAATAGATGTAACGCAATCTCAGGATCTTCATTGGAAAGACAGTGTAACATGAATAGATATATATATAAAAGTTAAATGCATATTGATTATCTTGCGTCGCAGTGAATCCCAACATTTGTTGGCTGTTTATGATTTGTTGGCAAATTTCGCGTTCCGTAGTTTGCCATTGCTTTCTGAACGACCAGCACCATTTTTATGAAAACCAACGCAAGGCGGTCTGTTGCCAAATTGTCAGCAACTGTATTTCTTTTATTTCTATTATGCCTTCTAGCCTCATTATTATGTAGTATCCATCAATGTATAGTTTACCAAAGAGTACAGTCTTATAACCACATGTTCTCACTCTTCTACGCCTGCAGCGGAAGTGTTATGATCTACATTAACTGTCTGTTCTATAGTCGCTAATTAGGTTTCCACTGAAAGCAACACTGAACCAATTACATCCATGTGCACACTTCTAGTGTGTGTATATTAATACGCCTTTTGTTTTGGTATATGGCATTTAATACCGTTATTTTTATCAGAATAATGAACGCTGCTCCTTTGTCTTATCACCATCCCATCTTGTTCAGCGTGTACCTTTCGGTGTCGAGGTGAAGCGTAAACAGCGGGAGTGTCTCCGCGTAATGGGCTTAATATACCGATAATCCCATGGACTCTTGTTTTTCCAACGTTTACATGGCGGGGCTCTACTTCTGGTTTCATTGCTCTGTACAGCATTGCCTGCTATGGTTTAATACTGTTATACATAATTTGTCGTATGTCAGATTTGGTGCGACTCTCAATGATCCGGGAAAACTGTGGTCTTGAGTGGATCGGTCATGCATGTTATTCACTGTCACTTGTTTGTCATAATCGTCTTTCAGTATTGAGTTTTTGTGTGATAAATGTCTTTGTTCTCCAATGAATTTCTATACTTTTCTATAGCGCTCACATGCAATGATGTGAATATTGTTTTTCCCGCTAGCTCGCTGTAAACTCAAACGTAGTCCATGTACACTACCTGTAGTAGCACATTACTTAATTTTGCGTGTGGGCTGTCCCTATTACCAGTGTTCCTCGCCATCCCGCGAACCCACTCCGACTTCTGAGGAAATTGTAATTTACGTCCCTAAGTCAAGAACGAGAAGTAAACATTTTAGTCCAACTGGCGTGTGTATGGGTTGAAACCCCCCCCCCCCCCTGCCATATCATCAGCACACATGATGTTTAAGAACTAGCGCTCTTGTCCATTCGGCCATGCAGACGTCCAAATTGGGTATAACCTCGGTAAATCTATTGAAATTACATAATATATAAGTATAGAGCAACTTTACGCACGCACTCACACCCCCCCCCCCCACACACACACCCACTCAGACACACCCACACCCACACAGGCACACATGCACACACACGCGCGCGCAAATGTACATGTCTATTGCATGACATTGCAATTAAGTATAACTGTAAGTTGATGTTAGCGGACATTCTACGCAGTTTGCCATTACTTTCTGAACGATAAGTCAACGCTGAAGTCAAACTAAACGCGTTTAGGGAGTTGAGTTGAGCTAAGACCTGACATCACCGCGCTCAGGACACTCCCATACGTTTAGGAAGTTGAGATGAGTTGAGCTAAGACCTGACATCACCGCGCTCAGGACACTCCCATACGTTTAGGAAGTTGAGTTGAGTTGATATAAGACCTGACATCACCGTGCTCAGGACACTCCCATACGTTTAGGAAGTTGAGTTGAGTTGAGCTAAGAGCTGACATCACCGTACTCAGGACACTCCCATACGTTTAGGAAGTTGAGTTGAGTTGATCTAATACCTGACATCACCGCGCTCAGGACACTCCCATACGCACTCCGCCCCCTCGCCCAACAGCCAGCAAAGAGTCGCACGACTAATCAGGTTCTCAATATGTTCCCCAACTTCCCCACCTGGTCCAATAGACGCTCAGCCACCTCTCCCTTGTTCATAGGTAATCTTCACCAAGAGGTGCATTCCCTGCCAGCCTGTCGACCTGTTCATTCCTCCGTACTCCCGCATGGCAAGTGCAAAAACATCCATAACATTCTCACAATATGTGACCTCTGAAGTGAGGCGAGCCATTCCACACGAAACATTTATTTCTCCACATTACTAAGCATACTCCTCTTGAGTCCGTGTTGAAGACAATGTGTGTTGCTTTGATCTCCTCTAACCAATGGAATGCCACTGTTACTGCTTCCACCTCCATTCTCATGCTGGAGGTTGTAGTCTCATATGAGTAGGGAACGACCCCGCTACCTCGTCAACAGCGAAGTTTAACAGCTAGAAAGCGCTAATCTATTCGGCCATATGGAAGTCCCTTGCAGCTTTACAAACCACAATTCGGACAACAAAGGTCGGTGTCGCGAGACGCCTTTATCAGCAAACTGAGACAACAAAACACTGCAACATATAACCACCGAGACGACACGACAATGACACATTAATTCATAATATCAAAATTAGAAGAATATGAATAGCATAGGGATGAAAAGCATGTGTTCTACATCTATATATATAAAACACAATGTATGTCTGTCTGTATGTATGTTATTTATGCGTTCGCGAACGGTCCATCCGATTGAGATGAAATTTTCTACACGTCTTCTTCTCATTCCGGTGCTGCCAACTGTCATAGTTTCTTAGTGTACAAACAGTTATTTACTTAATATTATTTAATATTTTAATTTACATTATAATTTATATATAGCGAGGGGACATAAATTCTAATAGCATTGCTATATATGTAAAATTGTTGCATATTTCTCAAATAGGTGGACCTTTTCGCTACAGTTATCTACAGGCATATGCTTTATAATCCTCCTCCTCCTCCCCCTCCTCCTCCTCCCCTCCTCCTCCCTCCTCCTCCCCCTCCTCCCCCTCCTCTCTCCTCCACCCCTCCTCCTCCTACCCTTCCTCCTTTTCCCCCCTCCTCCTCCCCTCCTACTCCCCTCTTCCTCCTCCTTCTCCATCTCCTCCTCCCCCTCCCTCCTCCTCCCCCTCCCCCTCCTCCTCCCCTCCTCCTCCTCCCCCTCCTCCTCCTCCTTCTTTTTCTTCTGCTGCGTTATTATATATAATGATAAAATCTTTAAGGCATTGTCAAAGTTTTCATAAAAATAATGCATCTATTTTACATACATGAAAATTTTCTAACTCATCTTTTTATTTCTCTTCGACATCTATGAAGTCATCCCAGCATTTATTGTGTTTTCGTGATATCTTGGTAAGTTTACGTTCAGTAGTTTCAGATTGCCCTATTTAGTTATTGGGATAAAGATTGTTCTCTTCCAATCTGTTCGCCATGTTTCCGGGAACGGGAACTGGAGCTTATATGACTACTTATTTGAATTAAATGAGATGCTCACCGCCAGGGACTGGGCGAAACCGGGGCGGGTCGTCTGTTTTGGGAACGGGAACGGGGGCAAGGGCCGAATATGAATTAAATGAGACGCTTCCCGCCAGCGGTTGGGCGAAGCCAGGGCGGGTCGTCTTTTTGGGAACGGGAACGGGAGCAGAGGCCGAATATGAATTAAATGAGAGTCTCCCCGTCAGGGGCTGGGCGAAGCCGGGCCAGGTCGTCTTTTCTGGGAACGGGAACGGGGGCAGGGGCCGAATATGAATTAAATGAGACGCTTCCCGCCAGGGATTGGGCGAAGCCGGGGCGGGTCGTCTTTTTTTTGGGAACGGGAACGGGAGCAGGGGCCGAATATGAATTAAATGAGATGCTCCCCGTCAGGGACTGGGCGAAGCCGGGCCGGGTCAGCTAGTATCTCATAATCCCAGAGTTTCAGCTGACTGACTAACTGGTTGACTGATTGACTGACTCTCACCATACCATCTTGAGAGACGACCGTTTGTTACATTGTGCTTAAAAAATAGCATTATAACTACTTCCCATGGTTGTGGAATATTGACGAACTCAGCAGTAGAAGCAAATATCCCAACAATTGAGATGATTGGAAGAAAGAAATGGATGACGAAAGACATCTTAGAACTAATTGAAACAAGAAGAAATAACAGAAATTACCGTGAAAAAATATAAACAGATTCAATGCAAATTTAAGAAAGTGTGCAAATAGGAAAAAAAGAAGTACGGCTTGAGGAAAATTGCAGTGAAATTGAAAACCAACACAACACCCGGAAAACCAAATTACTGCGCACAAGAATTAATGACATCACCATGACAAGAACACACACATAAATGGGATGCCTAAAAACCAAAGATGACAAAATCATAACAGAACAAGATCATGTTGTAAATACATGGTCAGAGTATGTGAAAGACCTTTATAATGATACACTGGAATAATAACAAAGGAGCATCAATTCTCAGGTTGGACGTTAAAAATACTCGTACATGAGTAAGTGCCATGGGCTGATATATCATCTGATTCAAACTTCCCGTAACTGCTATGGATTTATAAATCCAACTTTAGTTAAAATATCAATGCAGTGATTTTCTATATTCAGCCTCTTTAATTTTATAAATAATTCAACATGTCTGCTACCATAATAACAACCTTTAAGTCATAACTGTGAAACACCCTTATTTCCTATTTTCCGATATCCAGTTAAGTTCGGTCCAGTTGTTGCATTTTGTTTGGCAGTGCATCTGTTACCCATCTGAAAACTGGCAAATTCGGGACAAAATCACATAGAAATGATCAATGCCTTAGAAAAAAATAGAACAGACCAAGTCACCAGACTTATGAGCACAGTCATGTTCATGTCATGTTGTTTGTCCATCAAGAATGATGATGACCATTCATTTCATCCAGTGGGGTTAAAGGTATGGAGCCGTAGGTTCTAAGATGGCTGATAAGGCCTATTTTGGCTCGAAATGTTCTTTGACAATGTGGACAAAAAATGCTTGATGTTTCTGGAGGAGGATTTCCTGCAGTGGTTTTTCTGTCCTGCCTTTTCTTTACAGCTCTTGCAGTCCTGGTTGCCTCACACATGACTGCACCCTTGTGTAATGATGCACACCACGAATTTCTGTCTCTGGCTGCAGTCTCCCAGGTGTCATGATGAATTCAAAAAGCATTCAGATACATTTTCAGAGTGTCTTTAAAGCGTTTCCTCTGGCCACCTTGGGAGCGTTTACCACAACGCAGTTCGCTGTAAAAAATTCGTTTAGAAGCCTGTGATCTGGCATGCGAGTCAAGTGACCAGCCCAACGAATCTGAATCTTCATCAGTAGAGTGTGGATACTGGGCATGGGCGATCTTTCTAGGACTTCAGTGTCTGGGATCTTGTCTTGCCATTTAATCTTCAGTAGCTTCCTTAGGCAGACTGTGTGGAAGTGGTTTAATTTCCTAGCGTGTCGCTGATAAACAGTCCAGGTTTCACAAGCATATAGCAGTGTGGATAATACAACTGCTTTGTAGACTTTTAGCTTTGTTTGCAGGCTTATTCCAGTTCTGTCCCATACATTCTTGTAGAGTCTGCTAAAGACCACACAGGCCTTGAATATTCTTGCATTCACTTCGTCATCAATTGTGGTAGTTTGTGACACAGTGCTGCCAAGGTAGCTGAATTTGTCCACAACACTTAGTCTATGATCATTCACTTTGATATTCGGCACAGTGTGATTATTCCCTGTAGCTGGCTGGTACATAACTACAGTCTTCTCCAAGTTGATATTGAGCCCAAAGTTGGCACAGGCATGTGAGAAAGCTGTAACATTATGTTGCATGTCCGCCTCTGAGTTGGCGTATAGAGCGCAATAATCAGGAAACAGGAGCTCTCTGACGGTGTCGCTGTTAATTTTGGTTTTAGCTTTCAGCCTTCTGATGAGCACAGTATATGATAATGGAGATACATACATCTTTAAATCTATGTTTATAGCAATCCCGAAGAAATCAGGAACCTACCAAGTTAGTTAGTTAGTTTAGTCGACAGATAATCTTCATTGTACATCGAACCATTCAGTCCATAAGTACTCGGATCCCCTCCTCAGCAAATCCCGCAGCGTGTGGCGTCTAACGACAAGAGTTCTGTTTTGGTTTATCAATATTCTTTGGCTTCCTGCGTAGTGTTCTTGTTTGGCCACACCTCTTTTAATTTGCTGTTCTCGCAGTCTGGCCATGGTTGTAGATTCGCAGTCACCACTTGGTTCTCGCAAAAGTCTTACTTCTCGTAGAGCATTCAGAATGTCAGCCTGGTCCATGGCGCGTCCGCCTTCCACAGTAGCCTTACCTGCAAGCTTGTCAGCCCGCTCATTTCCTCGTACTCCCGCATGCCCTGGCACGAAGATGAAATTAATCATTGCCAGCCGTAAGTAGTATAGTATGCGCATAATGGGCCCCAAATCCGGAGCCAGCTCCGGAATATTTCTCTCTATAGCCTCTATGTGACGTCACGCGCTCCGGTGAAAAATGGTTCAATGATTTTCAATCCGGATCCAAAGGGGTATAACTCACTTTTTGGTCTTATTACATCCCTTTAAAAGCCGGTGATCGGTGAGTGTGCGTGCGCGGGCGTGTCGGGTACATGGTGCGAGAGTGGTCGGTGGTCGAACCCAATAAAAAGTGTGTCGTCGCTGGATAGGTGTTTATTATTAGTCATGGATCCGAGATGGAACATCCTTTTACCGCTTTGATTGCGGGGCGAACAGGGAGTGGAAAATCCGTCTTTGTACACAAGTTCCTGACCCATCTTCCAGACATGATCGAACCTTTGTCAGAGGAAGTTATATGGTGCTATGGAGAATGGCAACCCCTGTATGAGACTATGAAGGGTGTCGAGTTTAACGAAGCTCTACCGGATATGGAAAAATAGACAAGAGATAGACGTCGACTAGTGGTGATAGATGACCTAATGTCCGAAATAGATGAAAGAGTGACTAAACTATTTACTAAGGGTAGTCACCATCGCAACCTCAGCGTCATGTATATAGTCCAGAATCTCTTTGGTAAGAATAAAGAACACAGAACCATCAGCTTGAATTCGCATTACCTAGTGGTATTTAAGAACCCTCGAGAAAGATCGCAGATTACCAATCTGGCCAAACAGATGTACCCCGGTCGCGTGTCATATGTCCAAGAGAGTTTTAAGGACGCGACAGCGGCTCCACACGGGTATTTGCTCTTTGACCTTCGACAGGAAACACCAGATCAGCTCCGTTTACGAAGCAATATTTTCCCCGATCAGCGTCAAGTCGTCTACGTGCCCAAATAGTATGTCTAAACGGGTGAAACGTCACGGGGCCATGCTACGATTCTTGGGTGAGGCGAAACCAGCTGCCGTAAAAGCCGTAATTAAAACAGCGTCCCCGGACCTCGTCCAATCAATTTGCGAATGCTGTCACAATGTATTAAAAGGTAATGTTCCACTGACACCGGTTCAGAAGAGGCGACTGCAGCGACACAAAAACAGGCTGAGAGCGCTCACGGGTAAGAAACTGTCTACCAAGAAACGGAAACAAATCTTGCAACAAGGTGGATTCATAGGTGCTTTATTAGGTCCCATTCTTAACGTGTTGAAAGGCGTCGTGGGTTTGTAATGAAGAAAATGATCTTGATCGACCCCCGGCTGCTGGAAAAACCCTATGTACCACCCGACACACTAACCGATAACTTGCATGACCTGGATCAGCAAACGCAACAAGTCCTGGAAACCGAAGATCTACCACCGCGGGAAAAAGCCCGAGTGTATCAGCATACCTTGCAGCGTTATCTGAATCGACTCGATCAGTACAGACATAAGTCGTTAGGCACAGTGGATATCAAGGAACCGCCACCGATACAAAAACCCGAAGTCAGCGTTTTACCGGCCTCAGTAGCCGAGACACCCGCTCAGCCAACACCCATTCCACCGACTAAAAGTCAAGTTGTCGAGACCACACCACCGTACAGACTTAGGCGAAGCAAGAAGAAGAGTAGGATACCCACGCCCAAATGGGAAAAATGGCCGCGCAATTAAGAAAGTATTACTAGGACCCGAAGAAACCCGGAGCCTATGGTGGGGCTGCCGCCTTAAAAAGGCAAAGTCAATTGAACACTAAAAAGATAGAAGCTTGGCTACGGCATCAAGATACGTATACTTTACATAAACCGATCCGTCGTCGTTTCCAGACACGTCAAACCATAACCGGTGGTATAAATCAGCAGTTTCAAGCCGACTTGATAGATACGAGACAATTACAAAGATACAATGATGGGATGTCGTACCTAGTGACGTGTCTCGACGTGTTTAGTAAATATGCTTGGGCCATCCCGATCCAGAAGAAGACGGGGAAAGCGTTAGTGGAGGTCGTGGGTAAAATTTTTGCCGATAGACAACCGTTAAATTTTCAGACTGACAAAGGGTCAGAATTTGTCAACCGGACCTTCTTAACATTTCTGAAAGACCGAGGTGTGCATTTCTTTACGACCGAGAACGAAGACGTTAAAGCCGTCATAGTGGAAAGATTTAATCGAACCCTTAAAGAAAAAATGTGGCGGTATTTCACCAAGACCAACACACTTCGCTACGTAGACGTGATAGATAAGCTGATCCGCAACTACAACTTTTCGTATCACAGAAGTATTCGCATGGCGCCCGTGCAAGTCAACTACCACAATCAAGAGGAGGTGTGGAATAATATGTACCAGAAGACAGTCGCCTCAAGAAAAGTTCATTTTACAGCCGGGGATAGGGTCAGGTTGGCTCAACCCAAACAACATTTACCGTCAGTCGTATAAACTAGACCAGTCCGGTGACGTATGTGCTAAAAGACGATTCGGGAGAGGAACTACGAGGCTCATTCTACCGTAAAGAGCTTCAAGCAGTTGGAGATAAGCAAGTGTATCGGGTCGAAACAGTCTTACAAGAAAGTACCAGAAGAGGTGGTGGTAAAGAGTATTTAGTGAAATGGTTCGGGTATAATTCGTCATTCAACAGTTGGGTCTCAGACCTAACCAGATACCGAGACTAATGGAAGAAACTAACGGGGAGACTACGGTATTGAACCCACAAATTAACTCACCCAGCGAAAGAAACTCGTTCTGGTGGATGTTTGGAGAGCGAATACCGCGGCTAGAGATTGTCTTCTTCTGTCAGATGGTAGTTATATACACCATCATTGGCGTTTCATTATTCAATCTGTCTCGAGGCAGTGTCGACGCACCCGAGGGCAAGTTGTGGATCGCATTTCTAAGCAGTTGTCTGGGGTACATGTTACCTAATCCTAAATTATGAGTTTTTACGTGATATTACCGAGCAATGCTTCGCCGAATATGTTTCCCAATAATACTCCAGGTCACTATTTCGTCAAGTTACCACAGACTATTGAGGTGAGTCAACATTACGAAGTGGGTCTGGCCGAAATTCAATTTCCCAACTACTACTGCAATGTGCTAGAGCATGAAGTGTGGATAAGATACGCCTCACCAACCAGAGGACATTCCAGAAAACTGTGTCCCCCAGGCCCATACAGCTCACCAGAAGCTTTTATAACGGAGCTAAATCGACTAATGAAAGAGTCGGAGGTCGATGATCAGACGCGAGTCAGATTCTATTTCGACAAGGTTTCACAGAAAGTCATCGTGAAAATATTCGAAGTGGGGGACGTGGTTATATTTAGCGAAAAGTTGAAAGATATATTAGGGCTTCACTCCTCAAAGATATCGCATGCCAACCCAATAATGGAAGGCCAAGTGGCGGTAGACTTGAATAACGACCTGCAAATTATCTACGTCTACTGCGATCTCATAGCGGCAAGACCAGTCGGAGACGCCATGGTCCCACTACTAAGGACGGTCCCTATCATGAATCAGCTCTCGGCCTCAGTGTTTCGCGCCTATGACAAACCTCACTATGTACCATTGAGTCGGTACTCCTTCGACACGGTGGAAATACTTTTAACCACCGATACGAGCATAAAGATTTCATTCACTACCGGAACTTTAGTGCTGACGTTACATTTTCGCACTCGGAAACATTCAGACCTAGAATAATGGTGAAATATGTGGCGTTACGTCGAAATCCCAGACTGTATGAAGACTTTTACTGTAATCAAGCTGGACATGGTATGCCAGTGTTTGTGTGTGGTCGGAGTCCGAGAGGACGTGGTATCGGTAGTTTCTTCAGTGGACTCGGTCGCACGATTCTACCCTGGTTAAAGACCGGTGGTAAGGCCTTACTCAGAGAAGGTGTTGGTACGGGTCTGCAAGTGGCCCAAGATGCTTTAGCTGGCAGGAACGTTGGAGAATCCTTTAAAGAGCATGCCAAACAAGCCGGTCAGCGTCTACTGCAAGGAGCGGTCGATCACGTTAGCCAATCAGGTAGTGGTATTAGAAGAAAGAGACGACCAGCGCCACCCGGAGAACCCAGTAAACGTATAAAACTGACCCCCGCACCCCATCGAGTTCATAAGAAGAAGAAGCCACAGCACTCGGATATATTCGCATAATGGCTCTGATACACCCCAACTCTTGCGAGTGTCTTCATTCTGGTTTGGATCTGTTTAGCGTACCACCTACGCAAACGGCGGTAGAAGAGGGACAGTGTGTGGAGATACACCCACTCGCGTCTCTAGCTCCAGGCGCACCTATAGAATTTGTTATATCTGGTGCCAGTGAAGAGTATCTGGATCTGTTTAACACTTTCTTACACGTCAGAGCTAAAGTCACACTACCCAATGGTGACAATCTACCACCCACTACCTCCACAGTCTGTTTTCTCAAGTAGACGTCTCACTCAACGACACGCTAATCACCCCTAGTGAAAATACATATCCGTATAGAGCCTACATGGAAGCTACGCTAAACCATGGCGAGGAAGCCAAGAAGAGACATCTCTCGGCCGCCCTTTATTACTATGATACAGCCAAATTCCTCGATGACGTGCAAGGCGATAACAACAAAGGACTAAAAACACGACGTCAACTAGCCAGCGAGAGTCAAGAAATAGATATGATGGGTCGACTACACGCCGACATTTTTGTGCAAGACCGCTACATGATAAACGGCGTGGATGTGAAAATTAAGCTGACTCCGTCCAAAGCCACTTTTAACCTCTTGGCTCCCGATGGGGCACTGGGTTATTCATCCATTATAACATATGCCACGCTGGTGGTTCGTAAAGCCAGACTGAACCCGGCCATCGTTCTCGCCCACGAGAAAGCCTTGATGAGAACCAACGCGAAACTACCGATCAAGCGAGTGGCGCTAAAAACATTAGCTATCCCCCAAGGAATGTTATCTCATACCCAAGACAATCTGTTTATGAGTCAAACACCCACTCGCATCGTGATTGTACTTATTACATCATCAGTTTTTAACGGTGCCTACAACAAGAACCCATATAATTTTCAAACCTTTGGACTGACGTATCTCAACGTAACTGTCGATGGACGATCTGCCACCAGCAAACCGTTAACCATGGACTTTGAACGTAATCAATACGTACGAGCCTTTTTTGGTACTAATCTAGCCATGGGTCTGGTGGGTAAGGACGCCGGTAATTCAATTGACTATACACAATATAAACAGGCTTATACTCTGTATGCCTTTGATCTGAGTCCCAGTTTACTGGACGGAGACCAGTTTGAGATGCCGAGGACAGGACCTCTAACACTAGAATTTAAGTTCAACACACCCACCCCAGAACCATTACAAGTTATCGTCTACGCCGAGCACGACGGGATAATTGAAATTTCCAAGACCAGACAAGTGCTAACAGATTACGCCTCATAATGAACACAGAACAGATTACCAGAATACTACTAGCTGATACATGTGTGCGTCGGTTACAGGTTAGAGTGTGCGCTCGAGATCAGTTACCTAGACACCTAGATAGAACCAGAGCTGCGGCATTTGTCGTAAACACTGACCCCAGCGATAAACCCGGTTCCCACTGGATCGCCCTGTATTATGATGGCTCAGGCACATGTGAGTACTTTGATTCGTTTGGTCTGCCGCCGTTACACGACGACCTCCTTAAGTTTATAGACCATCACTCAGACAGACCACTTATGTATAACACACGTGTGTTACAAGACATATTAAGTAACGCCTGTGGCCTCTACGCTATCTATTGCATAATGATGAAAGGGCGTGGAGCGAGCCTGATCCGCATTCTTCGGCCCTTTTCAAACAAACAATGGTTCAACGATCGGGTAGTAGGGCGCTTAGTCACGCCATACATAAAGCCAGGTGACCGTAACATGTTACGCTTGACGTAAAACTAGCTGACATCTACACAAAGCAAGGTGACCTTAACATGAGACGCTTGAACTAAACTAGCTGAAACCGGTTTACGCTCAAACACTAGTATATATAAACCCGCGGTCGGTAACAGTAATTCATTCCGAAGATGACTACCGGACTCAAGACTGTGCCTGATAACTGGGTCTACATGACTCGTGGTGGTGAGACCGTTAAACCCGTGGGCGCTGGTGTCAAGACAGTGTTTGTCTCATCCTCTAGAGGAACGACCACGTTACACATTTGTCGCTTCTTTGGTGAATCCGAGAACAAGTTTCCAACCAAGATGGGGCTGAAACTCAGTCGGCAAGAATTTGAGCTGTTAATAGCTATGCAGAGTGAGATTATCGCTGACTTTGATCGACTCAACCAAGTTAAGCAAACCAAACCGTTAAACCAAATCACCAACTGTCTTCAAGATATTCACCCCATTCCAGTCATCAATAATGTACCGTGTGCAGCCCCAGTCTTTCAAGCAAGCTACAACAACCAGATGTTTGATGTATCCGACAGCCAAATGTTTGACGCCTCCTTTGACTACAATACTCAGATGTCAGCCCGACAAACAGGAGACCAACAGCCAGCCTCTAACTACACGCCATGTGACCGATATTTACAAGGTTACCAGCCAGCCTACTCAGACAATTGTATTCCAGAGAAGAAGATCTGAAAAAACAAACCACGTGTCTAGATCTTTATTAAATAAAAAAGAAAAAAGAAAACATTTTTGTTGTGGTTTTTAAACTATATGTTTTGTACTTGTCTCTGTTCGGATTGTGTACTGGTGTATACGAAATTGTCTCTGTATTCCATTGTGATTTTGTTTCTTGTCACTGTGCCATTGTGTGTTACCTGCGTTTGTGAATTTGTTATTGTCTCTCTGTGCATGTATCAAGTCTTCCACAGATAAAATTGAGTCTCTCACTACGAGATCGACATGAATACCAGAAAGAGGAAGAAACAAGAACTACATATAAAAAAGAAAACATGAAAACAAGATAGGAAAAACAAGACAGCTGCCATACCAGTACACTAAAAAAGAACCAACAAACACCGTTTAATAATAGTAGTTTTATTTTTTCATAAATCTCGACAGTGATATTATGTCCCCCACACAAAAACATATTCGTAAGACAGGTGACATTATGTTCACAAAAAAAATATTCATAAGACAAGTGCCATACAGTTCACATAAAAGTATTTATGATCAAAATTTACAATTCGCATAAACATGATAAAATGTAGACAGAAATAAAATTATTCATTGATTCAAACAATATTCATAAGACAACCGTCATGAAGGTTTACAGTGACCACCGTGAACATATGTTATTAGTAGAAAACAGGTTACAAAACTATGTACATTATATACACTAACATTATACATGTCTGAAATGTGTGACCAGAGAAGGTCTTGAAAACAAGGTGTATTATATGTCTAATGGTGAAGTGGTGACGTTGTCTTTGTGTAACTGACGTTTTATGTAAAAATAGGATAATGATTGTCTATGTTGTTCGTATGTGTAGACCGAGGAAGCCTGTGTTTTGAAGCCTACGTTTGTCCCACCGGCTGCTGTCTGTGTGTTGAGTACTTCTAAGAATGTGTCTCTGTCTAGGTGGGTATTGTGTTGTTAGGTGAGTCCTTTCGTGCTGGTCTTGTTATTGTCTCCAAAGCAGTGGTAAGTCTTGCTGCACAAGGAGATCATCCCTGACCCCTCATACTCTAACTTAAACAAACCCGGGGTTCTTTTGTCATATACTTTCTTACTTTTACACCGGGCACAGTCTGGTACACTACCTCTACTACTAATAAAGTACTGTTTATGGGCATCACAAGTCTCAGGGGGGAACCACCTATTGTAAACTCTATAAAACTCTTCCAGAAGGTGGGGTCTAACTACTTCTGCTAGGGTCGGTTTGCTAAGTGCTAAATAAAGACTATCTGTGTCCATCTCACACAGCTGGAAATCCTTCCTATCTACAAACCTATCCAAAAATTCATAATAAAATTCTAACATGCGCAGCTTGGCGTATTGGTAAACGAAATAACCTATTTGGAGTGGGAGATCCCAGACCGTCGTCTTCTTCAGCAGTTCTACTTCATATATATCATCTGACAGCATGGTCATCTTCTTGAATAGGGGCTCGTTGATTAATTTTGGCGTATCAGCCCCACGACAATACGAAACGTTGGTATGCTTGGCCTTGTTGGTTAGTGTCTTTCCATAGGCTGCGTTACCCAACAGTTTCATCGTCTCTGCCTTAATGGTACAGGTGGTAACATGGTCACCTTCACGTCTGGCATCAGAAACCTTATCCCCAAACGTTTGAAAGCAACGTACTGGTTGATACTCAATCACCTGGTAAATCTTTGTGACAACTAGATCATGCGTCAGATACCATTTTAACAATGGTGTGGCCAACAAGATTTTTTCCCCAATATAACTACCTATCAGAGTCCGACGTGGGGCAGTCAACAACTTATGTGACTCGGCGTATTGTCGCATAAAGTCACCAATGTCGGCTCTAGACACTTCTGTGTTCTTAAAGATAGGCGTCATCTCGGAGAATCGCTCTTTAAACTCGTCTGGCACATGGATGTCACACTCGACTAGACCAAACAAAGTCTCAGCTCTTACAGCCGAGAGAATTTTCTGTGTGTCAATGGGGTATGTGCCATAGTCTGGTTTGAGTCGTGGAAATGCCGCGTCTGCAAAACTCTTAAGGTCTTTATCAGCCTTTTTTAGTTTCTGCCACTCGCATTCCCACATCTCCACCACTTTTACATTGACCTCTTTCACCAAATACTCGCGAATTTCACGCGTTTTGGCAAACAAATCTACCAAAGGTTTCTTGTTGACGGGGTTAATAACTTTACCACGTGTGAGCGCACAGTCTTGGTGGCCGTGAAACAAACAACCGTGGAACTGGTAGACGGTTTTAGACTTTTTATCCCACCCATCGACTCTAATGTGTCGGCTGCCTAGAGACATCTCCCGTCCACTAAACTGAGTTTTTAGCTCTATGTTCTTACTATGGGACACCCAAGCCAACCACTCTCTACACTGCACAGTGTAAAAACCAACCTTATGGAGTTTGAACCCATCTTCTGCGTTTCGTATTACAGGAAAATCTGTGGGCATTGGCTGCATTAAGGCCCACAGATAAAGAGCGTTTGCATCATACCAATTAATGGATTTCACTTTGTTTACTCCTCTGATCAATGTCTCACCTACCTCATGGTATCTGTGAAAAATGATCGAGGGACCCCCGACAATGTTCTTTCTAATAGTGGTGTGCAGCCCACTATCAGTCTTGCTGCATAAAGACAATGAAACATCTTTGGGGATGGTCTTAAACAGATATTTCATAGTTACCCCGGGAACTGAGATGGCATCTTTAAAAATATCTACCCCTATTTCCGCGTAAAATGCAACTTGCTTATCTAACGCCTCGATAAAGGGACCTCCATCTTTATTATTGTACCAGACCAAGAAATCTGCCAGTGTTGACATACGGTGCTCGCTCCATACTCGTTGGCAGTAGGCATAGTCAGCATCTGAAATGTTGGACTTTTTCAAATGGGAATAAAACGCCTTGTGTGGGGGTAAACTAGTCTCATTTAATCTATCTAATGAGGTGATATACTCGTAACAAAAGAACCCCTTGGTTTCGTCTACCTCATAAGCCGCTACATATTTGGAATAGCTAAACCCCGGGTCTAGGTAATTAATGATATCTAGAAACGTTAATTTTTCAGACGCGATGCTCATAAAATTATTATTTCTTTTGACCACATATTTAAAGGGAACACCAGTGGCAGAGAGGAAATATTCTATAAAATAGGGTTTAATTACGTTGATATCATATTTCCTTGAGTTGAACCCAATGACCGGTAATGCTTCCAAGTACTCATCTAACTTTTCGACTAAATGGGGGTACTCCTCTAACTCTGTGTACTCAGTATCAAATTTCTTGCGTAGCGAGACATAAGCTGCCTCAGCGATCCGCGTCAGATGCTCAAGCATCCTTTTCACCAAGTCCAGAGGGTCACCGGTTGTGATAAAACAAACCGGGTCCGTAAAGTCAGGGACACTTGACGCCACTGAACAGCTAAGAGGGACATGTTTACCTAAGAATTTTGTGGACTTGGTTACTTTGGGGAGAGTGCTACTGTCAAAATATCACTCAAAGTCGTAGGTTTCTCTGTAGGGATACACAAAGTCCGTATCTACGTCTATCCCCTGGGCCTGGATAGTTTCCCATATGGTCTCGGTCACACTGTATACCCCACCTTTATAGGCATGTTTCGTTTACCCCCGCTACAGGTTTTATAGTGTCTATCCATATCCATAAATAATTTCCATATCTTCCCACAACCAGGACAAGAAAAGGACCTAGCTACTCTGTCAATGTTATTAATAAACTTAAAATGGTCTCTATAAGCTAGAATCTTAATGTTTTTTTCATAACTACCACTCCCCCTAAGTTTTGGGATCAGGAACTGGGTGTCATCGTATTCAAAAATATCTATATTAAGGGCAACGCATTGTTCTAAATTAGGTATATCAACTAACCTAACTCCGGGAAAATCAGCCATGGATTCTATATTTTGGGATATCTGCCACCGGTGTACTAACTTTTGAGTGGGTGTACTAAGAGCCTTAATATTCTCACCCTGGAATAACGCCAGACAACGAAAGAAACACAAATTATTAGTGTAGGGAGTAGAGTGGCTTTTGTCGCGTTGCAATGTGATGATGGCTTTATTGTTTGTGATGTGTAATGGTATGTCTTCTAGACAGCAACCGAAGGGGTTTTCTGTCATGTGATATATGTAAACGCTAGTCGCTGGAATCGTCTCTACAAGGTATTTGATGTCGGGCCTAGTGTGTAATGCATAGTTAAACATATCGCTTGCCTTAACTATCTCTATAAATTCGTCAAAGTCTTGTTTGTTGTTGATTACTATGGGGACGTCTAGTTTACAGGCATTGTTCGAGGAGGCATGAAAAAAGCTAAGATCCTTTGTCTCCATGTGTCTTAATATGATGTGGTGGCTGTAGTTAATTTTGAATCTACTGGTCTGACTAGTAAATATCGTCTCTAACTTTTTGGTCCAATCTATTGGTTGTGTTGAGTCTGGTCGGTGGAAAAAATTATATGTCGATATATGCTTGTGGATGTTCTGATGAGTCCTAATGGCTGTCTAGTGTTCTTTATATTTCTGTTGCACGTCCTGTGGTAGTTTGCATATAGTCTCCATTTCTTCATAAAACAATATATCGGTTTCCTCGTCTATGAGTTCAAAAAGTATGTTTTCTTGTTGTTGTTTTTTAGCTGGGTGCTTCTGTTTTTTATTGGTGTTTGTATCTGCTTTTCGTTTGCGTGATAATGATGATGATGATGGAGTTGATGATGAGGGTATTGCTGTTGATGATGATGATGATGATGATGATGATGATGATGATGATGATGATGATGATGATGATGATGATGATAAGATGATGATGATGATGATGATGATGATGATGATGATGATGATGATGATGATGATGATGATGATGATGATGATGATGATGATGATGATGATGATGATGATGATGATGATGATGATGATGATGATGATGATGATGATGATGATGATGATGATGATGATGATGATGATGATGATGATGATGATGATGATGATGATGATGATGATGATGATGATGATGATGATGATGATGATGATGATGATGATGATGATGATGATGATGATGATGATGATGATGATGATGATGATGATGATGATGATGATGATGATGATGATGATGATGATGATGATGATGATGATGATGATGATGATGATGATGATGATGATGATGATGATGATGATGATGATGATGATGATGATGATGATGATGATGATGATGATGATGATGATGATGATGATGATGATGATGATGATGATGATGATGATGATGATGATGATGATGATGATGATGATGATGATGATGATGATGATGATGATGATGATGATGATGATGATGATGATGATGATGATGATGATGATGATGATGATGATGATGATGATGATGATGATGATGATGATGATGATGATGATGATGATGATGATGATGATGATGATGATGATGATGATGATGATGATGATGTTGATGATGACGGTGGTGATGGTATCCCGTGAAGTGTTCTTATATGATGTTGTAGATCGTCTTGACGTTTAAAAAGATTACCACACGTAGTACAAGACACCCGTTGCGTATTTTCATGGATGGTTCGAATGTGACGTAGCAGATTACGACTTGCTGTGAACACTTGCCCACAAATGACACACAAATGACCTTTCTTTGTGCTGGACATGTCGGTTCTTGCTGAAGCCATCTTTTAAGGTTGAAGACACTGGTCTGAATACGACGCACAAGTATCTGTCAGGGAACAAAATACACAACACATATCACATTTTTATTGCTCAATATATACATGTTTTCGTTTACATCTTATATTTTTACTGTTCGATATTTATTTAGGTATTTTTGAATATTTAAATATGACTTTTATATTTTTAAATGCTCAGACATCGTTAAATTTTCTCAATATTTTTAATGATTTCACTTTACTGCTGTACACTTTACAACAAACAGCTGTGAAATTCCAATAATCTTATATTTTTCTGTTATTATATTTATATACATATATTTTTCTTGTCTGCAATTTCTGTCCAGTTTTTTTTTTTTTTTTTTTTTTTGCCGCATATCCTTTACAGGACATCGCTGTCATCATCAGCATCTTTCAGCTGATTGTTGATTTCTTGGCAAGATTACGCCCAGTAGTTTGCTATTTCTTCCTGAGCGACAGGCTCACATACACCGTAAGTTACCGACGCGAAGAGAACCGCTACCAATTCTCGCGCACGTGACATTACTTACGAGAGTATACGGATTTATGGAGAAAGTCGTGTAACTCCTAGACCAGGGAGACCGGCGTATAGTTGTATGCAAACAGATAAAGACTACAGAAATCTGTTGGCTCTTGTACCCACTCCTCGCCAAGTTCTAAGTCCTCAAGTGAACACACCTGTTCAAGAATGTCTTCGGCTTGACCCATCCGCTACTTTCCTCTTTTTAACCTGCTGCCCTTCACCTTCATAATTTCACTTTGCAGTGGATGTTGAGTGTTTGCGTTAACTCTGAGGTATGCACGGGCTCTGCAAATTGGTATTCTGTCTTCAGTGGTTGGAAAATCAAGAAGGTAGCGCATCGCCCTGTACATTCAAGAATAATGCACATAGCTTCGTTCTGTATCCTTTCCATCCTTTCTATCTGCTTACGGCTGAGAGTCTGGATCGCCAGCGCGTAATCAAAAACAGACATTACCAGCACCTCGTATAGAAGACATAGATGGCACCGCTCACAATTTGCTGCCACTATCACCCGCATCACAGCCAAACCCCGCTTGGCCTTTGTTATCACCTGGTCTATGTGCTCATTATAAGCAAGGCTTCAATCAAAACGTATCCCCAGGTAATTCATTGCCTGCGTTCTTTCCACAGTCGCTGAACACAGATTTACAGTTGATGTTGGAGTTGTTGAGAATATGATTATTCAAAGAGAACCATGTCACTGTTGCCTTTGTTGGGTTGACCATTGTCCCAGCTTCAACACACCAAGTACTTATGCGGTTGAGTTCGGCTTGTAGTTCCACAGCAACCTGATCTCTATCCTTACCCTGACGATACACTAAAGTATCATCGGCATATGACAATGTCCTCCCCGGTCCAGTGATCTGCTCGCTGGTGATTCTCACAGTGTAGGCGTTGAACAGCAGCGGAGATAATGGTGATCTATGTGGTAGGCCAGGATATATTTTTTTTTTGTCTTTCCGGTCAAGATGGCGGCGGACGGTTGTGTTGTTTTGTAACCGTTCCATTTTTCGCGTAGGAGATGGATATTTTCATCTCATGCGTGTAATTTGTGTGCCAGGATGTAATACCAGGAGGAACCTAGGAAAGTGATCAACATCGAAAAATTTGCATAATGAGCCACGTCACGAACATTTTGCTAAGAATCATTATGCGTAGAGGCAGGAAGAAAATACAATCTGAAATAGTGGAAGAACTATGTGGGTTCGTAGATGGCCAGGGCACAGAAAATACTGTGATTATGATGAGAACATTAACTGAGCATTCCATACACAAAGACCTGCATATTTTCTTCAGTTGCTCCACAAAGACTGTTTTTAAAGTAAGATATGTGAACATGATGAAGATGCGTGCATATCTACAAATTGATGGGAAAGAAATTAGACTTGTAAACAACATATACTGGAAACAACAAGCTGCCATAAAGATTGATAATGAAGTAGGTCAACATCAGCCGATTAAGAGAGGTGTGCGACAGGGAAGTGTAATGTCTCCAGTTCATTTTTTTCTATACCGTTAAAGTAGTTTTAGAAATTTAGTAGACATGAGAGGAATCACCTATGGGGGACATAACATCAAAAACATTGGATATGCGGATGATACAGTGTTGATTGCAGACAATGAGCAGGATTTGCAACATGCAGTATATAAGGTTATTCTACACCGAGAACAACTAGGGTTATAATCACATTGTAAGATTACAGAGATTACGACCGTCTCTAAGAAGAAAGAAATACCACAATGTAAAATAAGAAAATGTGAATAGTCTTAAACAAGTGAATCGGTACAATTATCTCGGAACAGTGATAACATATGATTGGAGGTGCATAACATATGATTGGAGGTGCATTGGAGAGATTAGAACAAGAATCGCTATGGCAACTGTAGCCTTTTGCAAAATGGAAAATATATTAACTAATAAAAAAATATCAATTGTAACGAGAAAAATAGTGTTGATGTGTCGGATCCATGGCGAAGGCGTTACAGACGCAGTTCGTAATCCCGCATACCGCGTTCGAAACACAGCTGTTGGCGACTTGGTAGCAAACCGCCTTACGATGTTTTTTTTTAATGAAATGGTATGGATGCCGATTGTTCAGAAAGCAGTGGCAAATTACTGAACGTAAAACTTGCCCAGGATTTGTTTTGAGTTGAGTTGAGCTAAGAACCGACATCACTGCATTCAGGACATTCCCATATACGCTCCGTCCACTCGTTCAACAGCCAGCGAAAAGTCACACTACTAATCGTTCCACTCGCTATCTGATTGAAAGGTCTCCTGGTCTTTACTCTCAGTTTTGAGATTCTTCCAGAGCCCCTGTTAATTTCCTCGCAATCTCATCCTTTCCACATACGGGTTCTCAGTCTGTTCTTCCACCTAGTCCCACCGGCGCACCACCACCTCTCCCTTGTCCATAGGTAGTCTACCACCAAGAGGTGCATTCCCAGTCAACCTATCAGCCTGTTACCCCCCCCCCCCCGCATGCACTCCCGCATGGTCAGGGCAAAAATCCATACAATTCTTACAATCTGTGACCTCTGAAGCGAAGTGAGCCATGCCATACGAAGCATTCCTTTCTCCACTTTAGTGAGCATACTTCTTGAATCCGTGATGAATACACTGTGTGTTACAGTGGTCTCCTCTAACCAACGGAATGCCGCTATGACAGCTTCTATAGTGTTTTTTGTCTTCTTTGCCTCAATATAAAATTCAATATCTCAGTAACCAACTGAGGGAAAATGGTGAGATTAGCACATAACCTTATCATTATGTCCACTATACAAAAATATTTTTGTTCTGGAGATTGTACAGCAGATTTCAATGTTTGTTTATATGCAGTATATAATTTACCTCTCCCGGATTCATGCCATCATTTTAAGAGTATTACAGCTTCAGAAAGACACACCCCCGCTCTATTTGAATTTTGTCTGGCGGTTTTCGTTTTGGCAGACTGAGGGAATTTATATGGGATAGTTCAGAGGTGTCGTCAAACTGTGGATTCTTTCATGAAACGTGATTATATAAATAAATTAGCTGGCTCGGCGGGGATCTATCTATCTATCTATCTATCTATCTATCTATCTATCTATCTATCTATCTATCTATCTATCTATCTATCTATCTATCTATCTATCTATCTACCTACCTACCTACCTACCGACCTACCTATCTATCTATCTATCTATCTATCTATCTACCTATCTACCTATCTACCTACCTACCTACCTACCTATCTATCTATCTATATATCTATCTATCTATCTATCTATCTATCTATCTATCTAGGCCAGTATATTCCACATGGCTAATAACAAGTGTCAGACCATTATCTAATATTACTGTGTCGTGTAGTTTTGATGTTCGCATTTTGCCCATACCTTTATAATGCATATCTTTAATATTGTTGCTGTTCTTTGTTAGCCTTGAATGATGTGTGAATGAAATAATTTATGAAAGAGAGTGATAGAAGGGCAGAATGTTAGACGGGCCTGCGTGCCCAATTCTTAACCCTTTGAAAATAAAGTTTGTTCGTTCCTTCGTTCGTTCTATCTGTCTGTCTGTCTGTCTGTCTGTCTGTCTGTCTGTCTGTCTGTCTGTCTGTCTGTCTGCCTGCCTGCCTGTCTGTCTGTCTGTCTGTCTGTCTGTCTGTCTGTCTAATATAATCTAATCTACTGGCCGACCAACCGAGCGAGCGAGCGACCGACCGACCGACCGACCGACCGTCCGACCGACCGATCGACTGTGTGTGTGTGTTTTTTTTTTTTTGCCTCAATATAAAAGAGACACTGACAACTATTTTCATAGTGCAAAACAAGTAATCATGTTCCGTCTCTGAATGGTAAACAGCAGAGTAGACAGTCTTTCACGAAGACTCAAAGCGGGTCTGTCACCCATGTGTACGTGTGAACAAACTACACAAACAGATCCTTAAAAATGGAAACATGATGACTAAATTGCGGTATCATTTCTGGTCACTCCATACGCACATTAACGCACAGCTATTTGGAAGCTTTCACGAACTCAATATAAAAAGGTAACATGATTACTTGTGTACACTTTAGCAGCTGAAGAAACAAGAAGGAAAAGAAAAATAAGGTAAGAAATATATTCCTTCTACTTTCCTGTTATTTACAAATTATTTATCCCGTGCCTCTGTAAATTCTGTCTTTACTAATATTACACATTGCACCCCTCTCGGGATTCTCCGTGGTGAAGTGGTCAAGCCGTCTGACTCGGGCTCCGAAGGTTGTATGTTCGATTACGGGCCGCGTCCTTCATTTCACGAGTGCATTTTTTCGGAGACTCCCGAGGGTCGTCGCTGGAGCTACGGAGTTCGTGCTTTGTGCGACGCTTTCCGCGCTGCGGAAAGAAACTGCGCCACATGGGATAAAAACCCGGTGCAATGCAGCCGACCCTGTCGATTTTAAGCTACTTCTTTCATTGCACCCACTCCCATACGAATCCGGATACGCCTTTGTGTGTCATCTGAATTGGCAGGTCTCCCATTACCGTAAACATAACTTTGTTAGCGAGAAATCACTAGTTGTTCAGCAAAACATCAAAGGAATGTCGCCGCTTTCAATGATTTAAGTTGTTTTTGGACCTATCAAAGACATATTCCTTGGGTGGGGGTAAATATAAGACGGCAGGAAAAATTTCATACCGATGCAACAGACAGTTTTCAAAATAATTGATCGTGAATGAAGGCATTCAAATCGGGACATACTATACCTCTTTCAACCACGTGACTGCTCTCGAGCACATGTCTCCCGACCGATGAAGCCGGACTGTTCCGGTGTGTCGACCTGCCTAGGCTACCATCTTTGTCCACCCAATTCGGAATATGTTCCGAAACCCTGCAATGTAACTGTCGCTCAGTTCTGCCTATGTAGGTGGCCTCGCATCTGCATGTACATTGGTAAATACAATTTGATTTGGCGTACACAGCTACAGGTTCTTTTACTGCTGGGACGGGTATCGGTACGGTTCTATACCTGATGACTAGAGCTGCAGCACAGAATGTTCGCTCGACTGCTGTGGTGAGCCGGTCCCGCAGACGTTGCATTACGTCATCTCCTCGGAAGGTTAGCTGGATGAATACCTTGAGTTTAGGGACTGTAGTTACTTCTGATTTCGCTTTGGGCTGTTGGCAGTGGCGCTTTATAAATCCTGTGGAGTACCCATTCAGGTTTAAGGCATTCTTCAGAGTTTCAAATTCCTCTGTCAGTGTGTCCTGGGTGCATATCTTCCTAGCACGGTCGAACAGGGTCCGTACTAAGCCCCGTTTGTACTGGACAGGTGCGAAGCTCTGAAAATTTAAGTATTGGCCAGTCCATGTTTCTTTGCGTACACCGATCTTTGAATTGTGCCGTCTGCTCTACGTCTCATTAGGATATCTAGAAACGGCAACGCTTCGTTGTGTTCGTGTTCCATAGATAACGAGATGTTTATATGTGTCTCGTTCATTGTGGCCTGGAACGACGTCGTTCATTTGCGAATGAAGGTCTAATATGATGATGCATGTAAGTCCAGCAAGTGTATGAGTGAAGTTGCAAAATGGCGTGACTCCTGTGACAGACTGTTCACGACCGGGTCAGGCACATCTATTAGTGACCCCAGGATCGACTGCAACCGTTGAGGGCCTCGTACAGGAAAGCCGCTGATTGACTGTAAGTGTCATTGCCGCACATCTTGACATCAGCCAAGGTTCAGCACGGCACTTCATCCATGATGTGCTACAGTACCACAAAGTGTCTGCAAAGTAGGTGCCATGGAAGATTAATCCAGAATTGGAAACATGTCGCACTGAAGCTTGTCAAGAACTGTATCAGTGCTTAGAAGCAGGATTTGATGGTTTCCTATCAAGAAGTCTTACTGGAGATGAAACCTTAGTTCACTACCACGAGCCGGAAACGAAGAGAGCGATCAAGGAATGGCACTACTCCCTCTCCCCGAAACCAAGGAGGTTTCGCACGCAGCCATCTATCTGCAGGCAAGGTTATGCTGACTCTTTTGTGATGCACGAGGCGTTAGTTTAGAGCACTAATACCAAGAGGGAAAACTGTCACCAGTGACACGTATACATATCTTCTCAGGAATCATCTTCGACCTACAATAAAATCCAAACCACGTTGACTTCTGAGTAAAGGTGTCATTTTGCAACATGACAATGCTCGACTTCATACTTTCCGTGTAACGGTTGAAACCATCGGAGACCTCCACTTTCAGTGTGTACCACATCTCCCGTACTCGTCAGACCTAGCCCCAAGTGATTTCCACATGTCCGGACACCTCAACAAGTCATTGGTACATGCCAGGGTGCGAATGATGGGCTTAGGCGAATTAACAGATTCCTAGGGATATTAGTTATTACTTCTCGCCTCCTGTCCCATTCGCCACCGTGGTTGATTCTCTCTCGGCTTCGTCATCTAGCCCGTGAGACGGGCTCTATTAATTTAACATTCATCTGCACTTTGGTGATAACTCTCCCACACTCTTATCTTGTTGAAGGTGAACTCTGCAATTCCTTTTAGACTACATCAACTCACCATCGAACACAACACGACCCACCAACATAGATATAACTCGGATACAAGTGTAGGTTTTCATCTATAATCAACACTCTAGAGTAGACATTGTCACAATCATATATTCTACAACGTAATATATACGACACTACTATACACTCAGTAAAATGGCGGCATTGTGCTAAGCCACAGCCATCTTCTCTACGTGGTGCATCCGCACGGAACGACGTCCACGGCTAGAATCGAAATCTGGATGCCCTTGTCACCTTCGCAATCACGTGGGTTCACTCCGGTGACAATCTCGCTCGCCACGTAGATCAGGATCAACGATTGTCACGTCCTTCTGGGTGACTGTTCGTCACTATCCCATAAGGTACAATTCAACCTATGGCATTTCGGAGACCTCCGCTTTCAGTGTGTACCACATCTCCCGTACTTGTCAGACCTAGCCCCAAGTGATTTCCACATGTCCGGACACCTCAACAAGTCATTGGTACAGCAGATCGTGATGAGTGGTTACAGAGGCGACAAAGACAATTTGATTGCTACAGGAATCCAAGCACTTTATCGGCGCTGGAGTCGAACGCAGTGGTGATAATATCAAAAAAGGATACATTTTTTCTGTACCTTTTCAGAATATATTCACACAAACATACACACGAAGCCTGTAACGTTTTCTTTTTAATCCCACTCGTAGTCGTAATGATTGAACGTTCTGATTGCGTTTATAAAACTCTTCGCCACAGAGCCGGCTATGGTACTAATAAAGGCCCACACAAATTCTTTTGTCGTCTGTTTTCTCTCTTGTTTTATATTCTTTCTTACTCTGACGTCATCTGGTGAATTGCGTTGCAATGTTTCGTCTAGTCTGTGGCTCAGAACATCCGACTTTGACAAGCATTTTTCAGGTTGGTTTTCCCTAACCTGCTGTTGTCCTCAGTCTTACCTGTAAGGCAGCAAGCAAGCAGTATTGTATCTCTCTTTGTCTGGTCCCTATCCTTAGACCTGTCCGAAGTGTCAGACCCTACCAGTACCTGTGATAACGCTTTGGGATCATTGGATCTCACACGATAGCCATGCCATTGTCTTGTCACCTATATATATATATATATATATATATATATATATATATATATATATATATATATATATATATATATATATATATATATTGTTGTTAAGGATGTCAAGAGTGTTCAAAACGTGAAATCAGGCAGACGAACACGGTGACGTCATGGGGGAAGTTTGAATAAGACCGCCCCACTTTTGACATGCACCAAAGAGGAGCAGCGATTTGTTATCCGTGCTTTTATCTGTGAAGGGGTGAAATTTACAGAAATTCATCTGCGAATGAAGGCTCAGTATGGAGATACATGCCCGTCTGTCCAGAAAATGTATAAGTGTATGAGTGTATGAGTATGAACGGCAATTGTAATTTCTATCACACTTTTAAGGTTTGCACTTGAAGTCTTCTCGTATTTTATCGAAGCCTGTATCACGTTACTAGCTTTGACAAACTGTTTACTACAACATAGATTCATTCGCTTAACTACAGCCGTGTTGACTGGTAGCTTTTCGCAGCGCGTCATTATTGTGTCCATGTTTGATGCAAGGAAGCCAGTTTGACTTTCAGTGATATATACTTTCAACAGAATTACATTGTAAGAAGAAAGAGATGATGGTCGTCTCTAAGAAGAAAGAAATACCACAAAGTAATATACGGTAAATGGGAATATTCTAAACAAGTGAATTGGTACAATTATCATGGAACCGTCATAGCATCTGATGGGAGGTGTCTTGAAGAGGTTAGAACAAGAATCGCTTTGGCTTTTGCAATATGGAAAATTTGCTGACCAATGAAATGATGTAACTTGGAAAGAGAATGAGTTTTGAAGTGCTACATAGAGCATGTACATGGGTATGGATATAAGACGTGGATAATTAGCAGACAAGCTAAAAATACATCTAATGGCAGTGAAAATGTAGTTTCTAAGGAAACTGCAAAGAATACCGTGGAAATATAGAAAAACCAATGAGCAAGTCCTCAAGAGGCACCAGCAGACGTTTCTTATATTCTTAACAAGGGAGTCAACATATAAATCCATCCATGTTTTCTGAGATCGCAATTTGTGGAGAACACCGATGGCCCACGTCAGCCGGCAAGGCACTTTATGATGACGATGATGATGATAAAGAAGTGTACTAGTCGCTTACAGCCGCCTCCCTGGCGAAGGCGTTAAGGACGTTGTCCGTACTCCTTTATACTCTCGTACGAAACACAGCTGCGCGAGATTTGGCAGCGGATCGCGTCGCGTTGGTTACATGTCCTGTAAAATATAAGCGAAAAAAAAGTCGGTTACACGACGTTCTGAAAGACTACTTATGTATCTACTGGAAATAATTAGCGGGTGGTGTAGTGAGCTAGAGAGCGGCCCACGTGTTGTTGTTAGTAAAGATCTCACGTTCGCAACTGTAGACAGAAGGTCTCTGTGTAGAGATAATGAAGACTGTTACCAATACGCATGGTCATTTCTTACAGGGGGAACAACAGTAGACTATAATTCACAGATGCTTAGAAATATTGAACAGTCAGATAAATATAGTTGCGGAAAGAAAAACATACAGGTTTATCCAATGGGAGCTCAATATAATAATGGGTTGCTTATAAAGACAAACAAACAAGAGAATAATTATGTATTCGAACATGTAAACAGACATGAAAGTCTAACAGATCCAATGCGAAACAATAAAAGTTGGTTTGGACCAAACATGATGTACAATCAAATTAATAAGTGTTGTAATGTAAATTTACAAGCTGTGATCATTAAACTTGTGGAAGATGCCGCGTATTGAAACACACAACACGATAACCCTCGTACGGTGATATATGATATATCGCCCTTCTGTCCAGATGGGAGGTCATATTTGTCTATGTACTATCCTGTGGCAGTGAATCAGCTAGGAAAGTTAGTTACGGAGGGAAGTGGGTCGGGGAGGCTGAGAAAAGAAAGAGAATCTGGACTAAGAGAGAGAGAGCGAGAGAGAGAGAGAGAGAGAGAGAGAGAGAGAGAGAGAGAGAGAGAGAAAGATAGATTTTAAAGACTGTTTTGGTTGTGAAGTTCTGAATAGGACAAATCACAGAATGAATGACTGAATCAATGCATGAATGAATGAATAAATGAATGAATGAATGAATGAATCGTCATCTTCCACTTTTACCGTGAAGCGTCGACAGAAGAAAGGCTGAAATTTCAAGGACCTATAAGTGGCACTCGAAAATATGATCCAGTGTGATTGTACAATGTCTTTGATGTCGTCAATTAATTTTCTTTCTAGGCGTCCTCTTGCTGTCGTATCAGATCTTCTTTGATGTAGAGCCAGTGCTGGTACTCTTACTTGATGGTGTTACGTTGTAACGTGATAGCCGAGCCATTTGATCTTCAGTCTTTCAATATGTGTAGCACAAGTCGTTGATCCAACTGTCCGTCTGATAACATTATTAATGAATGGACAAATGGATGCCTGACTGAATTAATTAACAATTATAATCAGACACTCAAAACAAAACATGAAATAAAAATTAAAGATTAATCATCATCATCATCATCATCATCATCATCATCATCATCATCATCATCATCATCATCATCATCATCATCATCATCATCATCATCATCATATTTCACTTTTTCCGTCAAGCGTTGGGAAGGGGGGGGGGGGTAGGGGGTTTGGGTAGGAGGAATAATTGGCGCCGCTCCAGTACCCGATGGGTGACACTGGATAGTGTTTTTTCGTGTGACCATGCAATGTCTTTGATGCCGTCAGTCCATTTTCTTCTGCTGAATGTGGAACTCGGTTTATTAATATAATTGTGCAGCCCGCCCTCGTCACTGTAAAACAAGCACAGATCGTCTATTAATAACAACTCATTTATTGCGAGTAAATCTGTTATTTAATCTGAAGTAAAGAATTCGAAATGTTCGGTTCTCTCAAGGCTATGTGGATATTAAATATCAGAGGAGATAGCACACATCTCTGTCTCACTCCTGTTCTGACTGTGAACATATCTGATATACCTTCTAGTTTTCTTACTGCTCTTCAGTTCGATTTGTACATGTCTATAATGTTTCATAGCAATTGTCCTTGTATTCTGTAGTCTTAGAAGATGGTCCATAATATGTATTTATCTAGTCTACAGAAAGTATTTTCCTGATCGCCATTCACAAATGCTTAGAAATACCAACCTTAAACCCGGGCGTCCGTCCTATAGGTATTAATAAATAATATACAAATATGAAGTAACGGGTAGCTTTACAAAACACAAATACGGAAAACAAAAGACGCTGCGGCGACACGTCTTCATCAGGTTTATATATTATTGAGTTTTCTTGTATTTGTTTGTTACGTGTTCTGTTATATTGTGTAAAAAGACGGCGACTGCACTAGCCAGGCGGCCTTAATTCCTCAGGCTCAAAGACACCCCTGCCATACACCGCAAGGTACTACATTGGCAGTAAATGACAGTGACAGCTATGACAGTACGACAGTTAGGATAATTTGTAAGAATTAATATCTCCTTGTAGCATAATTCTCGCCATGGCGTTATCGTTTAACTGACCACGATATTATCATAACCATTTTTGCAGACAATCATCTCCAAGTTACTATTATTTGTGCATCGTTAATTAAGGGAACCATCAAGTCATCTGTCTGCCCTGGAGTGGTTAGTTCACGAGGGAATTACATGCACTCTGTTTCAGGTTAGTTAGTTGAATAATCCCGTACATGACATCACATTATCCTCCAGCATGTTTGGCTGTTTGTGATTTCTTGGCCAGTTTACGTTGAAAAATGTTTACTATTGTTACTGAAGACATGACAGTAATAGTATTGTATGAAAACCAATGCACGGCGGTCTGCTTCCAAAACATTCGCAGCTGTGTTTCGAAAGGGGTGTGTAGGATTACTAATTGCATTCGTAACCCCTTGGCTATTTCAAGTAATAATATAACATTTAACAGATATAAAGGACCCTGTTACACGTCACAGCGTCCGCTGGGCATATTGTACGCGACCCATATTTCTATAGACCAATCGCAGCTCTGTGTATGACGCGGTCAATATCCCACCTGCCGCCATTACTTCCAAAGTTAATTACCTAGAACCCATTATAGAACTAACCGTTGTTGGAGCCTCGGGCAACTTTATCCGATACAGATTGAATCCAACACCAACAGGTAGTCAGGCGAGAGCTTAATCCATATGCTGTCGCTAGCATGTAAGTCATCTCATCTCGTGTTCCGCTTGTAACTTGCGGTGTCGAGGTGAAGCATTAACAGCGGGAGATTGCTCGTGTATCGGCTTCACATATCGAGATTCCCATGGGGTCTGTTATTACCTGTGTCCATCGTTTACATGGTCGATCTCTTCTTCTTTTTAAGTAATGCAATCTACAAATGTGTGTCTTCCTGGCCTAGATGTTAAACGAATTTCTCCGTAATCCAGTTTATCCACGTAGGGTAACGCAGCGCGCGAGAATTGGAAACTGTTCTCGTCACGTTGGTAACTCACGGAATAAGTGAGCCAGCCGTTTAGAAAGCAATGGCAAACTACTGTGCATAATCTTGCCAAGAAATCAACGACAGCGATAAATTACTGGTGTTGACAGCGATGTCCTGTTAAGGATATATATATATATATATATATATATATATATATATATATATATATATATATATATATATATATATATATATATATATATATATTTGCATATCCTTAACAGGGCGTTGCAGTCACCATCAGCATTTATCAGCTGATGTACTAGGCAAGATTACGCTCAGTAGTTTGCCATTGCTTTCTGAGCGACCGGCTCACATACCCCGTAAGTTACAAACACGGCGAGAACCGCTTCCAATTCTCGCGCAGGTTACTCACGAGAATATGCGGGAATGCGGAGAAAGACGTTAACCCCTAGGCCAGAAAAAAAATCTACAAATGTCTCAGATGTAATCAAGGGGAAGCAATCAGATCAAACACTTGCTAACGTGTTGCTCTGATGTTTAGTTTTATTGTTTTTGCAATTTTGTGATTTTCACAGTTCTTCTTCTTCTTCTTCTTCTTTTTATTTTTCTTTCTTTCTTTCTTCTTCTTCTTCTTCTTCTTCTTCTTCTTCTTCTTCTTCTTCTTCTTCTTCTTCTTCTTCTTCTTCTTCTTCTTCTTCTTCTTCTTCTTCTTATTATTATTATTATTATTATTATTATTATTATTGTTATTATTATTATTATTTTTTCCTACTTATTTTGCCGTGAAGTGTCGCAGAATGGAGGTAGATGTAATTGTCTGTCTTTCGCTTGTCTTCTTGCTCGTGCGAATGTCGTATTTGTTTTTCTCAATGTCGCTTTTACTCCATCTATCCATCTATTTCTGGGTCGCCCTCTCGCCTTGTATCCCGATGTTCTCACGTAGAAACCTCTAGTCGCTGGTAGATCGTGTTCCACGTAAGCTAAATGCTCGAACTATTTAATTCTTTATTCTATAATGTTAGCAATGGCTGCTATACAAACTATGTTCTAGATTTCTCGTACACAATGTCATCAAAAAATTTGCCCCACAGTCCATATGAAGCAGCATGCGGCGAATGGCTGTCGTCTGCTGGAGTAATTCTTTGTACTCCAAACAGAATGGCGCTATAAATAGTTGAAAAACATTCTTGTGTAACGACCGCCATTTCGACACACTTTTTGAACCCCCCCCCCCCCCCCCCCCCAAAAAAAAAATAATAAATAAATATTTCTTTCTTTGATAACAGCCATGCAACCATTCGCTGTATATTGTTTCACGATGGAATGTGGAGTACATTTTTTAATGACGTCGTGTACTTCATTTTTTAAATTTGTCTACATACAAAGTGTAGTGAGACTTTACAGTGTCAACAACCTAGATTATACACAGGTACGCTGGCCACTTCATCCATACCTCACAGAAAACAGTTGTATGGATGGAAATCATTCTACGTTTATTACAGGCGAATCCGCTCGTACATATACAATCAGGCGGTAATGGCCTATTCACTTATACACTGCTCGCCTCTCAAAACCCACACATAAACCAATACAGTCTTCACTCTCGCTATTTCTAACATGCGTTCTCATAAACTACACAATGGCTAGGAAGATCACACAAGTCCTTTTCTGGCTGACTGTCGAGTCCCGTCTGTCCCAAGTTTACACTGCTCGCTGGCTTGCTCGCCCTAACGTCCCGTGCGGTCATCAGAACTACGTGCTGTGTCACCTGTCACGTAGTCCAGTCGTCCAGTACTCGCTAACCTGGGTTTGTACTACTGTTCAGTCTGTTTACGGGAGTTCTCCCGTGAACTAATGTCTCCTGTCCTATCCTCGGGGTTGGTCCCTGCTGTGTCCTAGATATGACACGTCCGCGTCCTAGTCTAAGTCCTGTCCTATATATGTTCTAATTTATAACTTCTTGTACTGTCTCTCTCTATCTATTCCTTTGTAAAGGTCCTTATCTACGTCTTGTCTCTGTCCTTCCCCTACTTCTGTCTCTTGTCCTATTATGTCCTGTTCCACACTTTGACATGCTCTCGTCGACCCCCGTATTGCATCACCAAATTCAACTTAATAGGTGTGACGCAATGTTGTCGTAGCATATAAAAAATTAGTCGGATCTAATTTGTCAAAGTGTTTGTTAGGGTTAACTTGTCATGTCTTTGGGTACAATCACTGACTTATACAAGTCTGATAAAACATTGATGTATCTACCCACTGGCTTATGATCAGAATCCCACACATGTGTATTGTTGGTGAGAGTATTACTCTTTTACATTACATTTCTGGATGCTGTCTCGAACCAAGGCCGATCTGTTTATCACACACTGCCTTTCAAATGTTGATTCCCGACATCCCGAACAAATTGTTCTTATTATAGGAACAATGCATGAATAAAATGCATGGCTCTCGTGCAATGTTTCTCCAACATCTATTACATATTGTGTGTTTGCTGATGTTCACCTATCTAACTTCCGTTTGTGGATAAACCCTTTAATGTGTTTTCATCATTTATCTAAGTCTGTTGTGTCCCCTGAGCATGTGTTATGTCCCTTTTTATATTACAGCTGTTTGCATTTTTATCTGTTTGTATTCCTGGTTGTTTGCGTGTTTATTTATATTTTATGTATGCTTAAATTAGAAACATAGGTGTATGTTTATAATTCATGTGAATAAAGTTTTCAAACGTCGCAGGTAGGTTTATGCAAGTCTCAAATCAATGCGTATGCTCGATTTGTGACTGCGTCGCCGAACTGAGACGCTGGAAAATATTGCTATCTCCATAATGTAATAGTGGCTACAGCACACATAAAACTACACGGTCACATGTGTCACACGGAAGACGAAGACAATTTATAAAAAAAACTCATGGGTGCGGAAAAAATGCACCAATTTCATTCATACTATATTTAATACATTCACCCTCCCTTGCACTCGTCTTTTGCTCACTACATTCAGATAACACAGGTTTAAAAATACCCTTGTCCATAAAATAAAAATGGGCTCATTTTAAACTTTTCTAGAGCCAAATAGTGGTACTCTTCAGTAGTACTTTCTATATATTCTACAGTATTTACACGGTTAATGGATTGCTTACAGCAATCCTAAGGATCCTAACTATTCTACCTAAATGTTGTACTCTAATTTGGTGTGCTGAGAGTTGCTAACTAAAGAAAGATAATTTAAGTAATTAAAAAAAATATAGGAGAAATGTGTTGGTTCCCTTAATGTAAAATATAGGTAATGATGCTAATAATTTCTAATTAAATTTAATTGTAAACTAATCTATCTTATAATTTCGCTACGTTCTCCTAACTATACTATGCTTAATTATGGGATGGTAGTCGCTTACAAGACTTGTAAATTCTAGTTATCCTAGTGTAACAATGTTCATGCATAACTATAATCTATATCTAAATGGAAGTGAGTGGATTAGGTTATTGCTAGATTAATTGAAATGATAAATTGTCACGTTTTTATATGTGTAAACTAAACATAAAGAAAATATATTTGATAGTGAAACTTCAATAAAACTCATGTTATAAATCATCAATACATACAATTTCTATTAATATAATACCTAAGCTAAGTTGGTCGTCGCTCCAGTTGCAGATAATGACGTCGCGTCTTCCTTCCTTGAATATTTACTTTTTTACTACAGTTTATATACATAGTTCAATATTCACAGCATTTGGCTATGCTCTTGACGAAGTATATCTACACAGTTCTTTTTATATTGTTCGATATATATAGTACTTATCGATGCTGGTGATAACGAATATACATACAGTTCTTACTTACAATGTTCGACATTAATGTCAATTATCGATGCTGGTGCTAAAGAATATCTACACCGTTCTATTAACACTGACTACTCTGTCTGACAACAACTCTACTGTTGCTGTCAAAGTCGATGACTGTGTTGTGTTCTCTTTCTGTTGCACTTCGAAGTTCGAGGGTCTAGTCAGCAAATCTGCCAACGTGTTGCTGCTACCCTTAATGTGCTTAATAGAAAATGAGTAATTACGAAGTATAAGAGCCCAACGATATATTCTGTTGTTCTTGGGAACTCCTGTTTCCATGACTGTCAGCGGGGAGTTGTCAGTTTCGACGACAAAATGCGTTCCTGCCAGGAATCTATGTAATTTACGGACACAGTATACAATAGCTAATGCCTCCAGTTGAGAGACATCGTACCTTGCTTCAATTGGAGTGAGCTTGCGGCTTACATACATTATTGGATGAAGGATTCCATCATATTCATGTAATAGTGCGCCCGCCACAGTTACTGCACTGGTGTCAGTTCTAAGAATATATTGCAAATCTGGGTTAGGTAACCGAAGGATAGGGATATTACTAAAAAGATGCTTAAGTTTTGACATTGCACGAATTAAAATAGCATCTTGTACATCAATTTTCACATTAGATTTTAATAGATTAGAGAAAACACTGGTAATTTCCGCCAGATTGGGGATACATTTGTTGTAATAATTCACTAACCCAAGTAAACTTCTCACTTGCTTATTGGTGATTAACATAGTGAGGTTCAAAATTTTGGTTACAATTTTGTCATCAGTTTTCAAGTGGCCTTTAGATATAGTATGGCCTAAGAAATCAAATTCTTCCAATGCCAACTCAACTTTGGTTGGCTTGACTGTAAGTCCAAACAACTTAATTCTTTCGAAGACCTGTCTTAACGTTTGTACGTGTGTTGTCCAGTCTGTTGTATGTACACAAATGTCGTCTATGTAAGTTTGGGTATTTGTTACCCCACGCAAAAGATCCCTAATAAGAAGGACAAAAGTTGCAGGCGCATTGCGTAGGCCGAGAGGAAGAAAGCGCCACTCGTATAGACCTAAAGGTGTTGCAAAGGCAGTAAGATGGATATAATCATTATTCATAGGAATTTGCCAGTAGCCTTTAGTTAGGTCAAGTTTTGAAAATATGGTAGATGCTGACATGTTTAAGATTAGATCGTCACAGGACGGAATAGGTTCTGCGTCTGTCTTCGTGATAGAATTTAGCTTTCTGTAGTCGACGCAGTCTAATAGTCGAATCCTTCTTCTTTACTAAAACTATAGGAAAGGAGTACTCTGATTGGGATTTCTGGATTATCCCACACGACTCCAGACTAAGAATTTCCTTGTCGAGATTGTCCCTATAATTCAGAGGGATAGAGTACGGTCGACATTTGATAGGAGTATAGTCGGAGAGAACAATGGAGTGTTGTATCCTATCTGTCTTACCTGGAATGTCTGAGAAGATTTGTTTGTATTCTGTTAATAACGCTAATGTCTGTTGTTTTTGTTCGTCTGTCATTTTCGGTCCCAGATGTATACTGTCGATTGTCGTAGTAGTGTCTACTTTCGGTACTGGTAGTTCAATGTCATCGTCCTATGTCTGATTGATTATTGTGGTTGCACTGTGTTCGTCTACTGTCTCCTGTTCTTCTCTTGAGAAATATGGTTTGAGCATGTTGATATGGAATATTTTGAGTTTGTTGTTCATTGATATTTCATAGTCAACATTTGATACTTTTCTCACTATTTTGAATGGCCCGTGCCATGACGTTAACAGTAAGTCACTTTTAGCAGGTAATAAGAGTAACACCTCTTGTTCCGTTTCAAGGTGTAAGGTTTTAGCACCTTTATTGGCATTAGCCTTATCTGAATAGGTTTCTCTCCATGCTTTTATTTCTTTAGCGGTACAATTCTTCACTTCTGGCAGACACCCGATTTTCAGATCAGTACACGGGTTATGCAAGATGGCGCATGTAAATGTGCCGGACAAGAAAGGAGTGTTTATACGGGCTGTTGCTAACGGGTACTTTTCTATATTACCCGAAAAAGTTCGGCATTTTACGACCCTGCCTGTATAGTCTTCTGGCTTAGCCAGTTCCTTCCTTAGACCGATAATGGTACTCCCGCTATCGATTAACAGTTGGCACGGCTTATCATTCACCATTCCGTAGTGGAATTCTAGTTTGCCTCTGGAGGCAACTGCTGCGTTTGCATTTTCACTTAAAAACGGCACTGTATGCCCGCATTTCAGCACTCCGTCTTCATGGAACTGATGACATATAACACATCTATCGAAGATAAGTACATCACTCGCAGCTACCACATTCTCTGAAAATTGTAACATTTCTTCAGTCTCACTTTCATGCTCACTTTCACTCCCAGATGATGTCTCAACAAGTACAGCATTAGTAGCTCTCAATCGCTGACGTCCTACACATCTTGAACTATAGTGGCCGTAAGAATGGCAAAAATAACATTTGACCGCTCGTCTATAGGTCTCTCTTTTATTTTATTGTTTCTTTACCATCATCTCAAGATGAGATGGGTAATTCGGATGTTTGTCACACATCCCAAATTGATCATGAAAAAATGTGCAATATGTGCACTGTGGTGGCTTGGCTTTTTGATTCTCCCTAAATTTGAAAGGTTTCTAGTGGTCTACTATTGGCAGCTGCCACTATCTCGCTTTCTTCGTTGTTAGTTTTAAATATGTCCCTATTGGACGAAAAATAAGCTGATCCCCTATTTTCTAATTGTTCTAACGACTCTACATCAGCTTGCTGTAGGAATTTTGCAAAGGGAGTTGGGACAGTCGAGATAATTTTATCCATAATCATCAGGTCCCTGAACTTTTCATAGCTTTTGTTCACCTTTGCAGCGTTCAGCCACTTATTGTACAAACTTTGTACGTTAGAGACATCTATATATATAAATCAAAGTGTATGTATGTAAATATGTATGTATGTAAATATGTATGTCCTTTATTTTTTCGCTAACGGCCCATCCGATTGAGATGAAATTTTCTACACGCCTTACTTTCATTCCAGAGCTGTCAACTGTCATAGTTTTTTTTCCTTCTTCCTCCTCCTCCCTCCTCCCCCTCCCAAAATACGTACGTAAATATATGATGATGATGATGAAAGAATCCCCGAACCAAAACGCTAGGGAAAGGGAAGAAAATGACGTGACTACACATTAGCTAAGGGACTTAACTCTAGAAAAAGTTATTTCAAGGGGCATAACTTTTAATAACATTGTTGTATAACTTATAGTCATATTGTTGTATCGTTTTCAATGATTTATAAACTCTTTGTCTATAGTTATGTACCGGCATATGAGTTATAATAAATAATGATACAATCTTTTAGACATTTTCAAAGTTTACATAAAAATAATGCATAATGCATAACATTGTAACTCATCTTTCTATACTTAAGAAGTTATCTAAAAGATGTTGAACAATATCATCGCATCTTTAGTGTTTTCCGCCATCATATCGACACGATTCGCTTGACAGCACTTCTCAGCGCTATCAAGCCAAGACGCCTTACACATTTCAAGCAGTCTGATACGGGGGGAAAATGGCACGTCGTAATAGCACAAAGAAACAAGCAGCTTCCAAGATGCATAGTGAGAAAACCGACCAGACTATCAAGAATACGAACCTGCCTTTGGAGAGTCTGCATGCAAGCTGTAATAAAGTATCTGAACCTACAGTCAATGAAACTACCAATAAGAAGAGCGACGACTACCCACAGACGAACACAAAAACTTGTGAGAGGAAGGAGGACCAAGACACCAGAATCAGAAACACTGATTCAAACACAGTCAGATGGGTGGTCAAGCGGCTAAAAATGGAGCTTACTGATCAACAAATACAGAAGCAGCTGCAGGAAGAAAATCTTCACGTCAACATTTTGAAGGCAGAGCGGATTCTTACCTACTCAGAATTAAATGAGATGCTCCACAACAGGGACTGGGCGAACCCGGGCCCGGTCAGACAGACAGACAGACAGACAGACAGACAGACAGACAGACAGACAGACAGACAGACAGACAGACAGATAGATAGATAGATAGATAGATAGATAGATAGATAGATAGATAGATAGATAGATAGATAGATAGATAGATAGATAGATAGATAGATAGATAGATAGATAGATAGATAGACAAAAAGACAGGGAGGGAGGGAGGGATAGACGGAGGGATGGGTCTATTAGACAGACAGACAGACAGAGATAGATAGACAAACAGACAGACAGACAGACAGACAGGGAGGGAGGGAGGGAGGGATGGAGAGACGGAGAGAGAGACGGAGGGACGGGTAGGCAGACAGATAGACAGGGAGGGAGGGAGGGATAGACGAGGGAGAGACAGAGGGATGGGTCTATTTGACAGACAGACAGACAGACAGTCAGACAAGCAGACAGACAGACAGACAGATAGTCGGTAACGGGAACGAGAACTTATATGACTCATCTTTTGGTGCTTAATTGAAGAAGTTATCTACCGTAAATTTATTTGTACATGTAATAGTTTTTATCTGGCCTTTTATAAGGGCCAAGAAAATATGAATTAAATGAGATTCTCCCCACCTTTTCGCTGCACAATGGAGCACCGAGAATAAACAAATGCCACGTCATACAGTACGTGGCATAACTACCTAACGGTAGTTTGTGGGCATTCGAGCTCCAGCCTTCGATGAACTCAGAGCATTTCTGACACTTTCTAACATCATAACATCTTCAGAAAGTAATCGGAGAGAAGTAGATGACAACTCCCGTAAACGCCGTGAAAAGCTGAAAGTATTCAATTCAGATAAGTACCGCAGTGGTTTTGATTGTTGCCTGTTAAAATAGCATCTTTAGTTTTTTGAATGCTGTAAATATTTAGGTATTTTGTAAGATAATTTGGATTTTGGGTGGTGTGTCAAGTAACAAAAATGTCGACACTAAAAGAATACATAGAAGCTGGTAAAGACCTAGGCTTTAGTGGAGACAAACTTGAACAGTGGGCAGATAAAAAGTACAGAGAATATACAGATAGGAAAGCAGAAATTGAAAGAGAAGAACGAGCACAGGAGCGACAGAATCAAAAAGATCTAGCAGAATTGGCTGAAGCCACCAAATTAAAAGAGCTAGCTGATGCCACCAAACTAAAAGAATTAGAAATAACTAAAAAAGTAGAAGAAACACAATTAAGAGAAAGACAACTGGAAATTGAGGCACAAACCCAGTTGAAGATGAAAGAGCTGGAAATAGTATCTCATGTGCACATTGCAACCACGAAATTAAAAAGTATAGAGGAGGAAAATAAGTATAACAAGTACAAAGGGATAGTCAAACCCTTCTGCCAAGGTGACTCAATCTCTGCCTGGACTGAAAATGTAGAATTTCAGCTGAAATTCCAGGAAATAGTGAAAGAACACTGGGCAATGATCTATATGAAGAACTTTTCAGGGGCGCCCTTAAAAGTAATAGAGTCTATTCACCAAGACCTATGGAACGACTACGATTACATTCACCCATAGGACCTAGATAGGGGGCTGCGTGGTCTCGAGGTATGGTGTCCGCCTCGAGTGCTGGAGGTCCCGGGTTCAGGTCCCGGTGAGGACCGGGATTTATTTAAAAAATCCACCTGGACTTCCAGTAATAAAATTTCCCCTGGTCTCTGGGTAGTGAGATCGGACGTCCGTGTGCCCGTGTGTATTGTAGCGCACGTAAAAAATCCCTTGGCAGTTGGAAATCGGAAAAGAGTAGCCTAATGGCGCTGCCCGGGCAAAATTTCGAGTTAAAAATCTACCCAAAGTATTTCGGGATCCTCGCCGATGCAACGGAGTTCGTGCATTGAGCTGAGTTTCTCCAGACTCAGGTTTGAGTTAGGAGGAAAACGGAGCACTATTGGGTTAAACCGTGTGCCGAGATGTTGATCCAACGACTAAACTAAACCTAGATCATAGACAGGTAAGCTGGCCACTTCATCCATACCTCACAGAAAACAGTTGTATGGATGGAAATCATTCTACGTTTATTACAGGCGAATCCGCTCGTACATATACAATCAGGCGGTAATGGCCTATTCACTTATACATTGCTCGCCTCTCAAATCCCACACATAAACCAATACAGTCTTCACTCTCGCTATTTCTAACATGCGTCCTCATAAACTACACAATGGCTAGGAAGATCACACAAGTCCTGTCTGGCTGACTGTCGAGTCCCGTTTGTCCCAAGTTTACACGGCTCGCTGGCTTGCTCGCCCTAACGTCCCGTGCGGTCATCAGAACTAAGTGCTGTGTCACCTGTCACGTAGTCCAGTCGTCCAGTACTCGCTAACCTGGGGTTGTACTACTGTTCAGTCTGTTTACGGGAGTTCTCCTGTGAACTAATGTCCCCTGTCCTATCCTCGGGGTTGGTCCCTGCTGTGTCCTAGATATGACACGTCCGTGTCCTAGTCTAAGTCCTGTCCTATACCTATTCTAAGTTATACCTTCTTGTACTGTCTCTCTATCTATTCCCTTGTAAATGTCCTTATTTACGTCCTGTCTCTGTCCTTCCCCATCTTCTGTCTCTTGTCCTATTATGTCCTGTTCCACACTTTGACATACAGACACCCGGTATTATCATTATTGTTGTATTATTATTATTGTATTATCATTATTATTGCCAGCGTCTGTGATGAAGATGTAGCAAACGCGTTTGAAATCAGCTGCGGGTGATTGTAGAACATACTGTCTTATGTTGATGTTTAACTAAGGTATGATCGTCAGTCGTTCAGAAAGATATGTCAAATTATTGAACATAAACTTCTTCTTCTTCTTCAACGTTCCGAGCCATTGAGGTTCTTTGCTTCAGATAAAATCCGTCTCCATTCGTCTCTCTGGTTGACATTCTCTTGCCAGTCACTGATTCCAAGTGCTTGTAGGTCTGTATGTATATTATCTCTCCACCGTCTTCTTGGTCTACCTCGGGGTCTGCGGTCATTTATTTCCTGAGTGTAAGCGAGATTTGTTTCCCTATTGTCTCTCATTCTTTCTATATGCCCCAGCGATGGTAGTCTATTAGCCTTCATGATACCAGTGATTAGCGGGGTCTTAAACAAATCATAAATGTCTTTGTTACTTCTTCTTTTCCACTCTCCACTTTGTGTATCCCTAATGGGTCCAAAGATCCGTTTTAAAACTTTGTTCTCAAAGGTTTGTAACAAGGCTTCATCTCCTATCGTTGTACTCCAGGTTTCAGAGCCATACAGCACAACTGGTCTGATCAGTGTTTTGTATATTGTGATTTTGGTGTTACGAGATAGCGCATTTGATTTTAGTAGATGTTGTAGTGCATAGTATATCTTATTTCCAGAATTGATTCTAGTTTGTATTTCTTCCCTTATGATGTTGGAGCAGTTGAAGATTGTACCCAGGTATTTGTATGTTTCCGTTCTTTTAATAGTCATATTATCTATTTGTATGTGGCCAGAGTTTTTAGCCATTCCTTCTCTTGAAATTACCATATATTCTGTCTTATCTTGGTTGATAACCAGTCCCATCTGTTGGGCTTTTTCCTTTAAGTGAGTCAATATTTCCAATGTCTTTTGTTCATTTTCCCATATAATATCTATATCATCTGCATAACCAAGCAGTTTGGATATTCCTCCAATATCACATTCCTCCTTTATCTTCCTTACAACTTTCTCTAGAGCCAGATTGAAGAGTAGCGGTGATAGTGCATCACCTTGTTTCAAGCCAGAGGTTATCTGGAAAGGGTCTGATTTCCTGCCTTTATATGTTACTATATTATAAGTATTTTCCATGCATAGTCTGGTCATGTTGATTAACTTCCTTGGTATTCCAAATTCCTGCATAGCATTCCATAGACTATTCCTATGGACACTATCATAAGCCTTTTTAAAATCCACAAAAATGTTATGGAACTAGGCAGGCCAAGAGAGGGATCATGCTGCATGGGCAACACATGATCTCTATATTTTAGCCCAGGCTTTGTGCTATGGAGAGGCAATAACTCCATCCCTGGTCTTAACTGGTCTCGGAATCTAAGCGAGAGGCAACTGTTACGGGTTATAAGTCCTTGTCAGTTGGCGTAGACATGGGGCGCCACGCGTTGCCTCTGACGGTGGGAGACACCTATAGGTGTCACTGATCAGCTACCGCCCGCCTCAAGCTGGGCAGCCCCCAGCCAATTGGGTGCTGATCCGCCACAGCCTGCCTGCTTCAATGGGTGCTTGGGGCTAGGACAAAATCTGAATCGCAGGCTGTAAAACCAATGCATAAGGTATAAACAAAAATAAAAATAGAAACCTCAAGCTACGGCTTGCAACCTGGAACGTGAGAACCATGTGTCCAGGATTTTCCCCTGACTTGACCAATATTGACGATGTGAGAAAAACGGCTGTGATTGATGCCGAACTGAATCGTCTTAACATTGATATTGGTGGCCTGCAGGAGACTCGCCTCGCTGAGGAAGGGTCACTCAGGGAAAACAACTACACCTTTTTCTGGAAGGGTAGAGGGCAGGCAGAAAAAAGGCAACACGGTGTGGGCTTTGCAGTGAAGAATTCGCTACTGGGAATGATTGAAATTCCAGCAGGAGGAAATGAAAGACTATTGTCCCTGCGCTTGGCAACCTCTTGTGGGTTTGCCACCATTATTACTGCATATGCACCGATACTCGATTCCTCTGATGATGTGAAGGATTTGTTCTATGAGGAGTTAGACTCCGTGATCAAGGCAGTTCCAAAATCCGACTACATTTATATGCTCGGTGATTTCAATGCTCGTGTGGGCAAGGACTCGAGTTCATGGCCAGTGTGCCTTGGAAAATACAACATTGGTCGCATGAATGAAAATGGGCAAAGGCTGCTGGAGCATTGCACCAGTAATGACCTATGTATTACAAACTCTTTTTTTAAAACAAAAGAGATGCATAAGGTCACATGGAAACATCCAAGATCCGGCCATTGGCACCAGCTGGACTTCATCATCACACGGAGACAACATCTGAACCATATATCATTGACTCGTAGTTACCACAGTGCTGACTGTGATACGGATCTTTCTTTGGTTGTTGCAAGGGTTAGACTGAGACCAAAGAGAATCTACACAGCTAAACACAAATCTAGCCCCAGGATTAATATTATTAACACTCATGATCCTGAAAAGTGCTTTCAGTTTCAACAGCAACTTGAAGACGCTTTCACTGATACACCAGAAAATTGTACAGTAAATGAAAAGTGGGGTCAAATTAAGGAAACTCTTTATAAAACTGCTGTAGGGGTTTACGGCACTGTGGATCATAAGAGGCAGGACTGGTTTGCGGCCAACAGCGAGACTCTGCAGCCCTTGATTGATAAGAAGAAGAAAGCTCTCTTAAGAAACAAGGAAAGACCAATGCGTAACACTCTGAGTGAGCTAAGGCAAGCTAGGAAGGATGTGCAAAAGGCTGCCAGGCAGTGTGCAAATGATTATTGGATCAAGTTATGTGAGTCCATTCAAATCGCAAGTGATAAGGGAGACATAAGAAGCATGTATGAAGGAATAAAGAAAGCCTGTAGTCCAGTAATCATAAGAAGTGCACCATTGAAAACCTTGACTGGAGAAATCATCACTGACAAGAAACGGCAGATGGACAGATGGGTAGAGCACTATTTGGAGCTTTACTCAAGTGAGACCAAACTAGCGGATGATGCCCTCAACGCCATAGAGGCTCTACCAACTCTTGACCACCTGGACACACTTCCCACCATAACAGAAGTTAAGTGTGCTATAAATGAACTTGCATCTGGCAAGGCTCCAGGTAAGGATGGGATTCCAATAGAGGTTATCAGGAGTGGGCAAGACACACTCGCTCTACAGATCCACCAGCTAATAGAGCTATGCTGGCGTGAAGGACAAGTCCCACAGGATTTCAAAGATTCAAGCATTACAACACTGTACAAGAACAAGGGGGATCGGAGCGACTGCAACAACTATAGGGGTATCTCACTTCTGTGTATTGTTGGAAAAGTATTTGCCAGAATTGTTCTGCGCAGACTTCAAGTCCTAGGAGATCAAGTCTACCCCGAATCACAGTGTGGCTTTCGACAGGACAGGTCTACCACTGATATGATATTCTCATTGCGACAAATGCAAGAAAAATGCCGTGAACAGAATCAACCACTGTTTATTGCCTTCATCGACCTCACAAAGGCATTTGATTTGGTCAGTCGTGAGGGTCTGTTCAAGGCACTAAAGAAGATTGGCTGCCCACCAACTCTTCTGTCCATTGTGGAATCGTTCCACACAGGCATGAAGGGTATAATCAAGTTTGATGGTGCAACTTCTGAAGAATTTGAAATCAAGAGTGGAGTTAAGCAAGGTTGTGTACTAGCTCCCACCCTCTTTGGAATATACTTTTCACTTCTACTGAAATATGCATTTCGTGATCAGGATGGTGGTATATACATTCACTCACGCTCAGATGGCGGCCTCTACAATGCTCAGAGATTGAAGGCTAAGACCAAAATTAGGAGGGTACTGATCAGAGAGTTGCTTTTTGCAGATGATGCTGCAGTTACGACCCACTCTGAGGAAGAATAGCAATGTCTACTATCTGCATTCTCCAATGCTTGTTCTGAATTTGGTTTAACAATTAGCAAAAAGAAGACACAGATTATGTCACAAGGTGCACATGGGGTACCATCAATCTTTATTGACGACGCCGAACTAGAGATAGTAGACCATTTTACATATCTAGGATCAGTGGTAAATAGCAAATTATCCCTAGATCAGGAAATCAACATCCGGATTGGTAAGGCAGCAACAATAATGAACAGGTTAAGAAAAAGAGTCTGGGAGAACAGGAAGCTTACTGCCAAAACAAAAGTCCTTGTCTATCAAGCCTGTGTCCTTAGTACTCTTCTCTATGGCAGTGAAACCTGGACAACTTACTCACACCAAGAGAACAATTTAAACAGCTTTCATATGCGGTGTTTGCGAAGAATTCTTGGTATTAAGTGGCAAGACAAAATCACAAATACTGAAGTATTGGAAAGATCAGGTTGTGTGACAGTTTATTCCATGCTCAGTCTTCGTAGACTTAGATGGATAGGACATCTTAGGAGGATGGATGATGGTAGAATACCAAAGGATATCTTTTTTGGTGAATTACAGATGGGTAAGAGATCTCAGGGTCGGCCTCTACTACGATACAAAGATGTGTGTAAGCGGGACATGATTGATACAGGCATTGATAATGCACATTGGGAGCAAGTCGCCGCTGAACGTGTTGCATGGAGGGCAAATATCAGAAATGGAATAAAGTCAAAGGAGAAAATTATTGCAGAAAAGTCACACACCAAGCGTTTGAGACGTAAGATGGTGCATGATGGTGGAAATGACCACGTGTTCAGATGCACCCACTGTGAACGGACATTTACAGCGCAAATTGGCCTTATCAGTCACACTCGCTACCGCCATAGTTAAAAGTTATTATGCCTTTTTAAAGCACAAACTATCGTCTGTCAAGACGGCAAGGTGCCAATGTGTGTGTAGATGTAATGGATGGCCACCTGCCTTTATAAATTCAGCAGCAATTCTATCAGCCTCTGTTGCCTTATTGTTTTTAAGTCGTGTGATTAAATATCTTCAAATGCAGGTTCTTCAATTTGTGGTTCACACGTTAGAACCTCTTCCTGTGGGAACGTGTTACTTGGAGCTTCACAATTTAGTAATTCAACAAAATATTCTTTCCAAGTGTTGCACATTTCCTCATTGATATTTATCATATTCCCATTTTTGTCTTTTAAACCGTATGTGTTGGGTTGGTGCCCTCGTTTCATTGACTTAAGTTCTTTAAAAAACTTTCTGGATTCGTTTTTCTGGTGATTAGTTTCCATATCTTTGATTATATTACTCATATATTCTTGCTTCTGCTGTCGAACTATTTTTGTAGCCTCTTTACATTCATTTCTATATTGCTCTTCCTTTTGGATGTTGTTGATGTCATTTAACCATAAATGTCTGGCATTCTTTTTCCTAATGACTGCTTCTTCACATTTTTGATTGAACCATCTGTTCTTTTAATGCGTGATTAACACACCGAGACATTCTTCTGAGGTAGACTGAATTGTATTCTTGATGTTCAACCAAGTTTGGTCAACGCTTTCTTCCAAAGGGTTTTGCAAAGTTTCAAGTTTACATTTTACTTCATCTGTAAATTTCTCTTTGACTGTAATTTCTTGTAGTTTTTCTCTGTTATATGTTGGGTGTAACCTTTGTAGTTTAGCATAGAAAGCTCTCTTAAGTTTTATTTTAAATTTTGCTCGAACGAGGAAGTGGTCGCTGTGGCACTCAGCTCCTCTGTAACTTCTAACGTGTTGTATGTTTGATGCATTTCTGTTGTTAATTAAAATGTGATCTATTTGATTATAGGTTCTCTTGTCACATGATTTCCAAGTTTGTTTGTGTATATCCTTTCTTTGTAGTCCGGTACTGCTAATCTGCAGTCCTTTGGCTTCTGCCAGGTTGATGACTCTCCGTCCATTATCATTTGAAGTTGCATGTAAGCTTTCCATACCGGCCACTTTTTTATGCGTTTGCTCTCTACCTATTTTTGCATTAAAGTCTCCCAGCACAATCAGGATGTCCTGTTTGGCGGTTTCTTCTATGACATCTTCCAGATCATTATAAAATTCTTCTTTAACGTCATCTTCTTTCTCTTCAGTAGGTGCATGTACATTAATCATCGTTATATTTTTCCATTTACCTTTTAATCGTAATTTAACATAAATTTGTCAATTAAATCACAAACAATAAATAAAATGTTGGGGTTGATTGACACTTTATGTGAGGGGCATGCAATTAACTTCATTATTCTTATCATTATGTATTATTATCATCCAGTGCCTTGCCGGCTGGCGTGGCGATCATGTCTCTCCACAAATTACGATCTCCGACCTCATAGATCAATTCGTATGTTGACTCCTTTCCGTGCCATAACACAAAACTGTCAAGAATCTTCTCATGCTGTCTTCCTCTATCTCTGTTTCTACAAATATTTCCAGTTGTCACAGTAAAAGGAAAGCTGTAAAAGGAAACAAGTACAGAAGCAGCGACCTTCTATGGCTCTGTAATGCGCTAGGACCATCTCAATTCCTAGGCCTGAATGCGCGGATGAATAAATGGCCAATCTTTTCCTCACCTAGCTGGCGACGAGCGCAGACATAGAAACCTCGTCCCACCACCCGCATGAGCCTTCCTTTGTATCCTCCCAACGATTACACCAACGTGCTGGCTTTATAACTATTTACACACATGTAATATATAACACATATACATGCCCGAGTCACTTTAATACGTTAGAGTTTCGTTGGATAGGCACATAACAACTTAATTTTAAATAATACAGACATCAATACTCAGTATATATCGTCGCTTTGTGAGGTGGGGCGCGCTCTGGTTACAAACAAACAACAAACTAAGGTACCCGGGTGTACCTTGGCACTACGACATTACTGGTGAGCTAAACAACTGATGTAAGTGTCTCTTACTGCTAGGGGCGTCGCTATTTTCATGTCTTGTGTAGACATTACATCTAGTTTTAGAAATTCGGAAAACTTTCCAGGCTTTAATAATGTGTTGCTATTTGTGTTGTTGTTGTGTTTGATAGTGTTGTTGTTGTAGATACCAATACACCGGCGTCTGGGTTTCGGCGTCTATGAGAGAAAGGTCTATTCTAGATAGGAACACTCGGAGTCGAGACCGTGGTGGAAGTTTCATCGGTTCAGACTCGTAGTAGGCGATGGCCAAAATATAGACAGCCGCCACATATATTATAGTTGTAATTGTAACATTGCTTGTATTTTAACAATGATTGTCATTGTAAATCAGTATGAAAACAGCATCGGTATTCAATTCTAGCCACACCAATAGACGCTACTCGTTTTTTGTTTGTTTTTTTGTTTTTTTGTTTTGTTTTTTGTTTACTTAACAGTTCTTACTAGCTTACTTGCCTTTAATATTGTTAAACATCCTTTGATGCAAACGTGTTTTGTGAAACTAAGATTTAGTTTTTGTGCAACAGTCAAATAAAACCTCAAAAGTTGTCAAGGAAACTGTTGTTGTTGTTCTTCTTCTTCTTCGGCGCTCCGAGCCATTGAGGTTCTTTGCTGCAGATACAATCCGTCTCCATTCGCCTCTCTGGTTGACCTTCTCTTGCCAGTCGCTGATTCCAAGTGCTTGTAGGAAACTGTTGTTACATTTTAAAAATTCTGAATAAAAAACAACTGCCCAGTGATATCATAACAAATTCACAATGTTTAGGGTCTATTTATGTACACAATTACCATAAATTGAGCCTGTAGTTTAAAAGATGACTGTGTTAGATTATACCTAAGAAATCCAATACTGCCGCTGTTTATTTCCGTTTCCATAGCAACCGTTAAGGGCTCAGTCAATTTGACAGTATTGAGTCTTCAGTACAAACTCTATACCATATCAGAACACAGAAATCTCCCCCGATGTGTCTCAACCTTGCCGTGGTGGGGGAGCTTGAGTGTCCCACTGACCCTAAGCGCTATGCCGATGGATATTAACTATATATTGGACAGCTCTTGGGATAGGGACCAGACTAAAAAAGACACAACCTGCTGCTCTGCAGGTAGACTGAGGATAGTAGTCAAAAGTTTGAATCAGGCGCACGAAGGCAGAAGTTCTTGGTCCGGACACAAGCACTAAGGCTCTCGCTGAGGGATAAGGCTGAACGCCTCTAAGACATTAATCCTTGGACCTCAGAGCCGGACCGTTACAAACCTACCGAAAAAATGGAGGTAAGAGGCTGAGCACGCTACATGCTTAGTTCAGATACTTGTTTCGAAGGTTCTCAGCTGGGGGATATGAGGGATCCCCGGATGAGAGGGCCTGGCCGTTTTTAGCTCACTGATGCTCGGAGGTAAGATGCTGAGCCGGCAGCACGTGTAGCCTACCTCGTGAGAGAATACTAGATGTAGGAAACGCACGAAATGGTTACGAAAAATTTATGTATCTATGCTCACATGGAGTATAGTCAAAGGTGGAAAAACGTCTCAATAACACGAAATGGAACGCTTGGCTAGCGAATCCATTGCGTGGTCCGAGGTCCGAAGCGAAAACTTACCTAGTGGATGTCGTCCACATACTTTCCGTTCCTGGTTTGTGCTTGAGCGACCAGTGGCAAGCGAAATGCCCAATACATGTAAGTGAGGAATCAAAGCAGCCATGAGCAAGACGTGGCAATTCCTCGGGTGAGCCCAGTCTCAGAGCAGTATGTGCCGGCTCTACAAAAATGGACGCCTCCTTGGATACAGGGAACGCCCATGGTCTGCCCCTGCTGCCATGTAGCGAGTCAGAATGAATGACGTAATGGATAAGACACAAAGAATCTGGGAAGTAATCTCGAACCAACAGATAGAAAAATTCGCTAAGTGACGTGAGAAGGTAGAAAACGTCACAGCGGGATAGTTTAGCACGGAAGGCGGCATGAGTCTATTAAAGGAGAGAAGATTGTCAACAATCCATCAGGAGATGGCAGTGGTAGCTAGGAACTACTTGGTAGAAGAGCTAGATCATTAAAGCATTACTCCTTTTAGTCAGGACAAACAGCTGGCCATGAATGTATAAACTAGGACTCGGCGACAATGGCCAAGGTGACAGAACGGTCAACCCATAGGAGGCATTAGAACCGACTCTAGGCGGTGAGGCATTGTATTGGGATTTGAATAGTTAGGTTCAGCTGTGTGATTATGTTTATTGCTACGGTACCGGCCCTCTCGGCTGTACGGGAAGGTACACATATCATTATTAATATTATTAGTATTATGATTCATATTTACCACAAGCTGTTCACCGGAAATAAATATTGACGTAACAGACATGTCAGCCGGCTTCTAGTCGTCGATGTTTTCTGGCAAGTTGCTTCTGGATTCTGTTCATTTGGTTCTACCTTGACAGCGAGCTGCAGATGATTATCATATGTAATTCACCATTTGGCACCTGCCTTCCCTTGAGGGTTGACCATGATGTCGCTGACCGTTCTACTTTGACCAGCTGAGATGTGGGCGACACCACAGCACTAACAGTCTAATGTCTCTCGAAACCCGGGAAGGCCAACCCGTAAAGATGCCTGCTGAAGTCGGATGTCCTGGGCTACAGGTGCAATTAAATTAGGCACAACGCAAAAAACGTCCGAGTTAAATGTCTTTCGTGCTAGGAACAGCTCTGAGTTTCCGAATGTTCGTTATGCCCGGAACAGCTCTGACGAGCACATCAACAAGCACATGTCCGTCTCGAAAACTCGCTGAGTGGATACCGTCTGCAGACGGTCTGGTCAGTGCGGGAAAGGCTCGTAATGAACGATATGCCCAATATATCGAAGTGAGGATTTAAAGCAGCCATGAGCAGGACGTGACGATTTCCTCGGTGAGCCCAGCACCAGGGCGCTATATGTCGGCTCTGCAACTATGGAAGCCACCCTGGATGGCGGGAAATGCCATGGACTGTCCCTGTCTTCTCTTGAGGGTGATCTGAAGCATTCGACCGTTCCAACTTGACAAGCTGGTATGTGAACGGCACCACAAACGTGAGAGTCCCACATGAATGCTAACCTGTCAAAAATGCACGCTAAAAGTCGGATGTGTTGGCCTAAGGGTCTCGACCCAAGGGTGCATAACGAGACACACCGCAATCACATTTGTAAAAACACTCTGGATGAACGCAAAGAAGAAGAAGAAGAAGAAGAAGAGAAGAAGAAGAAGAAGAAGAGAAGAAGAGGAAGAAGAAGAGGAGGGAAGAGGAAGAAGAAGAAGAAGAGGAGGAAGAAGAGGAAGAGGGAAGAAGAAGAAGAAGAGGAGGAAGAAGAGGAAGAGGAAGAGGAAGAAGAAGAGGAAGAGAAAGAAGAGAAGAAGAAGAAGAG